>OX101786.1:26318829-26368956 GCA_944452715.1 Ophion slaviceki | reverse complement strand
GGGGGGGAGGATGAGCGTTACCGGAGTGGGGGGGGGTGCACCCTGAACGTGTACGCGCAGTCGGCGCAAAGAGGGGGAAGGACGTATGGGCCACGCGGTACGGGAGGTGCGGTGGGAGGAAGTGCCGACGGGAGAGAGCGAGAGAGAGAGTCAAGTGCCGCGGCGGAGAGGTGGCCGTTGCGCATCGAGAGCGACCAAAGAGTGGAGGGTACTTTCTCCCTGTCGACGTTACGTAATCCGCGTTGCGACGCCACGGTCCCGGCTCCCCCCCCCCCCCCGGGCCCCTATACCGGGCTTCCCTTCGCCGTTGTCGTTGTAAACGAGCAACTACGTATGAAAAGAGTTTTTACTGTACGTGTCTGTGATGCGCGTCCTGCGAGCGCACGGGACTGACCTACTTGACCGTCCCTGCGGTATCGCGGGTCGCGTACAACGTTTACGAAACGCCTCCTCCACCCTCTCCGCCTTCTCCCTCTTCACCTTTCCACCGTTAATGTACTACGTAGTACGTAGTACCGGTATACACCCAGGCTCGACAACGCGTGTAATGTTCGGGCAGACGAGCTTCCGTCGAGGAGGCCCACCGTCGAGGCCGATCATTTCCGGGCATTGTACGTATGTAGGCTGCGAGGACGGGTAATTCGGGAAACCATGAGAAAACATGATTGCCGTCAACGGGTTTCGGCGAAGACCCGCGTTGCCGAATGCGCGTTTATTTGCACGTTGTCAATGTCTCGTTCGGCAATGGCCACTTCCGTTGGATCGTTGTGCTTTGGGTAGGCTGGGGTCAATTGGAACGTTTTTGAGAATATCGGTTGGTGTGGCTTAATTTATACCCTATCTGGTGGTGATGGGCTTCAATTCTAGGTGGATTGTCTGGCTATATGATAGCATTAGAGATTTTGCTTTTTATGTACCCTTAAGGTAGTTCCGTAGGTACACGTGTGAGCCAAAAGTTTCGGTCGAAGCGTATAGTAACGTCCAATGTTTATACGATGCTGTTGGTTGTAGATTTTCGACAGAGCTTGTCCTCTATATGTCCCACACATTCGCACCTCATGCATAGATAGGTATCATACTCGTATAGAGAGCAGTGCTGCAATCGTGGCAACAGCGTGATTTTCCTGCAGTCATAACGTTGAGCTCCCCACGATCCGTCTTTCGCGAAATATTTTAGATAAATAAAAAAAGCGTGAAAATGTCAACCCAAATGCGACACAGAGGAAAGTTTACAAGAAAAAAGGCGCTTGCTAAAAGACTGAAAGCTGCGGCAGCCATGTGTCAAGCGAATGCGGCTAAACGCGATGAGAATAACCATAACCTCAACGATCAGCAACAAAAATTCGCTGTCGAAGAACGTCGGATCGTGGATTTACAACATATTGCCGACAGTTTAAATTGTATTCGCTGTAACAAAGACAAATACATGCATAAATTGAACAAATTAAATTTGTTTGCAGAATAAATTTATTTCACATCCGTCACAGAATTACTAGAACTCGGGGAAAAAAAACACGCTTCGAGTTCCCAGACCACGCGCCGATCAGCTGGCTGCAGCGTACACTGTTGCCATTCCGTTACAGATGGTTGGGCCCGAGTTCGGTGTGGAATAAAATTACCACTTTTCATAAGTCGATATCTCCGAAACTAAACGGTCAAAGTTTGTCATTTTTTTTTTAATCAATCCCACAATGGTACTGCGTACACGTGTGTTGCTATTTTGAAATTCTAAGATCCGTGTAGAACCTATATCGAGAAATGCGAGCAAACTCCTATCGGTTAACGTGCTAGGTATAGGGATCGCGTACAAAAATACCCATATTCAATTGCAATTATCTCATGAACTGAACGGTGAATCGAATTGAATTTTTGGGCATTAGTGCATGAAGGTCATATCCACACCATACTTAAATTTCAGGCAATTCCTAAGATTTTACCAAAACTACAGAACTATCTCAAGGCGGGGTATACATTTACAACGATCAAAAAATCGATTTCTTTTTTTTTTCTTCCTTAAACGATTGAACTATACGTGTAGAATATTTGGTAAATATTCGGAAGTGTCACTTCCGCTAAAAAGAGGCTGTACATTTTTTAATCAATTCTTTATGATTATAAAACCTTATATTAAGTTATATTTTAATGGCGCACAATGTTTTTAATGCATTACCATTTTTTGTGGGTCCGTTTGGGTTGTTTGGGTTTGTTTGGCCGTTTAAAGTTTGACTAAAATCAACTAAAATCTTGAAAAAAAAGTTCGAAAGATCGGCGAATAAAAATCTTTACAAAAAGATTTATTGACATTGTTTTTGTTGATGCGCTGCCATAATAATATTAAATATGATGTTTTTCAACTGTAAGAAACCACACAAAAAAAATCAGCTCAATTTTGACAGGAGTGACACTTCCGAATATTTACCGAATATTTTCCCAAAGTTTCAAAGCGAATTTCGAAAAACTTCAAACGTTACAGCCCGTCAACGCTGTGCGTCACCGCTCGGATTCGGAGCGGGCGTGAACTTCGTACGCGTTTTTCTCAAAACTGCATTATCGAAATTGGTGTACAGGATTACTCAGAAACTATTGAGCTGAAACTTGGTAGAAATATTGATAATATTTGTACCTTCTACTTGACGAGAATTGTTTTTGAAAAATTGGGAAAAAAAACAACATTTTTAATCCACATTTTACCGAAATGTTGCGTGAAATGTTGATTTCTTTTTGTAAATGCGTGCCATTTTCTTAAATTTGCATTTCATTCATTTAAATTACCGTCACATAGAAACTATACATGTTCTAACTGAAACAATGTTTGAACTTTTTTGCAAATTAAAGTCTACGGGAAGTAGACTGCACGCCGATTCGCAACTCCCGCGGCGACTTTGCTGCAACACTCTGCCACGGTTCTACCATTTTGATGATGAATTCATTAAAAAAGTTTGTTTCGTATACTTAAATATACTATTAAAGTATACCTAATGTTTGATAATTGTAGAGTAATTATTTCTTAGTTCCAAAAATCCCTCAACATTGCTTATTTTTTTCCTGTCTAAATGTATATCACGCCTTAAATTAGGTAGAAGCAATTTAGAAATCCTCGGAAAACGTTTCATTTGACCTTGTGCCGGGTTCAATCGAAACAGTGCCTGGGGTTAGTTGACATAGGTGTTTTCAGCTGATTGAACTAATGTTTCTACTTAACCCAGGTACTGTTAACGATGTGTATTAAGTGATAAAGTATCTTTGTTGCGAATAAAAAATACTTTAAATCAAAATAATCAGTTTTACTGCTTTTCATTCCAGTTTGACCATCACTGTCGGTAAATTAAGGTTCTCTAATATTACTTTACTTTTCGGACGATTTCTTGACATGTAAAAAATAAAACGAGATTTGGAAAACTTGCTTGCGTATGAAATGTTTGTTCGGGGTCAATAGAAACACGTTTCAATTGATTCCGAACCGTTTGTTTCAACTGCCCCCACACCCTCGCTTCAGATAATTCATCAAACAGCAAAAAACCTAAATGTTGCAGGTAGGTACTGACCACAATGAACCCAACTAGGATATGCATAGTGATGATGATTGTAAACAACGCTGAAGAAGGAACAATAGTTTTGGAGCAATACGCAAGATACTAATAGTCAAAAACTTACTTTTTATGTCGAAAAAGCGATGCACCCACATAAAAATGTTCGACACGCTCGGGGGGCGACGCGCACTGGGCAACAGACTCCGATACGCAAAGCAGTCCCTTTCCCCTTCGGAGCGCTGCTGTCACTAATATTCTTCGAGTTATTCAACTTGTTTCATTTGACCCGTGTTTCTATCGACTCCAGCCTACCCTATCGTCGCAAACAGTGAGGATGTGGAGACGGACTGAGGGTATAATTGGTATATTGGCCATACGATGGAGGTCTGGGAGCGATTGCAGAAAACTCACTTCCCTGTGTTCACTTTGAGAGTTTTGTTTTCCTGCATGCGTTTGCGTGCCGTTGAAGGAGCTAGGCTACTGTGGGGACCCGAAACTCAGGGTTGTTTGGAAAAAAAAGTTTTGGGTGAATAAGTAAAGGGTGTCTTGAAATGACCTAACATTTTAAATTGCGCGCTATTTCTTTTTGTGGCGAACATAGAGTACTGCAAAATGGGGCTACTTTGAACAGGTTTTAGGCTCCCAAATGTCAAGGTCAAGCACCACCACCCCGTCACAAATTGATATATACATTTTTCCAAGAGTCAAAGCAGCCCCGAGTGTGGGGCTTCTTCGACAGGGCATTGAAATGCAACTTATGTCAAAGATTAAGGGTTACTTTGGAATCATTTTGATAAAAAATGTAATATCTTATGCATTGTACATGGAATTAAATGAAAAACAACGATTTTTTATAACCAAATTGTCTTCGTTATTAAGGCAGCAGAACTCGAACAATTTTCGTCCATTCGACTTGAAATTTTAACTGTAGCTTCTTAGATTGCTTTAACAGTCAAGTACAAGCACTTATTTCGATGAACCGAAAATTGTAAAAAATACATCACTTTTGAAATGAAAATTATGGTCGAAAAAACGAACTTTTTTCAAACTCGTCGCTATTTTTCTTTTAATTATTTTTAAATTCCCCCCGTACTTGACGGCTAAAAATGATATAATTAACGAAAATATTTCACTCTTAGTTCCGGGACTAAATTTACCACAGTTCTACTGCGTGCCGCGGAGAGGGTTGGCTAAAAGACAGTAGTGCTATAGTGACTCCTGCGCCGCAATTTTGTATACTTTTGACAAATAATTATATTTTTTACATACTTCAATAAATACCTTATAAAACCTAAAAGCTCCTTTGACCATGTACTTTTATTTAAAGAAAACGGTCGAAAATGGGCAGTTATAGTGATGCTCTCCCTTAAGAAAACATTTTACATAAAAATATCAAAGACCTGGGGTGCTATTATAGGCAGTTGATGAGTCTTATTATTGTCATTGAGATCAAAATCAACTTGAACAATATTACCATAAACTTTAGCAACATTATAATAAACTTGAACAACAAATTGTTGTTCAAGTTTATTCCCCGCACCCGCCGCCCGCCATAGAAGGTCAAGCGGGCTCGCTGCGCACACATTTAAGGCGTTACCCCCACTTGTAGCGCAAAAAAAGGCCTTTTTCATGAATTTTTTTAAAGAAAACTACGAAACTTTTTTAATCGATCAATATACCATCTTAAAGAACACATCTTGAAGAACTTTCAGTAATTTTTTTATTGAAAAATATTACATTGTTTAGTGGCAAATGGCCGTCAATAAATAATGTTTTTATATACACGGTTTGCGGTGACCAACATTGCGGCGAAGTGGATCATCTGAAAAAAAAATGCGGATGGATTTAGTCAAATATAAGTATAAACTAGTCTTTAATCGAAGGATTTTAAAAAATATTCATTTTTCACAAAATGGCGGACAGTCAAAGTTAATGGTTCGATTTGAACGAAAAAAATCGAACGATTAAAGACTACATTTCTATGTATTAAATAAGCCTGCAAAATTTCAAGAAGATCGGTTCATTAGTGTTCGAGTAATCTTGGTCACCGACTTCAGAAATGCCATTTTGAGAAAAACGCGTTTAAAGCTTCAATTTCAGTTTACACGAAGAAAATATTTTTTTTTGTAAACTTACATAGTCATCTATTCCGGGCATAAAAAAAAACTGCACTTCAAATTGCACTTCAAAACAATGCAATAAAAAAATCGATTTTTTCAAAATCGTAAGTGGGTGTAACCCCCTAAAACGTATTTTGGCGTTCTGTCAAAGTAGCCCCCAAAACTGTCAAAGTTACCCTGAATGTCAAAGTAGCCCCGTTTTACGGTACTAATGTTTGATGACTAGCATCAGAAAGTATTGAGATTTAGTCATAGAGAATTACACGATCGAGAAACGCATAGAAATTGTTATTTGCTGTATTGTTACTGCATAGTTATTGCAGACGAAGTTTCATAGCCGTGTTATCTCGCGCCGCGGCGATGTGAAGTGGCCACCAAGATCGTGCCATTTGACGCCATTGGACTTCTTTATTTGGGCTTTTCTAACAGGAAAAGTGTATGCCAATGATCCACAGACCATTCCGGAGCTCAAGGAAGCAATTGGACGCACCATTAATGAAAATAGTCCGCAATTGTGCTAAAATGTTATTGAAAATTTCGTCAAAAGAGTGAACGTTTCCAAACAGGGACGTGGCAGGCATTTATCGGATATTGTGCTCACATAACCTCTATGTGTGTACCTTTTATTAAAATAAAAATATTCGTACATTTCAAATACAGTCGAACCTCGATATAGCGAATCTCTAGGGAAGCTCATTAAATCGAGGTTTCGTTAAATCGAGATCATGTTCTTTAAAAAAAAATATATTAGTGTTATAAATATAGGGATATTTTTTAAAGAAAAAAAGGTTCAGCAATTTTTACAAGCAATTAGCAATTAGAGCACAATGTATATGTTGTGGTATCAAGGTTTCGAGTGTCTATCGAAAGGAATGGACACATCTTCGTTATATCGAAGTTCGACGGTAAATAACATGTTTTATTAATAAATTAAAATGTCAGGTCATTTTAAGACACCCTTTAGGATGATTGAAATATCGTTTGGACGTTTATTTCCATGTACATTGACAAAGTTGAGTACCAACTGTTATTTTGAAATATTAATTATTAAAGAAGCTATAAACTATCTCGTGAAGGAACTTTGAACGTGACGGGTTCAACGGTGTACGTGATTTTGGCCACCCGGTTCATTTGGGACAAAAATACAAGCTTTTTTTAAAAAATAGATCATATTGGCTAAGACTCGACGGAGGTTTTCTTCGTTGCCGTGTTTTAATAACGAAAAAAGTCGTAATTGCTTTGTTTTTTTTCGAGGGAAAATTACATTATTATTAATAAGTAGAGAAAAAAAATTGAGGAGAAAAACGTCGGTCAAGACTAAACTAGTATTACACTGAATAAGTGTACCAAATTTTAAGTCAATCCGTACATTAGATGTCGAGAAATCGTGTACACCGTTTTGGAAAACATAATTTCGAGAAAAACGCATTTGAAGTTTTACTAGGAGTTTTATCGTTGAAATCATAAGATTACCTTCAAACTGAGATTTCTGCACTATATGTTGGACCGTCCTCTTTAATTTGAGTTGCCTCAAGCGACGATCGAGTGTTCGTCATTTTCACAGTAGCTTAACGAAGCCTTATTGCCCGTTGCGTTTCGATGTATAGCAGTGAATATTCGATTCGGGGAAATACAATCACGCGACCATTGATGTTGTCAGGGGTTTATTATTGAGAAGACGTGAGTAATTGACGAATGCAATGAATTTCATGACTAATCAAGTGTAGATATTCTATCTATCTGCATTCTACAAATCTATCAGATGTATATTACATCTGTGATGTTTGCGATGCCAAAAAACAATTTGGTTACTGAATGATGCCCGGAGCAGCTCGCCAATTTTCAAGAGAGACAACGGGTGTGCACATGCTTGGCGCCCAAAAACAGATCGATCTTCATTATTATTTTCTGATGAGAGTATTTGGACGACGAGGTCGGGATTTTACACACAATTGATACATAGTCTTGCCCAGGTGGGAACCTTTTTTATTATAAAAAGATTTATGAACAATGAAGTTATTATTATTTGAACAAAGTGCCGCCGTTGCTACATGGCCAATTGGTGAGGTGGTCCTGGCAACTAGGGTGATGTGAAATGAAGAATAAAAACTGTACTGTTAGTCTAATAATAAAATTTTCGTATGACTGGATACTTTTTTGAAATTTTGACAAATAATGTTCGATTAAAAAAAACAACTTTAATCATTTTTTCTCAACAAATGGATAAACATAAAAAAAATCACCGACTCATGCGATAGGAAATATTATAAACTATGCTCTACTCGAACTTAAAGCAAATCGGCCGAATAAATTTTCAGATACGAATTACATTGTTTCATAGAGCACAGTTTCGAGATAAATGCGAAAGAAAAAAAAAAGCGAAAATCGCAGCTGGGAAACTTGTAGCGCAGTGGGCGATCTGGCCCTATCCAAAAATCGTTATAACTCGGTCAGTTATTGGAATATTTGCAAATTAAAGTTAAGACCCAAGGGTATAAAACTGTGCAATAAAAAAATTCTTCTTGAAATTTCGAGCTTATGCAGTCCCCTTAATATTGAATCTACGTTTGAAGTAGTTTTGTTCAAATTCAATGTCGTCATATTAATATTACATTATATATTTATTTATATCTGCGATTCATAATACATACGTTATATTACGTATTTATAATTATAGAATATATATATTAGGGTGGCACAAATGTGAGCTCTATTTTTTCCCCTTTTCTCACCATGCAATTATCTTTTTTAAAGAAAAAAAAATTGTCATGCAAGCTGCAAGAGGTGCAAAAAATATATAGAGGTCGCTCAGGTCTCCAAAAAATTCCAGTTTTCATTTAAAAAATCGATGTTTTTTGAAAACAGTTTTAAAAAAGAGGATTATGTGTTTTAAATATTTGGAAATTTCGAAGCTCTTGAGCGACCACTAAATATTCATCGGCCGGCTAGAGCTTTTGCGAGGTTAATGTTTTAATTATAAAGCGTAAAACGTAATTTAATGTATTTATAATTATGGAATATACTTATATATCAGGGTGGCACAAATGTGAGCTCTATTCTTTTCCCTTTTCTCACCATGCAATTATCTTCTTTAAAAAAAAAATTGTCACGCAAGCTGCAAGCGGTGCAAAAAATATTTAGCGGTCGCTCAAGTCTCCAAAAGATTCCAGTTTTCATTTAAAAAAATCGATGTTTTTTTGAAAACGGTTTAAAAAAAGAGGATTAAAAGTTTCGAAAATTTGGAAAATTTGAAGCTTTTGAGCGACCACTAAATATTCATTGGCCGGCTAGAGCTTTTGCGGGGTTAATTAAAAAATTATAAAGCATAAAATTCATGGGTGAGAAGTGGACGAAAAAAATCGATTTTGTAATGAAAATTAGAAATTTTGGGAGGCTTGAGCGACCGTCAAATATTTTTTGACCACTTGCAGCTTTCGCGACAATTTTTTTTTTTCTTCAAAGAAGATAATCGGATGGTGAGAAGGAGTAAAAAAATAGAGCTCAAGTTTGTGCCACCCTAATATATATGTATATATACAATTATAAATACTTTATTTTATGTTTGTACCAAATTACATTAATACATAACTTATGTCCGCAACTTCAGTCATAGCGTCAAACATAACAAAATGGCCGAGACTGCCACCCTTTCCCCTACTGCATACGCCCACTCCGAAGCATTGTCCAGCCCGTGTGTGTTTCCGATTGTTACCTTGGCAGGTACAAAATTAATAACAGTGACAATTGGATTCGAACAAACATTATCCTTGTAGACCGTGAGGGATACAGTAATAGAATAGTCGTGATATATTGTCTGCTGTGCCTTCACATTCCCACGTGCGAAAAGGTTATGTCCGTATTCTGAATAGAAGCTAGCCTCATGCTGCAGGAAATCCCGATCCGTTTATCAGATATTTTTATGTCCCTCGTCGACGTCCGATGACTTGTCACGCCTGTTAATCCGTTGCCTCGTAGTCGAGATCGTTTCTCTCTATGACCTCCCTCGCATGGTCAATAACAAAATTCGTTTTTCTCGGAAGAAATCATGCCTGGAATATGTAATACACGATATAACCGCGAAATTTATTCCCGTACCGAATCGAGTTCCGGGGATTTTCGACAACAGTGAATTACTAATTTAACGAATTCCGTTAAATAATGAATAGCCAGCCAGCCAGCAGGTTCATATATCCGAGGAGGCACGTATCCAAGTTTAAAAAACGTTTTAAAATAATTTGATCAACGTTGTCTGTGAATAAAGATGTCCCAAACGAACCCAAAAGGACCGATCATCAGCATTCAAATGATCTAGTGTCAATGATGATAGATAGTCGCACGTAAAACTACTCGTGTAACAAATTTTTGAATGGGAATAACCCACGTTAAGTTCAACCGAAGCAACTGTTTCATTCAAGCCACTTGATGGTGCTGAAGTTTGCATTGTTGAAATGTATAGAAATCCCTTCTTTTTATCTTCATTTCTTTACTTTTATTACTATCTAAACGCTTATTTGCAGTTTTAGCTTATAGATCCTTAAGGGCAGGTGCAAGGTCAACATAACCTCACAAATTTTCCAACCCAGTTTTCTTACGGATGCTGAAGCTTTTTAGGAAAAACAAAAGCATTAGGCTCTGGAGAATTTCCTGACGCAGACTTTGACGATTTTCTTTTGCCCTAAATTTTAGTCATCTCTGAAAAATCTCTGTTCGAAGATTTCAGCTGTCTCTCTCGCACTCTTATGTCACGTGGTACATCTTCAACTTCGCATTTAAGGATCTTCAAGAATATTTCAGTTATATTTACAGTCTAAAGGTGTCAAAAAAATCGGCAATACGATGAAAAAAATAATTTCGTTGCATTCCAACGAGCCAAAATTTAATACCATGCCAGTTGATGGTGCTGAAGGTTGCATCGTTGGAATGTAACGAAAATCCTTCTTGATGTTTTTATTCCTTTACTTTTGTTACTATCTAAATAAACAGGATAAACTAAATAAACTAAATAAAGTAAATAAACTAAAACTCTTTTTTCGCAGTTTTAGTTTATAGATCCCTAATAAGGATCTCCAAGACCATTTCATTGATATATGTAGCCTAAATGTGTCCAAAAAAATAGGGCAATACGAAAAAAAAACTTCGTTGCATTCCAACGAAGCAAACTTCAATATCATGCCAGTTGATACCGCAGATTCATTGGCGCCCGTTTGTGCCTCAGGCTAGTAGATACATTGCATTGTTTATTGCTATTGTTGAACCACCTAAGATGATACGTTATCAGCTTCATTTTATTTCAATGTGTTTTCCCCCATGGAAATTTAAGTATGTGAAATATATGCAGAAAATATATGCTACATATATATATATATATATATATATATATATATATATATATATATATATATATATATATATATATATATATATATATATCAGTCGCATATATAGTGACGAAAAATAGAATAATACGTATATATTCAGTAAATATGCAACAAATATATGACGCATATATGACCCATATATTTTCGATATATTTTTCTGACCAAAAAAATATATGCTACGTATAAACACTATATATGATGCATATATGAGGCATATACGACGCATATATTTTCGATATATTTTCAATCTATTTTTTTGTCAGAAAAATATATCAAAAATGTATGCGCCATATATGACGCATACATTTTTGATACTTATTCCTGACAAGAAATATATGCTGTGTATAAGCACTATTACAGTTAAACTTAATAAAACTTAATACTTAAACTTAAAAAAACTTAACTTACAGTTAAAGTACACTATTGCATATAAACACTATATACAAATATGCTACGCATATCTGTATATATGTAGCATATACGGACCATTTATGCAGTATATATGTGGTATGTATGCAGTGTGTATGCAACATATATGCTAAATATATGTGGTATATATGCAGGATAAATGCTACATATATCATTGATATATGATACATTGATATACAGTAATACCACGCATATACATCTCATATATAAAAACGTTACGAAAATTAGAATTTGGCACATATATGCAACTTATATTTTTAATATATGGCATACATTTCACATAAATTACAATTATTAATAAAATAAATTTGCAATATATTTTTGCGTATATAAATTTCCATGGGGGTTATCGACCAAGATTTTTTCCTCCATACCTCCTCTCTGTCCCTATCATCAGTTAGCGCTGAACAATGGCATCCCTTCAAATTAGACCTGTCAACGTCAGAAGCACGTGTGCGTGCTCCTCCATACCGCGTCAAGTTTATCACACCTGGACGTCCGTTTTTCCAGGACGGATACTCCTAGCGACTTGCGAGGGTGTGTATGAAAGGATAGAAGAATGCAGAGAGAGAGAGAGAGAGAGAGAGAGAGAGAGAGAGAGAGAGAGAGAGAGAGAGCAACAGGAGGAAAAAATGAAAAAGACAGAGCCCGTGTGTACCTCTCGTAGGGTGCATGGGAATGCGTACGGCCGCGTGGTCCTACGACCTGACATCGCGTTTTCTCACGACCTGCGCATTTTATGTGCAAAACACACACCATCACCTCCTTTGATCCTCCACCTTTTCAACGTTGTCCCCTTTTGCGCTCGTCACATGCGTACGTCATTACAGTCTTTCCACCGCACCCACAGCGATGGAACATCCTTGGGCTACTCGTCTGCACCGCAATTATCTTATTTTAATTAGACGATTTGCCGTCACAACACGATGACAGAGACCTTCAACTTCGTCGTTCAACAGCTATCATTCGAGGCGACTTTTTTGTACTCTTCGTAAACACTCTGTACATCCACGTGAATATACGACGCGCACATAGGTAACAATTAATCTTCTACATCGATGACGGATCATTCCTCACTTCTGTCCTATTTCCAGCCTCGATCGAACGCAAATCACATGTCATTCGATATTTTTGTACGATGAGGTTTTTCTCGGTAAAATAATACGCACGAGAGGCGTCACGATAGCTGGGTAGATGTCTCGAGGAGTTTGCAGAAAGAATCAATATTTATAGCATCGACGTATGATGCACCATGGAAATTGTTCGTTCAAACCTCTGTTTATATACATATCTATTTTAAGAGTGAATACAACTTTATTGCTTGCACGACGTTGACAATTTTCCCAGTCGCGTATTAGGCATACACATCCACGAGAGTTCGTCTCGTATTACCAAGAAAATACGCGAACATTCCCGTTTGCATATATCATCGTGCCTGTGCGATTTCGAATTTGCGTTGATCCATGCTAGGCTCCGTTGATACGAATTGATGGGCAAATATAGGGTGTCTCCATGTGACCTGACGTTTTTATTTGTTAATAAAATGTATTGTTTATTTGGAAAGTGCGAATGTTTTCATTTTGATGTAAGGTACAAGCATGGAGGTTATGTGTGGAACACAATAGCCGATAAATGGCTGCCTCGTCCTTGTTTGCAAACGTGTACTCTTTTGACGAAATTTACAAAAACATTTTGGCATAATTGCGGACTATTTTCATTAATGGTGCGTCCAATTGATTCCTTGAGCTTCGGAATGGTCTGTGGATCATTGGCATACACTTTTCCTTTCAGGAAAGCCCAAAGAAAGAAGTCCAATGGCGTCAAATCGCACGATCTTGGTGGCTACTTCACATCGCCGCGGCGCGAGATAACACGACCATGAAACTTCGTCTGCAATAACTATGCAGTGACAATGCAGCAAATAACAATTACTATGGGTTTCTCGATCGTGTAATTCTCTATGACTAAACCTCAATACTTTCTGATGCCAGTCATCAAACATTAGTACCGTAAAACGGGGCTACTTTGACATTCAGGGTAACTTTGACAGTTTTTGGGGCTACTTTGACAGAGCGCCAAAATACGTTTTACATGTGTGCGCAGCGAGCCCGCTTGGCCTTCTATAGCGGGCGGCGGGAGAGGGGAATAAACTCGAACAACAATTTGTTGTTCAAGTTTATTATAATGTTGCTAAAGTTGATTTTGATCTCAATGACAATAATAAGACTCATTAACTGCCTATAATAGCACCCCAGATACTTGATATTTTTATGGAAAATGTTTTCTTAAGGGAGGGCACCACTGTAACTGCCCATTTTCGACCGTTTTCTTTAAATAAAAATACATGGTCAAAGGAGCTTTTAGACTAAAATACATGCTCAGACACAAAACATCATTGGCATACACTTTTCCTTTCAGAAAACCCCAAACACAAGTCGCACGATCTTGGTGGCCAATTCACATCGCGGGGATAGTACGATATCTTGGGCGCCATGTTTCGACCGTTGATTATTGATATTTGAACCAAAACAATGAGAATTTAAAGAATAAAAAATTTGCCGTTTCGGCTTCCTTGAGGAATTATGAGCGCTTTTAGCGGTAATTGGAAATACGCCAAAATTCAACTATTGTTGTTGGCACATGCGTACAATATCTTTATTTTATCGCAAATTATGGAAATTGACCGGGCGAGCTTTAAAAACTGTTTTTTTTTGTTTGCGTTTGTTTATTTGGCTTGTTTGTTTTGGTTTGTTTAGGTTTGTTTGGGTTTGTTTAGTGGTATCATACAAATACCACTAAACGTAGTATTTATATGATTTTCAACATAAATTCCAAGATTATAATGGTTTATTTATTCATATTCTCTGTTTATTTACAACAATTAGAATTGTTCCATATAATTACTACACCAAATTACTAAACGATATATTTTGCATAATCTTAGAGCCTTGCAAGTCCGAAGAGGGATGAACCGTGTACTTTTAATCCCTCTTCGGAATCCTAGCGATTAAAAGTACTACTTTACTAATGTAATTTAAAATAGATTTTTGGCTTCTGAGACACTGTTGAAACTATACATTTCTAAGTTACCTTGCCTGATGTTCCTTGAAATTTTCAAATTTGCAAAAATCGTCATTTTCTCTAACCATCGAAGAATTCTAATTTGAACGCAAAATAAGCGAAATATCAAGTTTTACCACTCTTTATATTTTGTTTATTTGCATTCGATAACTCTAAATTCACCATCAAATCTTGGCGTCCCGGATAACACGAGCGTGAAACTTCGTCTGCAATAACTATGCAGTAACAATGAAGCAAATAACAATTTCTATGCGTTGCTCGATCGTATAATTTTCCATGACTAAACCTCAATACCTTCTGTCGCCAGTTGTCAAAGTACTCTATGTTCGCGATAAAGAAAATTACGTGCAATTTAAAATGTGAGGTCATTTTGAGACACCCTTTATAAATATTTCATATTTTCTCTCCCTTCTCGCGTAATTGTGTCTTTGCACGGAGTAAATGAACATTACTATAATCGTTATGCATGCAAACGCACACAAATATATATATATATATATATATATATATATATATATATATATATATATATATATATATATATATATATGTACGATACGCATGAGCGTCGCAGTGCATATTTCAAGCGAAGCGAGAGGCGGATACGAGAGAAAGATCGATGGGAGTGGATGACTCGAAGCGAGAAAACGAGGTGTCAGCGGTGTCGGCTTTATTAATCGCATTGATTCTCCGTATTGCTGCTAATCGCTCTTTGACGCTCTTCCATGTATTTGGCATATGATCATTTTGTTTACCAAGCGTCTCCGAGGCCTGTATGAATATGCATTCTGCAAATGTGCAACACATCGATCTCTGTTGCGACTTTGATTCCACGCGACGATCCAACGGTATGATTATTTTCACAGTCCTTTGAAGACAAAAATGCATCTGCTATTTATAGATCGAGTGATCGTAATTGGCCCAACATTTTCCCCGCGTTGTATACAGTAGTCTAAATATAGATAGGTTCTGCCTTGATGGTACCCGAGGCGTATATATATTTTTTATTATTATTTCGGTTGTACCCTCGTATAATCCTCTGTCAGGCAGTTTTACAGATGTTGTTTAAATACCCGAAGTTTCCTCGCGCGTTGCCACGAATTTCTTACCTGGGGCCATTAATTATTCGAACGAGGTACGAAAAAGGCCCCGGACGGGTCATCTACGGGGATTATCCCGGCCAAGATTCAGAAGAGGTGTGACGCGTTCCGCGCCGTGAGTACCAATAACATTTTATTGGAAAATGGTATATCCCGTCCGCAATATCGTGTTTACCTTTTGTACCTAGTGTAAAAGAGGCGCCGACGCTTACCAGTGATACCTGCGCCTCTATACCTGCACGCATATATATATATATATATATATATATATATATATATATATATATATATATATATATATAACGCATATTCTCCGAACTTATTTAATCCTGATGGCCTCTATTGACCAGAGCAGCGAAGAGGCAAAAGCAGAAGATGGGAAACACGGGTTATAAAAGCCATATCTCAGCGGGATTTCTCCGCGTGTTCCCAGGGGGGTAAGCTTCTTACACTTTATCCCCGATGGCGATCGACGATCGTCGGACCGGACAAAGACCGAAATACGAAGAGGCGGCGTGATACACATAGTCCAGTAAAAGAGAAGAAAACCCAGCACTTTTTAGTGTAGAATATGATTTTTTGACTAAAGGTAGATGGTTGCATATTGAAAATAACCCCAATAAAATGTTGCCCCTCAACTCGCCCCAGCCCTAAGAAGTAGGAGTTGAAAACTTAAAAATCGCCGTATCTCGATAATGAATAGCCCGATCAAAAAAGGTTTCAAATAAAAGTTGTTTGGAATAATAAAATGCGTATAAAGTTATTGGACGTCCAACACCCTGTCTGTGAAAATAGCGGCACAAAAACGATTCGAAAATTCGGGATTGATGCGTGTGCGAGCGGAGTAGGGTCAGAGTGGGATCAGTGGCTTATTTTTTTTCAGAGGTCTATACTTGCCTAACCGTTCACACAATCTCAATGAAACCTTGACTAAACGTGAAATGTGTTCAATGGCTTCATTTTGTTAAAAGACACTGAACGGCCTAACCCAATAGGTATTGAGATAATAAGTATTTAAAAAAAATGGGATTCGATCCCCTGTGTACTTGGGGGTGCACAGTGAAACGTGCCTAATTTCACAGTCAAACGATATTTCAATATCAAACAAAATTTGAAGAAAATTACCCTGATCCACTGTACACTTGTAGGTACTAGAGTGCTTTTCTCTATACAATAGGGAATGTTGTACAGTAAAGTATTGGAAAATTTATTTAAGAAAAACAGCCTATTATGAGATCAATGACAATCATTTATTGAATATCAATCAACAATGAGTACCTACCTTATGAGGCAGTACCTATCTAAATCACAACGCGAAAATAGTCATATTATGACTTACCTCTATGTACCTCGAAAAATTGAGCCACTGCACTGCATAAACTAGGCGTGTTTGACGTGTGTTCAAAGTATATAGAAGTAACGCACCATAAAGGCTAGACACGCGTTGCGATGTTGATTCTACACACTTATGCATTTGGTAACACGTAATGCGTTACAATTACACACGTAATGCGTTAAAATTACACACGTGAGTGTGCAATTTTTACGCATTCAATTATTACACACCTTCGTAGCTGTCCCCATCAATAACACGCTTATTCGAACACACATAAAGCGTGTAGAATCAACATACAAGACGCATATTTACACACATTGGACTAAACAACACACGTTGATAGCAACACAGGAGCAAAAATAACACGGGAAAAAGCAACACAGCTTAAGTGTGTTAATTGCGAGTTACTGATCATAGGTTTCAAAAATCACCTTGGTTACGGCATCCCGTGAAACTCATTAGTTGATTTGACATCGATCGACCGGTTAATCGAAGACCACATTTGGCCTTAACTTTTTGTTTCACTTATAGATCATTTTTGAGTTTGTCACGTGGAAGAACCTGAAATTGGAATCTATTACTCAAAACCTCGATAGCTGCATTGAATCTTTAGCGACGTATTTTTGTTTCGAAGCCATCACCGACGAGCAAAAAGCGGCCGTCATCGTGAAGCTGTATGGGAACCTAGCCTATGCGAAGACAAGAAAAACAGTGACACCTCTCATAAATACTACAGAGTAATATATAAGTACTGTTGAGTTCAGTTCAATAAATGCATATATTTTGACGATAAAAAACTTCTGTTATTCAATTTATTATTTCGACGCATCCCGCGTATATACAGTACTGCAAAAATAAGTGTTCTTTTTACACACTTGGAATGTGTAAATCGCTGTGGACACTTTTTACACGTATTAAAGCGTGTAAGGAAATGACACACGTGTGTTGTTTGAACGCATCTATCCGTGTTATTTTTACACCGTTATTTTTCACACACGTTAAAACGTGTAAAAAGTGGCTACAGCTATTGACACACCTGAAGTGTGTAAAAGCAACACATTTGTTTTTGCAGTGTGTGTACCGACCCTCTCTTTTTTTTCTAAAGCGGGCACTGACAAGTTTCTATTTTTGTTAGGTTAACGAACACAATGCTCAGATACCGCAATATAACTGTATATTGCGGGAGAATAATGACTTCGAACATAACTGCGATAGGTAAAGAGGCAAAAAACATACGAGCTCCGCTGGTTTTCAACTTTTGACACCAAAAATAATATAAAACCACCTCTCACAACTGAATTGCGCGGAGCGACTCACAGACAGGTTCAAACCTATTGGCGCTCGAGGGCTGTTCTAATGTGAAAAAGACGCACATGTATACATGTCCACTGCTGAGAAACAGTTCAGTGTACCCACTGTTGCCACTGTTCCCACTTTGACCCCAGACATATCGCTGCGTCTTTGTCTGGGTCAGTGGTGCTCTCGTGTTTTTGTGCCGCTATTTTCAAAGATAGAGGATTGGACGTCACATAACTTTATACGTATTTTATTATTCCAAACAACTTTTGTTTGAAACATTTTTTGATCGGGCTATTATTTATCGAGATACGGCGATTTTTAAGTTTTCAACCCCTATTTCTCAGGGTTGGGGCGAGTCGAGGGGCAACATTGGTAATTATGCAGTATGTCTTTTCCGAAAAACGACGGGAAATTTTTTTTTCGCCATGATGTTGTTTATTCCATCATAGAAAGTGATATTCCGTCGGGGGAGGTTGACATTTCCCATTAATTCCATACGTTATGGGGTTTTGAAGTTTCCAGAAACATGTAATATTCCGACGCCTCGCTAAACAGCTACGTGTTTTCTTATAGATAGTGTATTATGAAGGTAACAATGTACATGTTTTGATTTCGTGACCACAGCTGTCCTGTTTCCGGAAACCGGTAATATTTCGACGCCTCTTGTTTGTTGTCGCTAAACAGCTGAGTGTTTCCTAAGGGCCAACCCAAACAAACAAACCCAAACAAACTCCCCAATACAGGCGTCGAAATATTTAAAAATTCCCTATTTTATCATGTTTCCGCGAACTTCAAAACCCCACAACTTATGGAATTAATGGAAAATGTCAGCCTCCCCCGACGAAATATCACTCAATATAATGGAATAAACAAGTTGACGGTGAAAAAAAACGTCTCGTCGTTTTTTCGGAAAAGTCCTCATTCTGCATAAATAGCTCAACATTTTAGTGGAGTTACTTTCAGTATGCAACCATCTACCTTCAGTGAAAAATTCATATTCTACGCTAAAAAATGGTGGGTTTTCGTCTCTTCTACTGGACGAACACGGGAGCTATAAGCCTTAAGGCGTTACCCCCACTTGTAGCGCAAAAAAAGGCCTTTTTCATGAATTTTTTTAAAGAAAACTACAAAACTTTTTTAATCGATCAATATACCATCTTAAAGAACACATCTTGAAGAACTTTCGGTAATTTTTTTATTGAAAAATATTACATTGTTTAGTGGCAAATGGCCGTCAATGAAATAATGTTTTTATATACACGGTTTGTGGTGACCAACATTGCGGCGAAGCGGATCATCTGAAAAAAAAATGCGGATGGATTTAGTCAAATATAAGTATAAACTAATCTTTAATCGAAGGATTTTAAAAAATATTCATTTTTCACAAAATGGCGGACAGTCAAAGTTAATGGTTCGATTTTAACGAAAAAAACGGCCGTTTTTTGGCTATAAAACGACCATTTTTTTTTTCGAAAAAAAAAATCGAACGATTAAAGACTACATTTTTATGTATTAAATAAGCCTGCAAAATTTCAAGAAAATCGGTACATTAGTGTTCGAGTAATCTTGGTCACCGACTTCAGAAATGCCATTTTGAGAAAAACGCGTTTAAAGTTTCAATTTCACAACGGATTCTTCTCTTTCAACGCTCATATCTCAGTCAATTTTGTTCGGATCGACTTGAAATTTTCAGGACATATTCTCAGATACTTATACTTCAAAAAAATGCAATAAAAAAATTCGATTTTTTCAAAATCGCAAGTGGGGGTAACCCCTTAAAGAATACAAAGAGAAAAGCCGGTATAATCCACACGAGAATGCGAACTTTGATCGAGACACGGGAAATTCCGCGCGTGACGCGTGCAAGTGTTTTTCTTCATTTTTTTCCATCGATAAGCGCTATCGAAGAAAGGACTCATCTCCCAATGAGAGTCCGATATCTCGTTGTCGCTGAGGTAACTCTAAACAGAAAACGTGAACGAGATTTTCTTTGCAACGATAAAGTCCATTTGTATACGTGCGCGTTGCACGTATAGGTTGCACTTACGTATCGAAATCGTGCCTACATATATTTATCGTACGTGGGAAGTGGCGAAACAATCCGTGATCATTGCGAGGGGGCGGTCACGCTAGACACCATTTCTCGCGAGACGCTGTAACAGCACATGTGCCACCTAAGTGCGCCTGTGTTTATCTCTTTCAAACACAACGGTGGTTTATTGCAGAAGTTACTTTTTAACTGACGATAACAAAGCTCACGCGAACGACAATTTCTGCAATGGCCCTAAGCGTGTACGTATGTGCGTGGGTACAGGCTGGCCCGAAATGTGACGTCCGAAAGGAACATCTCGATGCCTCGCAATATACATCCCAATCGCCCCAATGAATGCTCTACGATCTTTTTTTAGTTTTCGAGAAACAGGCATTTTTATTTTTCGTTTTCCTGTAGTTAAGGGTTTTATTTTTTTCTCGCTTTTGGGTATGTTCTTTCCGTGTGAAAGTTTTTACAAGCAGTTGGGAGTCATGCAGGGGAGTATGAGTATTCTTTTTTACCATCTGAAATTTATTGATCTCAGTTGGTACTTTATTACCGTAAAATACGGGCACTTTGAACAGGTTTTGAAAATTTTTTGTAGGTAGCTTTTTTTTAACATCCTAAATTCCAACTTTTTTTTTGCTCCAATAGAACAATGTGTCCTTTGGCTAGCAAATGTATAAGAAAGTAAAGCTCCACCAAACCCGACAATTTTTTTATTTTCGAAGTGTCAAATAACCTCGAGTGTGGGGTTTCTTTGACAAGGCATTGAAATGCAACTCGTGTCAATAATTAAGGGTTACATTGACATGATTTCGATTTAAAAAAATTGATATTTTATGCATTATACATGGAATTAAATGAAAAACAACGATTTATCACAATGAAATTGTCATCTTTATTAAGGAAACATTTTACATAAAAATATCAAGCACCTAGGGCACTATTATAGACACTCAATCGGTCTTATAATTATCGTCGAGATAAAAAGCAACTTTAGCAACATTGTAATAAACTTGAACAACAAAATTAAGGACATTTTAATGCGCACACATTTAAACCGTATTTCAGCGCTCGGTTCAAGTAGCCCCAACTGTCAAAGTTACCCTCGATGTCAATTTAACCCCGTTTTACGGTAATTACTCAACAGTACACTTTCTAGGTATAACGCAAGACAAAAATCGCTAGAAAAGTACATCCGCAAAGTAGAAAAAGTTTAAAAGTTATCACTCGAAGGCGAAAAAAGAGCGTAGAACATACATGGAGATGATTCGGATAGGTATTGATACGAGACATCTAGATTTCCTTTTTAGACGTCACTTTTCGGGCAAACCTGTAAACAGGGTAGACCATTTAACGTGACCACCCAAAATGTCTCCGTTGCCTTTAGAGTGACGAAAAAAATGTCAGAAGGTAATTTGATTGATTTCAAAGGGCTGCTACAGTGGTGAAAAATTCATTTTTGTCAAGGTCATAGTTTTTGTGTTCTCAAGGTCATCGAGGGTTTTTCAAATGAGAACATTTTTTTTTTACTTAAGACGTTGTAGCTGATATTCAGACGAATCCAACGACCTACGATGTCATGACCTTGAAATGATTTTTCACCAAAATAATTTGGGATTGTTTGGGTTTGTTTTTGTCACTCCAAAGGGAACGGAGATATTTGGAGTGGTCACGTTAAATGGTCCACCCTGTATATATACGTAATGTGTGCAACGTGTGCTCTGACATTATTATATAAAATAGAGACATAAATAGAAATAGAAAGAAAAAAATTCGTTTTAATCGCCGCCCTACCCACGCGAGCCCAAAGAGACCCGGAATCCGATGAACACGCTGCGTGAGAGTCGTTCCAACAACCCACGTGCGTTCCGTTATTTATTCTCGATCTTTTTGTTGCACGCATTTCCGGAGGATAATAAAGCATTCGTGTATAGAAAGTAAAGTACGTGGGGTTGCGGTTCAGCTTACCTAGCGGGACCTAAGCGGCAAATTAGAGCATGTATTGCACATTTTGTTATACTACTTGCGGATATAATACTCAATATAACAATGGTAGGGAATGACTAATGTACTGGGCCCTTCTTCACGTACGCGAACTTTCACACGTCCGTAAAACGGAAGGATCGTTACGCAATAGAAAATACGATAAACGGTTGGCAATAATTTTGGCAATTACTGGCTGATGATATCATTTTTTAATATTTCAATAGTTGTCGGTACATGATTAATATGTCCTGACGAGATTCAAATTTGTCTGACAATTTGTCGAGTCGCTGTCAAAAAAAAAATGGGATATTCACGAATGGCTCGTCAAATGTGGACAAAAAGAATACAGGATGTGGAATTTACCCGGACGCGGACGAAGGAAATCTTCACACGGAACAAACAGGATACCGTCGCACGTACAAACGGATCGAGGACTGCGGTCACTCTCTCAGCGACAGTTTTTTTTCTTTTTGGAACCAGGTATTCGAGTAACGGGGATTGTATTAAGAGTCGCCAAGCCTTACAAAGCGAAAACAAAAATGTTTCGAGTGGGTTGGCGGCATGTCTTTCTCCGAGTCGGCCTTCGTGCAAGAGACACGGAGAGCCGTAGGTATATCGCACGTCGTAAGTAAAAGGCGTCTGGTCCGCCGTCTGATCTTGCTCGGCAAAGGTATATACAAGGCGTTCTCTCACGACTCACGATCACGGTCGTAATACGTCCGCGTGGAAGAAACACACGCGGTGTCCCTTTTTAGGCAGGCAAAGACGGGGGGGGGGAAAGGGACTGAGAACGAACATGAATGATAAGAGGACGGAAGACTAAATCTAATCGCCCTCACCAATAATTCAACGGCCACGGTAATACGTTACTTTTCTTATCTTCATCTCGTTTCCTGATGCTGTAAATCAAATATAATAGGGACGAGAGCAACCGTATATTTTAATAGCATAAGACGTACCGGTTGCTCCGATCTGCCGCGTTTTTAGTATCCTCGTGATGGATTTCGGCCTTTGATTTTTATCGAATTATATTCTATGGGGAAACTGATAGGGCTGAATAGCTGATGACTTTCATTTACTTTTGATGTCATGGTACGGGTTTTTGGAACCGGTCCTTTCTTTTAGGGGTTATGTACAGACAGGAGGCCCAAAAAGATCTATTTCTCAAAAATTCTTCTTGAGAAGACCGTTAACGGAGACTTTGTCCTTGGAGTGCCATATTTCAGGTGTTTACATTTTATTTTTTTTAAAGGAAACGAGTAAAGCTTTTTGAGTGCGGTTTTTTCTTGCTTTTATTCATGATATACAGAACGTTAAAAAAAATTTTTTTTGAAAAAAAAAACCAAAATGGCGGCCGTTGCAGCTCCGCGAAAACAGGTCCTGAAATCGCGGGAGGTAAACGGCTGACATCACTGCCCCCTCTTTGTTGATCTGAAACACAAATTCAAAGCATATTATCAATCTGTGATCCTTTGGTCATGGAATGACGGATGGGTTTTTCGTTTAGTACAAATTTCGGAAAATGGCGGCAATTTAAAAAAAAATCGAATTTTCGCGTTTTTTTCGCATAAAAAAATAAATAATAAATGCAAAAATGTGTCTATCGAAAAAACGATCCGTCATTCCGTGAAGACATATTTTCTGAATATGCTCTCCAAATTTCAGGTCGATATGTTAATTACAGCGGTCAGGAGAATGTCAGCCATTTTTAAAAACGTGTTTTCGAGAAAAACGCGTTTAAAGTTTTGTAATGTGTTTACACAAATGTGTTTATAATTACCGCTAATCGGCAATGCCTGGTCCATAGAGGCATCCCTCCTCTTCTTCTAGCTGCTCATGTTGAGCTCAAATTGATTTTTTGAAAATTCCAAGGACAAAGTCTCCCTTAAGGCGAGAAATCCCTTTAGAATTTTCAAAAAATCGATTTTTTTTACATATTTCGAAAGCATGATACCCAAAGAATATGGCTGACCAAAGGAAAACTCGGAATATTGAATATTTGCGGAGTTATCGCATATGGTCTAGAGCGCGGGGACAGCATGCGGTCAGGTAGCGAGTAAACTTTAAACGCGATTATCTCGAAACTACTTTTTCAAAAACTGCTCGTGTTGTAGCTCAAAAAGTTATCGACCGATTTGGATGAAATTTTG
The DNA here is from genome assembly GCA_944452715.1 of Ophion slaviceki. NCBI lineage: Eukaryota > Metazoa > Arthropoda > Insecta > Hymenoptera > Ichneumonidae > Ophion > Ophion slaviceki. The sequence goes on along the minus strand of OX101786.1, from coordinate 26,344,509 downwards.
CGAGGTTACTCTCAGTAATATTATCGGAAGGATATACCTAAAGTTTGAAAGGTAGCGTGTAAATAAATATGTTTTTTGGGTCAAATATGTCGAAAAAATGGAGTAAAAAGGCTCCCAAATTTTCAATTTTGCACTTTTTCATCGTATTTTAGGTGTATCCTTCCCCTTAATATGTCAGTAAACGAATGACACTTATTAAATCTTTTTCAGATCAACAGAAAAAGAGTGACAACTGCAGCACTTTTCGATGTCGCTGAAAACAGGCGTCCGAAGACCCGTAATAACGCCGCCATTTTGTTGGTCATCCCAAAGAATTTTTTTTTTCAACTTGATAGTTATAATAAACTCATGTCCAAATTTGAAAATGATCAGATTATTTTATCCCCTCTAAAAAAATTCCCGTAAAATACCTATTTTTCACGCTCCTAAGGGGATTTCTCGCCTTAAATCTATTAACGTAAAAATTTGTACACATATAAGGTAACTTTTAACTGTATTTTAAGATTTTTTATTTGTAAAAATAATTATTTTGAAAGCTGCTATTGCTAATCTCCGGGAGCACCTCTAAAAAAAGGCGTCTTGCGGTGAGCAAGACATCTTTGGACTGGATCATCTGAAATGAAAAACCAAAATATTTCGTTAATATAATGGATTATCTTGTAATTGATCGAAGGAATGAACGAAATAATAACTTTTGACAAAATGGCGGCTTCTAAAAAAACTGATTTCTGACAAAAATGTAGGCCTTAAATTGTTTATAAAATGGAAAATATTTATCGTTGAGAAAAAACATTCGATTAATTACTAAAAAATATACTTGGAAAGATTGTGTTAAAATTTGAGACTGATCTGTTCAGCCGTTTCCGAGGAATCTTGCTCACCGATTTTAAAAACACAGTTTTGAAAAAAACGCGTTTAAAGTTTCAAAAGCACTTTCGAACGCTCTGACACGTCATTACAAATGTACTGTACTTAAATATAGGTACATTACGATTTTTTTAAATCGATTTTTCGAAAATTTCAACTGTACATAACCCCTTAATGCATTCGCCATCCGTACATCGCTTTTTCTTTTATTCGATTCAATTCTCTGTACAATTGGACGAATCCGACTGGGAAAATAGTGTCGTTCAATCCTGATGGCTCGATATATTCACTCTACATGGATCCACGATCTTTAATTTATTTTGCGGCGGATAAATTCTCAACGTCTATTCGCTGACATTTTTACATACATATCATTATTTTTGACGCTAGTGAATTGCAAGTTTTTCAGATACGAATGATGGAGGACTATACCTATAAAATTCGAGACCAGAGTTAACATTTTTTTACCGAAGGCTAATGAATTTCATTCGAAAACTTGAACCCTGGACGGACTAACAAGCAACACCACACAAGTGTCCGACTTCGATTTTGTTGAAACTTACATACGTGATGAAGCATTAAAAACTATTAGACACGTCTTTTTTATCTTTAACGTTTTTAAAGGGGGAAACGATCCCTCACAGAAAGGCGTGTTACCCCTTAATTTAATGTTTTTTTAAATTTATCTATAGCAGATTTTTCATCGCTTTACGTTAGAAAAATTTTGGTTTTTGTTTCACTCAGATCGGTGTTTGTTGATCAAACGGCAAAACCACCCCTTTGACATGCCTTTCTTTGAGGGGTGGTTTCCTCCCTTAAAACTGTTTTTCCGCAGATAAAAAAAAATACGTGTCTAATAGTTTTCAATGCTTTATCACATATATGAGTTTCGACAAAATCGAGGGTGAACACTTAAGTGATGTTCCTTGTAAGTGTCTCACAAAGATATTTCTTTCTTTCGCGTGGGACTCTAAGCAGATAGGAATTAAAGGTTTTACTTCCTTTACTAAAAGTTTATTTTTTTTCGTGACCTAATTTTTTTCGCACGATTTCGTATCAATTTTAAATATGAGGGATTCCTAGTATTGCGTTTTTCATTGATGGTGTTATAGTTCGAATCATTGGAATGCAACGACAGTTCTCCTTTATTTTTATTATTACACAAAATATTTTTTGTAGATTGATCATGTGGGTCGCTAAATAAGTATCTTAAAAAATGGTTGAAGGTTTTTTACAAACGAAATCTCCCAAGATAAAATCAAGGAATTCAGAAATATCAATGTTATCGGATTCCAACGATGCAAACTTCAACTTGATGTTATCGAAATATTTTATGACAAATAATTTCACAAAATACCCTAACATACGTTTAAATGGGGCGTAAGAATAGTATATCTGATCAAATTGAATGAAAAATAAAATCCGTATTCACGCACATATAGATGTTTTCTTACATATCCTTTTTGAGCCTTTTGGCACACTCTGACAAGGTGTTCATTGAAATTGTGGGATAAAATATTCACCAAAACATAGCTTCCTCTATGCGGAAACAATAACTCTAAAAAGGATACATTTTACAATAAAAAAAAACTTGTCTTCCACTCACGTAAACAAGTTCCACTTTTATCTTACCAAATAATGATGCTTTTTGTAGAGCACAATAACGGCATTTTTTTCATCATGAAATATTCAAAATTACGGAACTTATGCATTCTTAACAAAAAAAACACGTATTTTAAAAAGCCTTTTTCCAACATGAATACTTATTTTATAACCAAAGATTGCAAGAATATTTTTCTTTGTTTTTATAATATCTTGCAACATTTAACGAAAAATCTCCCGCTTGACTCGGGAGCTCGGGACAAAAATTCTATTGAGTAAATATGTTATTTTATTGTTTTCACCACATCCGATATTGATTTCAAGTACATTATTCGTTACAATATTAATATTTTATTTTGATTGAAAAATATTAAGTAAATGTCCGAATTGGTTAAAAAATTATGCGTTGGTTGAAAAATGCGTTGGTTAAATAGGTTAAAAAATTTTACTTTTAAAAAGTAAAATTTGTTTCTCGCACATTTGGTTTAAAAATTCAAGTAAATCATGGCCGAGCACGACCGAAATTATAGGTATGAGGAAACCCGTAGTTCTCGGAGTAACCGCTAGAGGCCGCACGCGCGCTCGTTTCTCGTAAGCGTAGCGCAAACCGAAAATCTACTTAAACGCTGGAGAAACTCTAAAGAGTATCGCTTCTTGGCCTGTGGCTAAGATCAAAGTGCAGTATCTGTCCTAATCAGTTGAATATCTGATATTCTCTCCATGGATATTCCATTGGATATCTGATCTTCTCTCCACTATTATCGTGGATGATCATTCTAATGCTCACTTTTTATTTAAGATTTAAAACAAATTGAAAAACTTACGTCCCATGGCATATTCGTTTCGATGTAGTAAAGAAATAATTAATTCTATTGATTATATTTTTGTACGAAATAAAAAATGTTTGTAGCAACCGCTCAATTATTTCATCCAATACATCTACGGATTGTATATAGAATGATTTCAATAGAATATAATTTTATTTGAAGGATAATGTAGATATTCAGAGAGCAGAAGAGCTTTTTCAAATAAAATAATATGTTATTTAAATCAATCACATTTTCCAATATTTTATAGTATTGAAACAATCTCATATATCGGTGACACTCCGCAGCAGTACATTTATTTGGATCAACCAATATTTTTTTTTTATTCAATTGGTTTTTTTCTCAGTGTATTTACTCCAGCCAGATTATCGTGCACTGGACACCCTAGCACGCACTTTGCAATCGAAACCGGAAGTGTGCTCTTCCAGGATTCCTATTCAAAGATATTTCACGTATTATCGTACTATCGATACGATGATCATATCATTGCGGTTCGATCCGATTGTTCCTTTTCCGTTAATCGTATCTAAAGAATTCAATCTACATCGCGTTTATCCGTAACGCTACGTGTCAGTTGTTACGTGCGTGTGTGTGTACGCCTTCGCCGGAATCCGAAGCCGGATTCCATTGGAATCGAAGTAGGCAAGGCCCGAGCTGTGACAGCTCGAGGCTTTGAGTCACACTCTTAACGAGAGATCGGGGCACCGTAGCAATAATACCGCCTTCGGTTGTTGGTCTCGATCAAGCGATGCGGCGCCTTTCCCACCTCCGTACATTTGTGTGTGCGCTTACGCGCCCGCGCGTCTATACCTGCACGAACACACAACAATACGGCCGCGTTCCAGAGGTCCGGTCGCGTTCTTCGGTAGGAGGGAAATCCTCCACCCTGGCCGACGGTGACTCACGGAACACGAGAGAAAGACTTGTGGGGTCGCGGTGAGCAATTGCGAAAGATTGCGGGCTCTCGATCGCGGATCACTCTTTGAAGAGTTTATGGCAGCAGATGGTACATGACTGGACTGCTTAAATGATTAACATTGCGGATAGCTTTCCGGAGTGTGCAATACCAGGATTATGAATGACGTATCGTCGGCGATGAAAAAAGTCATATCCCGATGACATTCGATCGAATGTAGGCAAATGAAAGACTTTCCATTTCGTTTCCAAATCTATTTGTCCCAATGACGTTCACTCAATAGTGAGCATCCTGCACCGATCTCATCGTACGCACGTCGAGAGTTGCCAAAAAGCCATGAAGGGCGTGTCACTTCAGACGCTAGAAAAGGCTATTTTCATGAATTTTTTTTTGATAGTTTTATATTATAGATGTTGATATAAAAGTTGTTACACTTAATAAATACACTTTCGAAATACATTTAAAAATTTTTAAATGTCTTTATATAACCCAACCAAACTTGAAACGCGTTTTTCTCGAAACAACGTTTTGTTGATAAAATCTTCGAAACTACTGAACCGATCCTTATGAAATTTAAACCACATATTCTTTACAACTATAGCTATAGCGTATATCAAGGATTTTTTTTAATTTTGATATTTACTATTTTTTGCCGAAAACTGTGAATAAACATTTTTTTTCGAAAAATCCGCCATTTTGTTATTTTTGCATATATGAAAAACCGCATTCAGATGCTATAGCCATTAATATACTGAATCTAAAACCGCTTGATTTTTTTATTTCGGATGATCCATCTCCGAGATTTCGTCAACAGCGCAGACCTACAATTTTTTTCGGACATTTGTTTAACTACGATTTTCGTCTATAAATAGTCACTTAAATAAATGGGATTTTTTTACATGTATTTCGAAAGTGTATTTATTAAGTGTAACAACCTTTATATCAATATCTTAAAAATAAACCTATCAAAAAATTCATGAAAATAGCCTATTTTAGCGTCTAAAGTGAGAAAACCCCTGAATACATTGGATTTGGCGATAAACGACGAGTTGCAAGGGCTGAGGTGCCTTTAGGATGATCCAACGAATGACGTGGGCACAGGTTATCGTTGTAAATGGTGGAACAATTGACATTTATTGCGAATGAATTTGCGTGTCGTCAATAGTGGTGATGAATTTCCTCATCAATCTTTATTTGGCTTAAACAAATTTTACGTTCATTGATCTAAATCAATGAACGTAGAATTTAATAAGTTTAATAAGAATTAAGTAATAAGTTAATTAGCAATAAATTAGTTAGTAATGAGTTAGTTAGTAATAAGTAAATTAGCAATAAGTAAGTCGGTAATAAGTTAGTTAGTAATAAGTTAATTAGCAACAAGTTAGTTAGTAATAAGTTAGTTAGTAATGAGTAATAAGTTAGTGATAGTAAGTTAGTTAGCGGTAACAAGTTCAATAGTTAGTAATAAGTACTAAATAGTGGTAATAAGTTAGTTAGTAATAAGCAACCTTCACCATAAGTGAAGGTTGCTTATTACTAACTTATTCAGTCGACGATCCACTGAGAAGAATTTGGCTTTGGTTAGCCAATTGGAACAGCCAAAAGAATTTCGTTATTCTCATGCGTCACCTAACGCTATAGTGGTCAACGTGTATCTGATTAAAAATGATCTAGATTCCATGTTCAATCCGCAGGTGGTCTGAATGTGGAATGACAAGGCAATAGATTCTTATTATTTTGTTTCTCAACGGCCAATTCAATGAGTAATTCTGTTATCTATTCTCTGATTAATTGAATCAATAATTCCCACATGAAGTTAACACTTGTTTATTATAATTCAATACAAAACGGCACACTGTAATTTTCATTGAAAATACATGTTTTTGCTATAAATTTTCTTTTAGCAACGACGGTCCCTATTTTTCTCGACATGAATAAGAAGTACTCGAATTACCTGATTCCTATAATTTTATTTTTGTCTCTCAGACCTGTTTACCCCGCTAACAGCTTCGGCGAAATGATTTTTCTGCAACTTGCTACAAAACGTAAGCGTGTTCTCGTTTTTTTTTCTTCACACGCGCGAACACAAATACGTATAAATAGAGAGAATCGCGTTTGTCCCGAATTCCATTCAACTGACGACCTTGCTTATGCACTTCGCTCGGCCTATACTTGGGAAAGCTCCTCTTGGCAAGGCGCGCTGGAATTTTCGCGCTCGCCCAAGAGAGTGAAAACATTGCGCGTTACGCTCACACGGAGGCCAACTATATATAACTAATTAACTCTTGGATTCTGGCTTAAGCCAAATCCTCGGTGGAATATTCGCACTCTAGTGAACTAATTCCCGGGTCGGATCAACAGAGAGAACTATAACGTCATTAAAGAATCGAGAGAGTTTGCGCGTGTGTGCACGCACATCTGTACACGGGCGCGGGTAAGTTCTCGGGCCCATTAGTGCTATTAGCAGAATGAGTTGATGAACGATCTGCTTCTAACGCTTCGTACCGTTCTCATCGTGCTGTGACATTTTATCGGCATTTTTTCGCGGTAATTGCCCACCTCAATTTTATCTTTCGATACATAGCCATATTTTATTTACTTAAGGTAGTTCTATAGTTTTTGTAAAATCTTAGGACTTGGCTGAAATCTAAGTATGGTGTAGATATGACCTTCATGGGCTGATGCCCAAAAATTCAATTCGATTCAGCGTTTAGTTCACGAGATAATTGCAATTGAATATGGGTATTTTTGTACCCGATCCCTATACTTGACACTTTAACCGATAGGAGTTTGCTCGCATTTCTCGATATAGGTTCTAGACGGATCTTAGAATTTCAAAATAGCAACACACGTGTACGCAGTACCATTGTGGGATTGATTTTCAAAAAAATGATGAACTTTGACCGTTAAGTTTCGGAGATATCGACTTATGAAAAGTGGTAATTTTATTCCAAACCGAACTCGGGCCCAACCATCTGTAACGGAATGGCAACAGTGTACGCTGCAGGCAGCTGATCGGCGCGTGGTCTGGGAACTCGAAGCGTGTTTTTTTTCCCCGAGTTCTAGTAATTCTGTGATGAATGTGAAATAAATTTATTCTGCAAACAAATTTAATTTGTTCAATTTATGCATGTATTTGTCTTTGTTACAGCGAATACAATTTAAACTGTCGGCAAGATGTTGTAAATCCACGATCCGACGTCCTTCGACAGGGAATTTTTGTTGCTGATCGTTGAAGTTATGGTTATTCTCATATCGCGTTTAGCCGCATTTGCTTGACACATGGCTGCCACAGCTTTCAGTCTTTTAGCAAGCGCCTTTTTTCTTGTAAACTTTCCTTTGTATCGCATTTGGGTTGACATTTTCACGCTTTTTTTTATTTATATAAAATATTTCGCGAAAGACGGATCGTAGGAAGCTCAACGCTATGACTGCAGGAAAGTCGCACTGTTGCCACGATTACAGCGCCGCTCTCTATACAAGTATGAGACCTATCTATGCATGAGGTGCGAATGTGTGGGACATATAGAGGGTACAAGCTCTGTCAAAAATTTATAACCAACAGCATCGTATAAGCATTGGACGTTACTATACGCTTCGACCGAAACTTTTGGCTCATACGTGTACCTACAGAGCTATCTTAAGGGCTGTGTCTAATTGTAAAAGTCGAAAAATCACGTTCTTCGAAACCAATATATTTTGACAATGTACAGTCGAACCTCGATATAACGTAATCCTCGATGTAACGAGGATTTGTCTATTCCCTTCCGTAAGACACCGGAAACCTTGATACAACGACATAATAATATGCATTATGCTCTAATTGCTAATTGCTTGTAAAAATGGTTCTATTTGAAATCTTTCTTCGTTTAAAAAATATCGCTACATGTATAGTACTAATATATATATATTTTTTAAGAAGATTTTAAGGACTTCGATATAACGAAACGTCAATATAACGAAAACTCGATATAACGAACTTCGACTGTATCATTTTATAAATGTTCCCTGAAAATTTCAAGGTGATCGGATGAAAATTGACAGATTTATACGCTGTTATGTTGACGCCCGTTGGAAAGCTCGAAGTTCGTTCGAAATTGTAAACCACTTTTTCTTGAAAGTACGTTTTCAAAGTCGCTAAGAAAAATATTTTTAAAACAACTGCATTTCGATCTTTCCGAAATTTTTAGGGCCTTTATTGGATGTAAAAATACAGTATTTGATCGGAGGATTTTTTTCCGATGTATACTTTTCATTTGATAAACGAAGAATGCCATTTTTTTCTCAAAAATCAAGACCCACTTTGAACACGGGCAATTTTTTTTTAATTTGGTATTCCTGAAATTCTTTAGATTAATCATAGTATAAACTAATATATAGGGTGTACCACCCAGGTAGGAAATTAAAAGGCTGACGATGGAAACAAGCTTGTGCGAGCCTTGTTTCACCGAGCCTGAGTGAGACAGACCTGGCCCAGGTCTGTCTCATTGCATCAGGTTTCATTGCATCGTTTGGAGCAGCCTGGAACCAAGACTGGCTGCTTAGCCTAAACTCAGGGTTATTTCAAGCTTTATTCAGCCGGTGAATTTTGAGGCTGAAAAATCAAGGCTGGATGCAGACTTGTTTCAGGTTGTGATAAAATAAAATAAGTTTAAAATAATATTTTTTCTGTACTTTTATGAAAAAAAAAAATTTAGCAATAAATTTGTCGGGTGCGGAGGCACGAAAAACGAAAGCGAAGGAGGCAGCTCAGAACATTTAAACATATCCTCTTATCGATATTTATGAGGTACACAAAAAAGTATATACGAAAATAAAAGTACGCAATAAAATAAAGTATTGTTTTTAAAAATATGTTTTATATATATTTTTTAACAAATAATATAACAAATAATAAATATATATAACAAATCAAATGAATTCTTTACAAATTTATTAAATTTACCCCAATGTAGAATAGGGTAAAAGCCGGATAGTTGCCCCAGGGGGATACTTGCCCCGGTTTTGAATACACTATGTTAGGGATGTTGGGGGACTTAACGTTTGACTGTGATTGGAAGGGCCCCTCCTGCAGGCCTCGGTGCCATGTAAGCCTTCGAAGTAGGCGCACGCATTTTGTCCGTGTGAGCAAAAATCTTCCGCGACACAAGTTTGACGGATGTCGAAATTATATTGGTATTTAATGTCGATTGAATATCTTTATTACTGATTGTTGTTTTAGTCAACTTTTTGTTTCTCAGCACGCATTAGAGTTTAAGTTACTCTGTTTACTAGGTTTTATTGTCGAATAGTTTTTATTTATTTCCAAAATAACAAGGGCAAGTATCCGTATCAAAAAGGATAGTCGCCCCATTTACTTTGGCGGATGGTCGCCCTAGGGCAACTATCCGCAACTATAAATTTTTTAGCGAGCAAAGGCAGATTTTGTTCTTTTGGTGTATTTTTCCAACTTGTTGTGACTATAATTTGTCATAACTATCAAGTACCAGGCGTTTCTGGAGAGCCTGCGTTAAAAGACCGCGTACAGGAATGTGAGTCTGATCAAGGTTTTGCACTAAATCAACAGAACAAAGTGCCTCGACTAGGTGATCAAGTCCCAAACGATGCTGATAAAAACAAACTAGAAACTGTCTTAAATGAGGCTGAGCACAATAGCGTGAACCAAGAACACACGCCACCTAGGCCGTCTTCAAGCCTTTTGAATCTTTCTGAAGGCCCTAGGAGATGGCGACATTGAAAAGTACATCTTTCATTGTACTGAGCTATCGAAAAGAAAATAAAGAAAACAACCGAAATACCGGAAACTAAAATTAGGGCAGCGAAAAAAAGATTGTAAAACAGTAAAAAACAAACCAGCTGGTAGCAAGAAACGTATTGTAAAGAAAAGAGGGCAACCGCAAAAAAAGACCAAAAAAAATATCGATATTACCAGCAGTGAAACTGAATCCGATAACACAGATTTTATTGAACTGATCAAAGGAAGCGCTTTAAGAAAGAGAAAAATACAAATTTGCAATCCTGACAGTGAAAACGAAGAAAATGTTATAGGGTCAAAAACATCTGAACGAAAAACCACCGAAGGACTACCAATTAAAAGAAAAAAGGACGAAAAATCGATAAGAGACACTGAAAATATATTACAGGTGAAAAACGCTAATTCCAAAATAGAAAATACAAATAAAAAGGTTTCAGTTGATGATTATTGCGCAGAATGTTTCGAGAATTATAATTTAACTATATCGAAATCGGATTGGATTCGATGTCCGATATGTCGAATGTGGTTGCATGAAACTTGCACACCATTCAAAAGCCACTGCATTAGATGTGGAAAATTTAAAACCCTGGCTTCTGGTATAATGATATCATTCTCTGAATATCTGGTAAATTGATATAACTAATGCTTATGCCAAACCTGATTGCCATGTTATTCTATCGTTAAGATAAATAATAATATTTTACTAATAACTTAACTGATTTAAAGTTTGGAGGCTATTTCTGTAGTATTTTCATAGTCGAAGACGTTAAAACTTAATACTATTTTATCATGATGATTAATATTGTAATTAGTACTTAATAAAGGATCTCAGTCAATAATAAAAATTGATTACTTAAATTGATATAAATTTGTTTCTATCTAATAAAATCATAGTGAGGCGTCTATCCCCGCACGAGGCAAGTATCCCCCGAAGCATTTTTAACGTTAGGCTACTATCCGCCACGGTAGGCAACTATCCGTTTTTTGAGAGGTCAAATAAAACAGCATTTACTCAAAACCAGTATTAATTATCATTACAAAAATAGGCTACTATAAAAGATCGAAGACCTATGTTTTAATATACATATCGCATTATTCTTAGTAACTACATATTTTTTAATAATAGAGCTTTTTTGAAAAGTGGGGCAATTATCCGGCTTTTACCCTATAGAAAACTAAAAACAGGCCTCATATAGCCTCGGGAAGAGTTTGGGAAAAGCCTGGTCATAAATGCTCGTGATGGCTTCATTAAGGCTCGTTTTGAGCCTTGTTGTTTCGTCGTTTCAGGCTTAGCAAGAGCCTGAAACCGCGTTATCATTCAGAGGTTCAGCTAGGCCTGAAATCAGGCTGGTGCTCAGCCTGAATAAAAAAATGTGAGCCTTGTTTCAGAGCTTGGCGAGCCCTTTTTTCATCGTCAATTCCTACCTGGGCATAAGCACCTTATATTCAAATTTATTGATGAAGCGTATTATTTATTTCAAAAGTACGAATATTTTAATTTTATTATGAAGTACAAACATGGAGGTTATGTGTGGAACACAATATCTGATAAATGGCCACCACGTCCCTGTTTGCAAACGTTCACTCTTTTGACGAAATTTTCAATAACATTTTGGCATAATTGCGGACTAATTTCATTAATGGTGCAATTGCTTCCTTGAGCTCCGGAATGGTCTGTGGATCATTGGCATACACTTTTCCTTTCAGAAAACCCCAAAGAAAGAAGTCCAATGGCGTCAAATCGCACGATCTTGATGGCCAATTCACATCGCCGCAGCGCGAGATAACACGACCATGAAGCGTATGCGATAACTATGCAGTAACAATGCAGCAAATAACAATGTCTATGCGTTGCTCGATCGTGTAATTCTCCATGACTAAACCTCGATACTTCCTGATGTCAATTGTCGAAGATTAGTACTTTATGTTCGCCACAAAAAAGATGGCGCGCAATCTAAATTGTCAGGTCATTTTGTGACACCCTTTACTAACGGAATCTGTTTGATTTTTTATATTGGATAACCTGGTTCAAAAGTACATTGCCCATCGCAAAATTAATAGTGTTTGCGATTAAGCAAAATTTACAAATCGATTATAATTAAATATTCTCAGACAAAAAAATTACAGTGTTCTTCGGATGATACTTTTTCAAATACGCAGTCAAATTTCAAAATACGAAATTAAATTTCGAATACGAAATCAAATTTCAAAACACGAAATTAAATTTCAAAATACGAAATCAAATTTCAAAACACGAAATTAAATTTCAAAACACGAAATTAAATTTCAAATAGGAAATAAAATTTCAAAATACGAAATAAAATCTCAAAATCGAAATAGTGTTTGCGATTGAGCAAAATTTACAAATCGGTAATAATTAAAAATTCTCACGCAAAAAAAAATTACAATGTTCTTCAGATAATACTTTTTCGAATACCCAATTTTTCCAGAAACTCATCATCACGATTTTCCAACAACAAAAAATCCCAAAAAGCAGCGATTTTCGACTGCTACAACTAGGCATAACCCGTTAAGGCCATTAAGTTTTCCCACTATCTTAGAGGATGTTTGTCGCTGTGTCGCAACGCCTTGTAAAAATGTGAATAAACGTCGCATCAACGTCGAACAATTTTGTTGTTGCACCGGAGAGACTTTGAAGTAAAATATGTTCTATATATCTATGCCATCTGATAACTGCACATAAATTGGACAATGTATTGTGGAACCGTCCGTAACATAACGAGGCTATAAATCAACATCGCACGCTATACTTCCTGTATTCGACGCAACGATATGGGCACGAGGTATCAGCTGTACGTTATTCAAACTGGCCTCGAGGAAGGACCATAAAAATGCGACGTGCACTCTTGAACTATTTGAATATTCAGAAGTGTCGTCAATAAAATAAGTTACGAAATATTCCTTTTCCTGCGTTTCCACAAGGGATTAAAAGGTGTCAGTCTTTCCAATCCTTCATAGTTCGGTAACATCGTAAATAAAATGTTTCACGTTCCATAATCGCGAGACGACGAATTCCACATGGTGTAGTTTTGAAAATATTCACGGTTTTAAATTTCGGAGAATCGTGACTTATTAAAATTTAAACGCAGACCTTTCTACTTATCCTCTATTGTGAGTACTTTGCGTTTATCCGTGACAATATTCAAATTCACAGTAGAGTGACTGCGACGAGGCTAGCCATAAAAACTGAGCTGCCCGAAGAATGCACCTAATGGCGTATTCTTCGTTAATAAATGAAAGGAGAAGTGAAAGGCGGCAGTTTTTGTGTACAAGTCCATTGTACCTCGCCCAATATTGAAACTGAGAGTCTCTGTGGTTTTCATCGCTTGAATGCCCGTAAAGTCCATTCGAGAAGAACGTCTTGCAAACGCATCTCGATCACCTGGTGTTGCTTTCATGGTGGAGCATCGACATATTTACGGCCTTTCCAGTAAGCCTTGAACCCTCGCTAAGAACTCACATTTACGCAACGGATAAATACTCGTTTCACGCTGTTTTATTCCCCAGTATCGCTCGTTTCCTCCCGATTCATTTCGGAAAGTTGTTTATGCGAGCCCCACAACCCGTACCCCTAATGAGGGTAAGAATGTTCGGTACAATGTTTACTCACCGTTGTCTGTTTCCGGTAAAATCTATTGTAGTCTTGCAACGTATTGAAAATAGAAGCCTCCGGAGGGTGCACTTCATTTATCTTTTTATTCATCTAACTTTTTCTTCGAAAATATTATATTTGTATTTAAATAGCTGACTGAATACAATTTTTTTTCAAACGTACCGTACGCCTTGTATCTTTTAGCTGAATACCAACGAATTCAAGAACATTTCCGGGCGGGGCCGGGTTGAAATTCCGAACTTCGAATGCTCCGACGGTTTAAAATTCCGAATTTTAATGTTCCGAAATTCAAGATGGGGCCAGGTTGAAATTCCGCACTTTGAATGGTCAGAACGCTCAAAACTCCGAAAGACTTTTACACGAAAGACCAAAACTCCGAAAATCTCAACACCGTCAAAATAATTCGCCTATGGAAGTTTTTAAAGTTTCAAAATTTTCAATAAATATATATATATATATATATATATATATATATATATATTGAAAATTTTGAAACTTTAAACACTTCCATGTGATGAATGAATGAAGTTTTTAAAGTTTCAAAATTTTCAATAAATATATATATATATATATATATATATATTGAAAATTTTGAAACTTTAAACACTTCCATAGGCGAATTATTTTGACAGTATATATATATATATTAAACCGAAACAAAAAAATAAGAAAAAAAAATTACCTGATTCTAGCAGGAGCCCCACTTCCGAATATTGACCAAAAAAAAACTACGTATAGAATCACATAAAAACCTTCCCAAAAAGAGGAAGATTTTCAAGTATCAATATGTAAATTTGGTACTTTCATCTTCAATGTCCCGATTCTTATAATAAATCATGAAACAGGCAAAGTATTCGGCCCAAATTTACTTGAGTCACGTTCGTCCGTTCGAACTAGCCAATATATATTGCAACGCGCCATTAACACATTGACGTTAAACGCGAGTCGGGTCACGGACTCGTGAAAGCACTTGGCACGAATCTCAGAATTTTTTATATTGCGCCATAGGATTCCATATAACAAGATTACGCGAAGTTATATCTCTTTCAATGGGGGCTCGCATTATCTTATAGATTTGTACTCGAATACCGATAAAAAGGAAGAGCCCGTTTAGGAATTTAACTATGCACAATCGCTTACGGGAGTGAACCTTGCTTGTGTTGTTTCTTCGGCCTCTGAACATTATCGCGTTTTTCTGTGTCGGCCTAGAATGGACTAGTTCTCGTTTTCTCAGTGGTATGCAAACACTGCCTAGTCTATGTGTGTGAGCCTGTTTTTCCTTCTCTTGTCTGCAATCCAAATGGTCCGCGCAAATGAGAAACGAGGACGAGAAGGGAGAAGAATATCGCGGTCTTTTGCGAGCGCACATGTACGTGTTACGCACACTCGGGATATTTATCTTTTGTTAGATAGTGCGAGGTAATAATATACAAGGAGCAATGGCAGCACGGAGAATCGGGAGAAACAGGAGAAAGTGTACCGTGCGCGGGTTGGTGTTGGGAAGTTTTCAACGGTGCGTGCGTGTGTTGTATATATATATATATATATATATATATATATATATATATATATATATATCCAGATTTTTGTGGACTTTTCAAAAAGTATATTTATTTCATCCAACGCAAGTGCGATTTAGAAGGAAAGAATGAAACGCTGACGCATATAAAAAAATGTATGTTTTATTGGAAAAAAAAGTTGTGTGGCATCACAATAATTTGTTTGGGTCCCGTGGTGATCCAAACAAACGTACGTAGGGTCACGTACAATTGTATGTGACAAATTGTATGTGACCCTTAATAGTCACACCCAGTGTGACTATTAAGGGTCAATACATCGTCTTGCCGAATTTAGGTTTTAGCATTGAAAATGCTTTCAAAACTGTATATGGATTGAGGTAGGCTGGATATAGGGGTCTGAGTTAGCTGGATGTCATACGAAACCAACGCTACCCCCCCTCCACTGCCACTGTGTTGTAGTAGAGTGGGAGTAGCTGCGACATGCTGAATGCCTGTGATCGGTTGAAAAATGCCCTCTCCCCACCCAATTCTAATGTTATTAATTTAAAAATCATATTACAACTTATATTACAAATGTACTACAAAAATTATATATCAATTAGTATACAAACAAACCCAAACAAACCCATCCCAATTATATACCTCGATGTATCAGTATTTTTTGAAAAATAATAAAAACTAACTCACATTACTTACACGTACCTGTTTTTTATTGCCCGAAAAATCTGATTACATGTCCAATGCCATGAAATAGTTGCACTTTGTGTAATATCTGTAGATTTTTAAAATCGAAAAATATTGATAAACAATGAAGTTATTATTGTTTAGACAACCATCGTTGGTTCTGGCAACGAGGATGATCTGGAATAAAAAACAACAAAACGTACGTTCAGTATAATAATAAAGCATTCGTATGACCGGATACTTTGTTGACATTTTTTAAATTACAAAAATGGCCACCTGTAGAAGAAAATCGTTCGGTTTTCGACGAGAAGAAAAACAACTTTAACAATTTGTTATCAACAAATGTACAAACATAACAAAAAGTCATCCGTCGTAGGATAGAAAATGTTATAAACTATGCGCTGTCTGAATTCGACGTGAATCGGAAGATTGTCATCTACGACTCGCACCCTTTCATAAAACCCAGTGTCGAGGAAAACGCGAAAGAAAAAAGATCGTCATAGCTCGGTTAATTTTTGGAATTTTCACAAAATCGTACGTTGCAAATCGAAGTTAAGACCCTGGTCTATAAAATAATGCAAAAAAAATCGTGTTTTTGACATTTCAAGCTCAAATCGACCCCTTAAAGAGCGCAGTTGTGGCTATGGTGAGAGCTGTAGCGGCGAATAGACTCTTGAGAGAGAGTTTCATAACGTGATACAGCACGAAGTGACCGACATTCCGAGTGCGCGCAGAACGTTGAATTGCGCGCACACATACCTCGACGTGATCGCGTACGTACACATATGTACACGGATACACGTGCGGTTGTGCGTGTATCTCGAATCTGCTGCTCCCGGATGACATCATTGACCGGCATGCGATTTACAATATGTAAATCCGTCGACAGTTACCGCTGTGTTAGATCGAGATTCGTGAAAAATAAATAATGCACAACGACAGCTTATCGTTATTCATCGTAATTAAAAATTAACATTTGAAAGAAAAAAATGTATATTTTGTTAAAAGGCTCGATTCACTTTCGTCTCCACGCTATATAAAAATTTATTAACGATCGTTCCTACGTCCCATCCGGTTTCGAACTCAACTCATATTTGCATTCCATTCGTTCCTTTATTCCCGCTATTGCGCAATTTTTCCGCATAAAATATTACGTCTAATCCGCGGCTGATGATTTATTATACCGAAGAATGTGGTTTTTCGCGACGTTGCCGAAGTTTGAGGAATCGTCACAGTTTGACGGGTAGAAAAGTAGCTGATTTTCGCGATTTTTCTTCGAGGGTTGATGTACGCTCGTCAGTCTGATTTTTTTATGTCAAATCAAAGCGCTCGTGAAGAACAGAAAATACAGTTTTAAACGTTTATTTTTATTAATTTTTTACATTTTTTTAAGGTTGAAAATGTCTTCGAAAAAAGGAGTCCTCACGGTGTACACGGTTGTGGCTGTAAATATGATCTGAAACAAAATTTGTAAAAAGATTATTAATCAATATGAAAGCCGCGAAAATGGATTTCCTTTGACGTTTGACAAGAATTTCTATGGAGGAAAATTGAAAAAGTTCTTTTAAATTTGTCGGTTCCAAAATTGTCCCAATTGCCAATTGTTTCGGCTCGAAGCTATATTCCAAACGTTTCTTTTCGAAGATCTTCTTTTTAGGAACCACTGTAAAGCGGTTCGCGGCAATGTGAACCGTTAAATTTACAATTTTTTTTTGGCCTGCAGCATCAACGCTTCGACTTGATCCTTCCACATCAACTTCTTTCACTTCTATACCGAGCTATGACGCATTGTGCCACTTTTACGCGGTCCACCGCTCGCCCAATCAATACATTTTATTTTATTTTAATAAAACCCACGTCACCACCTAAGTCACGTTCGCACGTCACCACCGCGGGCGCACCGCTTCCCCCGTTTGCGCGACGTTTTATTAAATTTCATATATTTCACTCGAGTTTCCCGCGACTTGTGTCGAGGATTTAATTTATGAATAATGCTGTGTCGATCGCTGCGAAAATTCTTTATTAGAAAGGCGCATGTGCGTCTTGTGAGGCGGATAGATGGGACGAAATTTTGGGAGCCGAACATATATTTTTCTCGAAATACAATTTTGTTTGTTATTCAAGTCGTATGGGGGTTTGAGGGAGGACACCACTGTGGCAGGCCGAAAAAAGGTCGTTTTTCCGAAAAAAAATCCTACTAGATTAGTTACTTGGGATTTAGAAAAAAGGTATGTCATTAAGCATACATTGAACTTATTTCGTGTAAATTTGTATTTAAAAAAAATTAAAAATTAACATCTTTATTGAGGTATAATAGAATCTCTGTATAAAAAATGTGGTCCAACGGCCGGATCGATAACTTGACAATGGTTGGTCTGAAAAATTAAAATTAAAATGTGTTACAATATATTTATATACATGGAGTTTTCACTGTGCGAAGCCGTTTTTTTAAGTGTAATTTTGGCGAAATTACACTTAAAATTAATTTACTCATATTCGGGGGCTTAAAAACTACTATATTGAAAAAAAATAATAAATAGCCACGTGCACCGATAGCTACTGCAATTGAGGAAATTTCAGTATTTTTTTAAATAAAAAATCTGACAATTATAGCTAGAGTTATAATTCCGGCAGGTCCAGAAATGTCGTTTCGAGAAAAACGCAAATTAAATTGTTAGCAGATATACGTGGACCGTAGGGCTATCTGCTCTCACTAAACCCTCTGTAACTTGATCGATTTTTAATATTGTAACGTGAATTTTTTGTCACATATTTTTGAATAAGGATACTTTGAGAAAATGCAAAAAAAACATCGATTTTTGACCCGTCACAGTGGTGTCCCTTAAATGATAAAGATATTTTCAAAATCGATACTCGTCGAACGTTATGTTTTGTTCGTTGATAGCTCGTTCTTTTTTATCGAAAGTGCCCATTGGGAGAAGAATCCTTTCAAGAAACGAATTGTCTTAGGCAATGGCGCATTCAGGTTGTCCCTTTTCTATTTCACACGCCAAATAAATCGCGAATACGTGTCGTGCAAAAAAATAAATACGTTTCGAGCAAATTCAATGGAGATACTAATAAAGAAATCCGTTTAACGTTTGCCCTCTGGTGAGGGTAAATCTTTTGCAAGAAAAGTTATTTTCCTCGACTTTATTTTCGCGATTGGGCTGTGCAGTTAAGATATCATCACAGTGTACAGGAGCAAAAAATAGCTGATTTTCGCGATTTTTTTTCGATGGTTAAAACACCCTAATCACTCTGATTTTTTATGTCAAATCAAAGCGCTCATCAAGAACAGAAAATAATTTTTTTAACGTTTATTTTTATTCATTTTTTACATTCTTTTTAAAGGTTGAAAATGTCTTTACAAAAACGAGTCGTCACGGTGGACGAGGTTGTGGCCTTAAATATTATCTGACAAAAAATTTGTAAAAAAATTATTAATCAGTATGAAAGCTCAAGATTGGTATCTTGCTATGGACGTTTTTTTAATCAAAATTGACAAAATGGCGTCGGTTAAAAAAAAAGTATCGAACTTATCCTATCTTTCAGATGGTTTCTCGTTAGAAAAAAATTAAGATTAAAAAAAATCTTCCACCGCAAGACAAAGAATGGCGTGAAGAATGTTGTGTCAAAATTTAAGACGAATAGCTTGATAACTCTTCCTTTGAGAGTGTACACCGTTTTGAAAAATGGTATTTAAGTTCGCATCATTGGGCTGCAACGAAAATAATTTTTTTTCATACTTTTCTTTCTTTTCGTTCTTTTCTGGCACATTCAGGCTATGAAAATCACTGAAACATTTTTGAGGCTCCTTGTTCGAAATCTACAAGCAAGACTCGCGAAAAAGATTTTATAGACTAATAATAATAAAGAAAGGGAAAAAATCAACAAGAATTTTCGTTGGATTCCAACGATCCAAACTTCAACGCCATTTTGAAAAACGACATTTCGAGAAAAACGCGTCCGTCCGCGCAGTTCGAATCCCTTTTTCTTATCAAGGCTGTAGCAACCAGAAAATAATTCGAAGTTCGCTCCAAAAAATGAGCAGGATGTTTATAACCGTCTATACTATCGGAAAGCGCGAAAAATCGACTTTTGAAAACTTTACACTGTGACGATCCCTTAAAATCGTCTGTCTACATCGAAATCTCATCGTATCGTATCGTAGATCAGAAAACTCTGTTCCACGCTCAAAAACTGTATTCTCGATTCGGGACAATTGTTTTTAGCGGCGAATTCTAGAGTCGAAAAGATTTTTCATTCGCGCGACATAGTATGGGGTATACACCTTCGCTTCTCGTCTCGCGGGGCGCGATCGCGGCCGAGTGCGCGTTGCGGAATTCACTTTCACGTTCACACGCTCGGACGACGAGAACTTTTTTGTCAACCGTCTCGAGAACGATCGCGAAACTCGGGCGACCTCGTCTCGACCGCCCCCTCCCCTCTCTCACGATGCATACGTAGGTGCCCTAACCTCTTTATCTCACTCTCTTTCGTTCTCGATGCATTGTGCTCGCTTTTATATTTCCCGAGGACTCTCGAAAGGAGCGGGCGCGTGGAGCTCGATCGATACGCGTTGCAATAACGATATGAAAGAATCGCGTGTACCAAACCGGATCTATACGACGGAGGTACTGAAGAAGCAAAAAAAAAACGAAAAACAAAAAGAGCATCGACAGGTTTACCTCACTGCCGGGGCTTGCCCATATTTTTCTTGCTCCGATAAATCGTGTAAAGAGTTAACGATCGATCGATTCAGATTCACTTCCGGGTGCCGGATGTTCGCGCGATTCGAATCACTTTTTTTCGGCCGTTTTTCGTCTTCGAGAGCGACGCGCGAAGGACATTGCGGGTGAGGTTCCGACCCCCCCCCCCCTCCCCCACACTGCGATTGATACATACATACCGCAGTAGTGCGATTTGGGATTCTGCATTTTCGAATGACTATTATTTTCGTATAAATAATCCAAAAGTATTCCATAATCAGTGTTTCTTGGGGTAAAAATGTCCCAGGAATCCAATGGTTATGGTCTCGAATGCGAAAAATAGTATTATATTATTAGTATTATTTGTATATATTATTATTATATAGCATATAGTATAATTTGCATATGAGGCATTCTTCATCAACTGGGCCACGTTTTTTTTCAACCTCTCCAATTTTTTTCACAATCTGCCAGTTTGAAATATTAGTCAAAAAGAACGTCTGTGATTTTTTAAAGATTTTTTTAGGCGTCCGTTCAGGATTTTCAATTTTTCATTACGAACACTGTATCTGAAAAAATATTCATCTAACAAAAAAAAAACACGAGAATAAAAACTTTTTATTTTTTCCCCTTTATCGAAAAAAATCAAAATCACAATTTTTCTGCATTGAGAAAGTTGAAATTTGGCAAAAAAATGAGAATAACACTTTTTTAAACCTAATAACACACTTTCGATTTCGGTACAAATTTTACAGGATGTCTGTCATTGGGTAAAGAGACTGCGAAAAAAATTTCAGAATGGTACCTGCAATGGTTGTGATGAAAAAAAAATAAAAACCCTGCGAAAACTCATAAAAAAATTAAAATCCTGCGAAATCTCATAACCGCATATATGCGGTTATGAGATTTCGCAGGGTTTTAATTATTTCATCCCAACCATTGCAGGTACCATTCTGACATTTTTTTCGCAGACTCTTTACCCAACGACACACATCCTGTAAAATTTGTACCGAAATCGAAAGTGTGTAATTAGGTTCAAAAAAATGTTATTCTCATTTTATGCCAAATTTCAATTTTCTCAATGCAGAGCAATTATGATTTTGACTTTTTTTCGATAAAGCGGAAAAAGTAAAGTTTTCATTCTTGTGTTTTTTTTTGTTTGATGAATATTTTTCGGATACAGTGTTCGTAATGAAAAATTGAAAATCCTAAATGGACGCCTAAAAAATCTTTAAAAAATCACAGACGTTCCTTTTGACTAATATTGCAAACTGGCAGATTTTGAAAAAAAAACTGGAGAGGTTGAAAAAAAAGTGGCCCAGTTGATGAAGAATGCCTCATATATTATTATTATATAATATATACAGTATATATTATTGGTATTATTAATAGTATTTATTTGGCGAAAATTCGTGAAAATCCAAACAAAAATTTACAGAGAGTCACGAACGAGACATTTTAGGTCGTGCAAATTTGCACCTGTGTGGTAACCACGGTTTAAAAAAATACTTTTAAATTCAATATCTCGACAAATATTTCGAGTCGCCAAGAATCCCTTTAAGGGTTATCTTAAAATGTTAAAAGGAAGGTTTGTGCAAAATTTCAGCTCGGTCCGGCGAAGGGGGGGGGGGGTCGTGTCTGAACCTAATCCGACATTTCGACCTAGGGCCATATACGCGCTCGATCGGCTGTATCCGCGATCGCGCGCGTCGACACTCGTTCCAACGGTGGCTCCCCGATATATTTATAGAAGGCGAAGGTGAAAATAAAAAGATGAAATAGGGGAGACCGGGTCAAAATGGTATAGCGGGGCATAATGGGACCGGGGCAAAATGGGACCGGGGCAAAACGGGTTTGGGGCAAAATGGAATAGTGAAAATCAACACTGCTGGAAAATACGTCATTGGGGCAAAACGGGACTGGGGCAAAATGGGCCGGAGAAAATCAGGCTCCTCAGAAAGAGGCGGTTGGGGCAAAACGGGATCGGGGCAAAATGGGACAGTGGAATAATTCGATGCAGAAACGAAAGAAATGCAGGGGTAAAAAACGAGGGGTAATAAATGAGTGAAAACAGGTTTCATTGAGTGTTACACGATATTTGGGTCACACTCTACTTACGATACTATAATTTAACGGTGGCAATGTTTAATTTTTATTGCTTGTTTAACTAAGCTAATTTTTATCGGCACAATTGTCGCAAACGGACTCGATTAAGTTATCGTCAGCATGGGCACATGAATAGTGGGCCCATTTGTTATCAAAGTTTTTTAAACAATTACTTTTGATTCTGCGGTCAGAACTGTACCAAACTTGACGTAAATTGTTATTTGAGCCTTCTTATTCGATTGGTACAATTTCTTTGTCGTTATTAATTATTTAAGTAATCAAGTAATTTTTATAATCTGACGCGTGCAATTTATGGTTTTTTTTGTTTTTATCTTTCTTTTTTTTTTTTTTTTTTTCTGCCAACTGCACGTTACTGATACTGATTTTCAAGCCATTGATGAAAATCTAACTCTTGTCAATTTTTACGTAAATTGTTTTATGAAACTAGGACCGCCGCTCCCCATGAAATCGACGGATATGTGTCGACAAATATATCGGTCAGTCCGTATTATCTGCGTATATGTGGACTGAAACGAACCACAAGCACCATTTAGATTAGATTATGTTTCAACAGCTCTTTCATAGAGCCGAAGCATGAATTTTCCTGTCATCCCATTTTGCCCCAAATTCAGCGGGCTGCGACACTTCATTTTTGTGTGTCCCATTTTGCCCCTATCCCATTTTGCCCCAAATCAAGCACCAAGAAACTTCATTTTTTGCTATCCCATTATGCCCCGATCCCATTATGCCCCAGTGCCGTTTTGCCCCGGTACCGTTTTGCCCCGCTATACTATTTTGCCCCGGTCTCCCCTACTTTTAAAAAATACAAATATTATCGAAGCGCGCGAGCATAGAAAACAAAAACGTCAGACGCGAGGGTCGACACCACACGTGGCGTACGTTATTGGGCAATGGTTCGATCCTGCGTTGCGCAACACGCGTGTCTACCGATGGAATTTACGCGTGTTTGACTCGCTGCTCTCACCTGAAAATAACGCGGTGACTCGTTCACTTCGCCGAGCGAGGAAAATAAAAACAACACTCAACGCGTCTTGTGTTTCATCGTTGACGGCTGGTACTTCCGGAAACGGCGAGATTGTCACCCTAAAGTGAATTCGACGCGAGTGAGGTGGAGGGAGGCAGCAGGTTTTTCGACGGAAATAGACACGAAGGAGCGAAGGAAAACAAAAATGGAACGATCGAAAGGTAGCTGCAAATGAGATCGGGCCCGGAGACATCGCGAGTTTTCGAAAGAGTCGGGGAAGCGCTTAATGATAACCGGAAGCTGTCAGTCCGCGACAGACACACGCGGCGAAGAAAAATGCGGGAGGAGGCGCCGCACGCGCCTGCGACTCGTCATTCCCCCCCCCCCCCCCTATGATCATTGTGAAATTTTGTGCCCACACGAGCCTTCGACATTCTGACGTGGATCTCGCACACGCGCTTCGGCCCCCGTGATATAATAGCTCGCTCGAACGAACAAGTGCCTCGCGTGCGAATCCCCCGGATCGTTGTTTCCTTCGACCGTCGCACCAACGAACCTGATGACGTTGAAATTTACATCGTTGGAATGCAACGGAATTTTTTCTTCACTTTTCGTTGCTTCATTTTTATGCTTATCCGAAGCCTTATTTTTTTGCAAATTGACGACGCGAATCTCCGATAAGAATACGTAAAAACGTTTGGGTGATTCTCAGTGTCGAACAAAATTCGAAGAATGATGAAAAAAATGATTTTCGTTGCGGTCCAACGAAATGTTACGAAGTTGAACCAAGTTTGATGATGGCGCACTTCAGCATCATCGAACACACGATTTACCCGCATCTTTTTTAAATCGATCTTGTCGAGCTCGAGCAGTGCAGGAAATGTTGATAGTCGGCGCCCTGCACTGCATAAACTAGGCCTGTTTGACGTGTGTTCAAAGTATGTAGAAGTAACGCAACATAAAGGCTGGACACGCGTTGCCATGTTGATTCTACACACTTATGCATTTGGTAACACGTTACGCGTTACAATTACACACGTAATGCGTTAAAATTACACACGTGAGTGTGCAATTTTTACGCATTCAATTATTACACACCTTCGTAGTTGTCCCTGTCAATAACACGCTTATTCGAACACACATTAAGCGTGTAGAATCAACATACAATACGCATATTTACACAGATTGGACTAAACAACACACGTTGATAGCAATACACGAGCAAAAATAACACGGGAAAGAGCAACACAGTTTAAGTGTGTTAATCGCGAGTTATTGATCATGGGTTTTAAAAATCACCTTGGTTACGGCATCACGTGAAACTCATTAGTTGATTTGGCATCGATTGATTGACCGGTTAATTGAAGACCACACTTGGCCTTAACTTTTTGTTTCACTTATAGATCATTTTTGAGTTTGTCACGTGGAAGAACCTGAAATTGGAATCTATTTCTCAAAACCTCGATAGCTGCATTGAATCTTTAGCGACGTATTTTTGTTTCGAAGCCATCACCGACGAGCAAAAAGCGGCCGTCATCGTGAAGCTGTATGAGAACCTAGCCTATGCGAAAACAAGTAAAACAGTGACACCTCTCATAAATACTACAGAGTAATATATAAAGACTGTTGAGTTCAGTTCAATAAATGCATATATTTTGACGATAAAAAACTTCTGTTATTCAATTTATTATTTCGACGCATCCCGACTATATACAGTACTGCATAAATGGTTTCTTTTTACACACTTTGAGTGTGTAAATCGCTGTGGACACTTTTTTCACGCATTAAAACGTGTAAGGAAATAACACACGTAAGTGTGTTGTTTGAACGCATCTATCCGTGTTATTTTTACACCGTTATTTTTCACACACGTTAAAACGTGTAAAACGTGTCTACAGCTATTTTCACACCTAAAGTGTGTAAAAACAACACATTTGTTTTTGCAGTGTATGCACTCCGTGAACAACCGACGGGTCGTACTTCAGTATCAAGCACGTTAACACGGTCAAAAAGATTTTTCCGTCAAAGATTTTCAGCCATCCGCGTCTCGGTGTCAAGTTTCGCAAAAAACG
>OX101786.1:26227721-26318629 GCA_944452715.1 Ophion slaviceki | reverse complement strand
AAAACCCCGGATTTTTCTGAACATTTTGTCTCACGACGCCGACCTCGTAGGGGTTGTAATTTGACATCAATCCACCCCCATCCCCCTTCATCCCCCAAAAAAACCCTGCACCCCGATTTTTAGGCAAACTTGGATTTAGCACCCGCGGCACCTACAGAATCACCTGTCAAAAAACTGGCCTTCTCTTAATTTTCTCCGATTACGGGGGTTTTCAGCGACAGCACGACTGTACTACTTATAAAAAACATATTAAAAATCCAAATTTGTTTCGCAACTCGGCCAAAAATACTCAATACGGCTAAATTTTACTTAATTGTCGCACATTTATTCTCCGCTGAAACTCTATGTACTGCTTTTGCCTTTTTAGTCCTGCGGCGAAGTAAATTATTTAACCAATGCAATCACGAATATTTGAAAATGTACATGAAAATGGGAATGCAAGATACTTTTTGGTTAACCGAAGTTGCCATTAACAGCCATGGCGGAAAAGACCCTCGAATTTACAATTTTTTCCGGGCAGAAATCTCGTTATCTGATTCTTTTCAACAGTTATCGTTATGAATATGGTCCTTGCCGTCGTTAAATGGGTCTCTCTATACCTTTTAATGCGAACATTACCTTTTATAGCCCACCATTTATGTAATACATTCACCCCTGTTTCGAATGTTGGAGGATCCTTAACGGACCACTTTTTCTCTTACATTAATCCTCAATCTTAAGTCAGCTTTTTTCAGCATTAATTTTTCGAGTATATCCAATTTTCTTTGCTTTTCCTAAATCTGTTCTTTCCACGAAAGGACTGATTTTTCGATGACTGATCAGTAAGATATTTTCTCTCTGATGCTCACTAAACGACCGCATGTAGAACTTTCTTATTTGACGCCAGTCTGGCCCGATACCGTCGATCTCCACTGTTCCCTCTCATGAGATCTCATTGTCAGCGTACTCATCGCTACTAATCGCAAGTGCCATTCAACCTTAGGTTTCCTACCACGCGAATCCTCTCGACTCCATGAAACTATCCATCATCTTTTTTTTTCTTTTATCACCCGCGAGGGTACTCGAGGTTAATTAATGGTTTTCTGAAATCCGCCAGAAAACTGTTAATACTTTGTTGGAGTACCCACCTGGTGTGCGCTTCTTTTCTGCACGAACCCCTTGCGATTTTTCTCCTGCACTCTGATCGGTATTCCACTTGAATGCGCCCGCTTACGGTCCATTGTCCGAACCTTGAGCGCCCAGTCCTATCCGACATACTGTTTTATTCTTCACCTCAGCACTGTACTCAGCTACGATTTTTCCGTCTCTCCTTTTCTTCAGTCTGTCGCGGTGTTCCTTCGAGTGATGGATGAATGATCGAGACGACCGAAGGTCCATCTAGATTCGTGTGACTGTGAGAGCTTTTGCAGCTCTATTCGTCTGCTTACACAAAATGAGATTTCGAATACAAGCTTGTGAAAATGCGAAGTTTGCATCGTTCAAATGCAATGGACATTTTTTTTCTAAAATTCCTTTTGCTGGACTTTACTTACGGAAAACAAACATTTTTGGGCTGTTTACAAGGAACATCACTCAAGGGGTCTTTTCACTTTAGACGCAAAAAAGGCTATGTTCATGATTTTTATTGATAGGTTTATATTATAGATATTGATATAAAAGTTGTTACACTTAATAAATACACTTTCAAAATACATTTTAAAAAATAATTTATTTAAGTCACTATTTAAAGACGAATATGGTAGTTAAAAAAATGTCCTAAAAAAATTGTAGATCTGCGCTGTTAATGAAATCTCGGAGATGGATCATCCGAAACAAAAAAATCAAACGGTTTCAGATTCAGTATGTTAATGGCTTTAGCGCATATCAATCGATTTTTGAAATACGCAAAAATAACAAAATGGTGGACATTTTTCGAAAAAACAAAAAACGTGTTTTTTCACCGTTTATCGCAAAAAAATTAGTAAATATTAAAATTTGAAAAAATCCTTGATACGCGCTATAGGTATAGTTGTAAAGAATATGTGGTTAAAATTTCATAAGGATCGGTTCAGTAGTTTCGAAGATTTTATCAGCAAGCCGTCGAAAAACGTTGTTTCGAGAAAAACGCGTTTAAGGTTTGGTTGGGTTACATAAATACATTAAAAAAATGTTTTGATGTATTTCGAAAGTGTATTTATTAAGTGTAACAACTTTGATATCAATAACTATAATATAAACCTATCAAAAAAATTCATGAAAATCGCCTTTTTAGCGTCTAAAGTGAGAAGACCCCTTAAGTGTCCGCCTACGATTTTGTTGTAACTTATGTATGTGATAAAGCATTGAAAACTATTAGACTTTTTTTTTATCTGCAGAAAAACGTTTTTAAGGGGGGAAACGACCCATCAAAGAAAGGCGCGTCACTCTTTAATTAAAAAAAAAATATTCTATAGTGGGTTTGTCATCGCTTTATATTAGAAGAATTTTGGTTTTTATTTAATTCAGATCGATTGGTTGTGGATGAAACTGCAAAACCACCCCTCGACACGCGTTTCTTTGAGGGGTGGTTCCCCCCCTTAAAGCCGTTTTTCCGCCGATAATAAAAATACGTGTCTAATGGATTTTGATGCTTGATCACATATATAAGTTTCAACAAAAGCGAAGCGGGATACAACCCTCAGGGTAGGACCCATAAAAAGTTCCGTTGAGTACGATCATGGGTTAGGCTAACCCAGGAACTTTCGGACATTTCTTTAGAAATTCGGAGATCGGGCATTCCATTAGAAATGTGATGGTTTTTTCCGATTTGTGATATCTTTTTATTTAAAAAAGTTATAGTTGAAAATATAAACATCCGTCCTAAAATTTTCATCGAAATACGTTTTTTTTTCAAAAACTTGTATTTTGATGAAAAAAAAGATATCGACATTTAATAAGCGGCTCTAGAAAACTAAAAGGTTGTAATTTTAAGTTATTGTTGAAAATATAAACATCCGTCCTAAAATTTTCATCGAAATACGTTTTTTTTTTTCAAAAACTTGTATTTTGATGAAAAAAAGATATCGACATTTAATAAGCGGCTCTAGAAAACTAAAAGGTTGTAATTTTAAATGGTTTTGGTCGTTTTCCGATTTGCTCCAAAAAGTATTTTTTTTTAAGTACGAAAATGGGCGATTTTTTATGTAGCGATAAAAAAGTTATCGAATGAATTCATCATAAGTCTCGTAAGAAAACATATTTTATACTGTAAAAAATATTCGTTATACATAATAATGATGGGTATAACATAAATAAAAAATACAAATTGTTTAAATGATATTCCTTGTTAGAGATACAAAACCCAAGTCTGCAAAAGAAGATTTTGCATATTGAGGGAGGACACCACTGTGATGGGCCGAAAAAGGTTTTTTTTTCCGTATTGTTTTTGTCTACTAGATTATTTATTTGGGATTTAGAAAAAGGTATATTCTTAAGCATATATTGAACTTATTTCGTGTAAATTATTAGTGAAAAAGATTGAAAATTAACAACGTTATTGAGGTATAATAAAGGCTCTGTATAAAAAAATGTGGACCAACAGTCGGATCGATAAGTTGATAATGGTCGGTCGGAAAAATAAATATAAAAAAGTTTTATAATTTATATAAATGTAGTTCTTGTTCTACGTAGCCCGTTTTTCGAAGAAAAAAATGGACAAGATGACGAGAGTTAAAAAAGTGTAATTTTGGCGAAATTTTTATTTATTTTTGGGTGCTTAAAAAATTCCAAAACAAACAAAAATGGCTACGTACAACGATATCTACTGCAAGTACGGAAATTTTGGTTTTTTCAAATTGAAAATCGGACGGTTATAGCTAGAGTTATGATTCCGGCCAGATCGAGAAAAGTCGTTTCGAGAAAAACTCCATTGAGAGTTTTAGCATACGTAAATCGTTGGGCTACCTATTCTCACTAAATCGTTTGTAACTTGGTCAATTTTTCAATATTTCAACTTAAACATTTTTTACATATTCTTGAATATGTATGCTTTGAGAAAATGCAATAAAAATCGATTTTTTCACCCGTCACGATGGGAGTTCCCCCTTAATAAAATCGAGGAAATAAAAATAAAAAGAAAAAAATTTTGTTTGTGTTTCAACGATGCACACTTCAACACCGTAAGTTGTCTGAATTAGGTTTTCATACTTCTTTTTTCAATACGAATCTTTATAGATTCAGTTACAACTGTAATTTGCTTTTGAGTACGGTCTATGAAGTTTGCAGCAATGTTAACAAAATGTTTAATAATTATGTATTAACTTTAGGTAAGGAGATACCTGAACCTTGTTCAGATGTCGTACCGTGGCAATTTATTCGTCCGTTTCCGTTTCCTGCACGACCCGGTCTACATCTTATGAATTCATATATTAAAATACCTTGAGCCACTGACTTCTTAATCACACTGTTCAACTTGATATCAGGTGTTAAAGAAGAACGAAAATGATAACCGTATGAATGGACGATAAAAGCTTTGGGTTCCCATTCATGCACTTGTTAATTTTGTTATTCTGTCACCCCCCCCCCCCCTCTCCCAACTGCCGCGTTTATCCTCATTTCGCAGCGAGAGAGTACATCTGTTACGCGTGGCTTCTGAACAGAAAGAGAGAAAAAATATTACGATGTGGTTTTTTTCTGAACGCTAGGAAACTTCCAGCGCGCGAGCCTCGCTGTCAATGTCTTGTAAATTTGACGTAGTGAAAATATTGTAAAAACCGAAAACCTCGTTGAGATTTTAATTTATTGGAGTTAGGTTTTCGTACTCCTTTTCTTTTAATGTGAATCATTATACGTTCTCTTGGAATCATCATTCGCTTTTAGGGGTTACGTGGGTTGCGAAGCCAAAAAAACATATTTTCTCTGTTAAAAAAAAATAATATATAAATTATTTTATTCAGAATGTTAAGCACATAAAAGAGCAACATTTAAACAATATTAAAAAAAATTTAACCAAAAGTTTGGGAAATTCAGCCGGAGGGACCTGGTTTTCGAAGACCCCTAAAAAAATGTCCTCGTAGTGGTCAGGATAACTCATGATAGCTTTATCTAAAATTAAAAAACCAATTTTTTTCTGTTAGTAGATACGTATAGCTCGTGATTGAACGAAGGATTTTGAAAAAAATTGATATTTGAATTTTTCGCAGATTTGCATGCAAAATAGATCAATTTTTGGTACTATTTACACTACGTACAGCCTTGTAAAATTAGTTGTAATCGAAAAAAAAACCTTCGTTCAATAACTGGCCAATGCTATTTTGAAGAAATGTGCAAAATTTCAATAAGATCGGTGCATTAGTTTTTGAGAAATCGTGTCCACCGACTTCAAAAATAGTGTTTTGAGAAAAATGCGATATGCCTGCGCTCCCGACCGGTCTTTCCCAACGGGGTGAATTCCCAAAGGCCCTCTCTCTCCTGGATTTTTACTCCGATTGACTTAAAACTTTGGGAGAATATTCCAGACATAATTTACTATCAGATAATAAAATAAAAAAAAGATTTTTTTTTTATTTTTATACCCACGTAACCCCTTTAGGTAAAGTACACGAAACATGCGGTACTTTTTCGAAAAGTATAATGACTGTCTATGGACTTTAGGTGAAAACATGTGAAACGATGACGTTGAAGTTTGCATCGTTGGAGTGCAACAATTTTTCAACATTTCTTCATTTTTTATTATCTTCCATTTTTTTTCCGTTCAAGGGGTGATGTATACCTAGGAGCCGGAAAAAAGGTCATTTTTGTGATTTTTTTCAAGGAAAACTATTTGAAATTTCGGATTGGGGTTTTAATTATCTTAAAGTATATACATTCAAAAATATGTTTAATTTTCTTTATTTAAAAATATCAAAAATATACAAGGATATTGTACGATCCTTGGAGCGTCGTAAAAAAATCTGCGTATACGGTACCCACTGGCGTTTCTTCAAAAATCATCTGAAAAAAAACCAAAAAGATTATTCAATTAGATACTACAATCTAGTACTTGTCATAGCCGATTTTGAAAATATCGATTTATGACAAAATGGCGGACGTTTGAACATAAATAGTGATTTTTGGGCCAAAGATTAGTTATTATTTTGCCTATAAAACAAACACTACGTAACGGAAAAAAAAATCCTATGACAAGTACTAGATAATGGTGTATAGAATAACCACAAAAAACCTCAAGGCAATCGATTCATTGGTTCTCGAGAAATTTTGGGTACCGATTTGAAAAACGTGGTTTTGAGAAAAACGCGTTTGAAAATTTGGGAATGAATAAATCATGAAATTTGTCAACTTACATGGAATCATCGATACCAGGCCCATAGTGTAGGTCTTCTACGGTCGACGGAATGTTCATAGCTTCTGAATCCTCGACCTCGACGATCTAGGAGTATATCTCCCCTTAAATAAAAGCGGTGAATGTCTCACGAGGATACATAAAATAAACGAGTGTTTATCATAGGCTCAATTGACGAAATTTTTTTTTTACAAATTGCAAAGTATTAATTTCCATTGGATTACGACAATACAAACTTCAACGTAATCTGGAACTCATATTCACCTCGCATTTTTTTCTTCACATCTACATACTGTTACGTTTGTTGCGTTTGTGGCACTGAGATACTGTGAATTATTTATTCGGGTAAGACCTGAAAATTGCCATTTCCAACCGTATTGCAAGAAATTCGTTTTTGTACCTTATGCATTCCGGGATATATGTATCTTTGATCCCCGAATATGTAGATACGTTAGACACGTGTGTCGATTTCTCTCTCCCTACTTCTCTCTGCCTCTCTCACTTTCTCACACTCTCTCGCAGTTTGCGTGTGATATTTCGTGTTGGGCGAGCCTCTTTCAGAATAAGGACGAGAAAGGGACAGCTAGGAGAGTATGTGGTGGGCCTTCTTTCTCGTGTGCTTGGCGCAGTGGACGGCTTATCGATAACAATCTAAATGGTAATGTGTCCAAACAGAAGAATCAGTGAGTGGGTCGATTTGGATTTTCTTTCGTAGTCTTTCCCACGCTCTCTTTCATTTGCCCTCTATACTTTCGTTTTGTCTGTCAACCCCACATTTTTTTTCTCGCTCCCATTCGATTTTCACCCCTGAAATTCTACTGCAGTAGCCACTTTGACGATATACCTATCCATAGACGATATTTCGCCTGAGCTATGAATGTAAAAGTGGAAAACAACCAAAGAAAAAAGTATAATGCCTTGTCTTTTAACCCTTCGAGGTCACACCCTCGGCCAGCAACTTAGTTTTTCACTTGAGGTCCGTGTGACCCCAATTATGTTTAAACGATTGCCACGTTGACTCTGTAGTTCCGAATGGCTTGTAAAAATTCGGGGTGTTAGTTTGAACCTTCTAGAATGTGGCATTCTCAGTATAATATTGTCACCGACATTTCGAATGGCGAAAAAAAATCAGGAAGAAATCAATGCGTGAAAAGGGCATTTTTCGTAAAATATCATAACTCTTGCAATTTTCAATAAAAAAAAACAATTTAGAGTGATACTCTTGAGATATGATAGTTTAAGGGAAAAAATAGCTTCATAGTAGGCGTTTGAAAAAAGGCATTTGGACATTTGAAGGGGGCCCATTTCGCAGTAAAAAAGAACGAAAATCGTGAAAAATGAGCAATTTATTCGCCACAGCGGCTCGAAAAATTACGAAATCATAGTGTAAACACAATATATATGAAAGATATAAAAATAAAAATATAATGAAAAAAAAAACAAATTATGAAAAAATGGTAAATAAATCAAGTTTGTCCCTCACAATAGACGCAGAAGAAAACTCTGCTTGTCGCACATTCTAAATGGTTTTATGGTTTTCCAGATAGTATTGTAATGAGTTTTAAATTACGTAGACGGACATCGACGAGAATTCACATTTCGGAGTAATTTATATAAACTTGATAAAACATTTATTACCTTTCTCATATTCATACTTTACGTAGAGTGATCCTACGAAGAAAATAAATACCACTTTTTTACGAAAAAATATACATGCATGTCATATGGGGGTCAAAGTGACCCCAAATATTTTTTGTGTCGACTACCACGACGAAACGTTTGTCGCGAATCGTCCGAACTTAATTGGTACTTACAAAGGACACTCCACAGCACATCTACTACTACTAATTTATAGTAATTTGAGCTCAAAGTCGCGCGTGGGGTCCCCTGGACCCCGTGTGACCGCGAATGATAAAATAACAGCTTTTTGGAAGAAATAGTTTCCAAAGTTTTTTGTATTGACCATATTATAAAAACACATCAATCGTGTCTATTCGTCTGCAATACAAATCTTCTTTTATTTCTTTATTCTTATTATTATCTGAAATCGTTTTTTTCCAAATTTAGGTCACACCTCTCCCTCATATAAGGATCCTCAAAAACGTTTTACCGACATCGTAGCCGAAATGTGCCAATAAAATTAGAGATCATGAAAAAAATATTCGTTGCATCCCATCGATGCAAACTTCAAAACCATCAATCAAATGTATTTTATTTATTTTCAACTCAATTGTAATAGGACTTCGATAGCCGTTTAGTTTCGAACAAATTATGTTATTCCTATTTGAATTGAATCTTCGTATTTGAATTGAAGCCGATTTTTAATAAAACTCGACAACCAAAGTGCCGAGAAAGCACAGATGAGATGCGCTCTCAAAAGTTTCGAGACATTTACGTGATGCGCACCGAGACTTTCGAAGGTTGCCATGATCGAATGTCTAAGCCATATCTGCTCTTCCCTTTTCGCTTTGAAAACTTCATTTAGCAGAAACTATGACGTAGCGAACTAACGACGCGGATTGAGAAACCCTCCGAGACGTTTCAATTCGCCGTTGTGCTTTATTTCATCCACTTCCGCATACTGTTGTTTCATATCTATACATGCATATAGGTGCGTGCGTTTATATATATGTATGTTAATTCTGAAGGGGAAGAGTAAGTTTTGAAAATCTTATTAATCAGACCAACCGCCTGCATGCCAAATTTGTTTCGACTCTCTCTCTCTCTCTCTCTCTCTCTCTCTCTCTCTCTCTCTCTCTCTCTCTTACTCTATCTTACCTAGCCTTTATGTTTTCGCTTCTTCGCGATTTTTCTGCGTAACATACATTCACTGTCAGAAAAAAGGAAATTGCAAATCGCTTGTCATACGATTTTCAGAGAGAAAGCCGAACTTTTGTTTACTACTTTAAAAATACTGTTCGTTTTAAGGAGTCTTCTCACTTTAGACGCTAAAAAGGCTATTTTCATGAATTTTTTTGACAGGATTATTTTATTGATATTGATATAAAAGTTGTTACATTTAATAAATACACTTTCGAAATACTTTAGAAAAATGTTTTTTTTTTCTGTATTTATGTAATCCAAACAAACTTTAAATGCGTTTTTCTCGGACCAACGTTTTTCGACGGCTTGTTGACAAAATCATCGAAACTATTGAACCGATCCTTATGACATCTTTAATCAGATATTTATTACAACTATAGCTGCAGCGCATATCAAGGATTTTTTTAAATTTTGATATTTACATTTTTTTTGCCAAAAACGGTGAAAAACCATGTTTTTTTGTTTGTTCGAAAAATGTCCGCCATTTTGTTATTTTTGCACATATCAAAAATCGTACAATATGCGCTATAGCCATTAACATACTCTATCTAAAATCGTTTCATTTTTTTGTTTTGGATGATCCATCTCCGAGATTTCATCAACAACGCAGACCTACAATTTTTTCAGGACATTTTTTATCTACCATTTTCGTCTATAAATAGTGACTTAAATAAATAATTTAAAAAATTTAATGTATTTCAAAAGTGTATTTATTAAGTGTAACAACTTTTATATCAATATCTATAATATAAACCTATCAAAAAATTCAAGAAAATAGCTTTTTTTAGCGTCTAAAGTGGAAAAGACCCCTTAAATAAGAAATTCCCCTGATCATAATAATAAATTACTTTAGTAACTATACATAATAAAGTTCAGTATGAACATGTGCGACGATTCGTGAGCAAAAATTGAATTATTTTAAACAGTCCCCGAATTGGCTAAAACATCCTCACTCTTTTTTCAAAGTACAATTTTTCTAATTAAGAGTTAAAGCCACTCTAGCTCTTCAAAGAAGGCTAATTATAAGATTTTTTTGAACGACTACAATGAAAGCTGCAAAAAATTGAATTGGAAATCTTTTTTATATATAGCTTTTAGTATACAAACTTTTTTTTTACAATTTTCCAATCGTAAATGGCTGCGTCAGACTCCAATACCGCAGAGTAGCTCTCGTGCAAAGCCCTCCGCGGCCGTAAAGATTTCTCTTGTACTTGTCAATCTAGAACAAAAAAACCAAAAAATCTTCAAAATATATACAAAGAGCGGTACGGAAATTCGAAAATACCTTTTTAGCAAAGGTAGTGCAGATTTCACTGATAGCTTTCATTTTTAAGGTAAAAATCACATGAGTAATTAGTGAAAAACAAATGTTTAACCAATCGCAAATTCCGTACGTAGTTCCGTGGAGAATGCATTTGACAAAACACGTTCAAAATTTCAAGTAATTCGGTGCATATTTGGCTGAGTTATGTTTCCGACCGGTTTAAAAAACATGATTTCGAGAAAAACGCGTTTAAAGTTTGCACTAACATTTAGCAATGAAAAATGTCGATTTACCTTCAATCTACAATGCCAGCACCATACATTTAGCCTTCTAAATTAACCTTGTCCGCTTCCTATCCTTTTCTGAAAGGTTGAAAATCCTCGAGAGCAAAAACCAAATGTGTTGTTTTTACACACTTTAGGTGTGTAAATAGCTTCAGACACTTTTTACACGTTTTAACGTGTGTGAAAAATAACGGTGTAAAAATAACACGGATAAATGCGTTCAAACAACACACTTACGTGTATTATTTTGTTACACACGTTAAAACGTGTAAAAAGTGTGCAGCCATTTACACACTCAAAGTGTGTAAAAACAACACACTTGTTTTTGCAGTACTGTATATACTTGAGATGCGTGGGAAAAATAAATTGAATAACAAAAGCTATTTATCGTCAAAATATATGCATTTATTGAATTGAACTCAACATTACTTATATATTACTCTGTAGTATGTATGAGAGGTGTCACTGTTTTTCTTGTCTTCGCATAGGCTAGGTTTTCATACAGCTTCACGATCATGGAGCCTAGATACCAGGAGGTTCAGCGGCAATGCAAAGGCGCTGAAAAAAGCGTCCCCGAAAATGTCCCGAAGTGATGGCGCTGGGGTGCAGCGGCACCTACATATATAGTAATATATTGGTCAACGAGGTGAAAGTGATCGGATGAGTTTCTAACCTCACGACAGAAGACCGATCGTGACATCAAACGTCGAAATATCCGCCGATTCATAATTTCCTCGTGACGGTTCGGAAAAAAAACGCAAAAGCGAGAAAAGATCTCGAACTCAAACTCAAAATGGCGGCGATACAGCCCATCTAGAAAAACGTGTTTTTTTTACATATAGCTTCCCGGGAGAACGGTTTTCTCGTAAAATATAAGACCTGAAACAAAAACCAAAAAAATGATAATTTATATATTATTAGCTATGAGACTACCTAGAAATTTTCTTTCAAATTTTCCAAAAATAGCGCACTTTGAAGGAAATAAATCGATTTTTTGCCAAAAAAAGAAGTAAATTGTTTATAAAAAGAAGTTTA
Source organism: Ophion slaviceki (assembly GCA_944452715.1). Taxonomy (NCBI): domain Eukaryota; kingdom Metazoa; phylum Arthropoda; class Insecta; order Hymenoptera; family Ichneumonidae; genus Ophion; species Ophion slaviceki. Next base: position 26,306,925 of record OX101786.1, on the reverse strand, counting down.
CATTTAATCAAAAAACGGCTACGTACTCCCATAAAGAATATGATGGTGAAGCTGCTATCAAAATTTCAAATCGATGCATGCAAAGCTGGTCGAGTAATCCGTCTTCCGAGATCGAAAAAAGTGGTTTCGAGAAAAACGCGTTTAAAGTTGTACGAGCAACTCAGCGCGCGTTCCAAGGCGCTGCGGCCAAATCGATAATTGAACCTTTAAATAAAAAAAATGCTACAGAACCAATTGCATATTGTTTTTATGACACCAAAGTATTTTTAGGAAAGAAAACGTCTTTCCAAAATCCTAGAGTGGTGTTATCCCTTAACACTAATGAGAGTTAGGTACATCATCTGTGATCTGTCTTAGATCGCACCCATGTTCAGCTTATATCTATATACATATAGGTGCCGGAGCACCCCAGCGCCATCATTTCTTGTTCTCGTTTTGGGGACGAGTTGAAAGGCCTCGCTGAACCTCCTGGTATCTAGGCTCCATGTTCACGATGACGGCCGCTTTTTGCTTGTCGCTGATGGCCTCGAAACAAAAATACGTCGCTAAAGATTCAGGTTCTTCCATGTGACAAACTCACAAATGATCTATAAATGAAACAAAAAGTTGACACCAAATGTGGTCTTCAATTAACCGGTTAATCAATCGATGTCAAATCAACTACCCGAGAACAATATATTATTGAAACTATCTAAAAAATTATTGCGAACAAATTATATAGTTTTGAATGCATTTTCTGCAACGAACAAAAAAAGCGTTTCAATTCATAACATGAATATTGTTGATTCGAGTACACAAGAAAAATTGAATTTCGCTCGTTTCATTCAGATGAAATTTCTATTCAGTAAATATGTTATTTTATTTTTTTCACCAAATCCGATATAGATTTCCAACTAGATTATTCGTTAAAATATTAATATTTTATTTTGATTGAAAAATATTAAGCAAATGTCTGAATTGGTTAAAAAATTATGCGAAAATAAGATTTGTTTCTTGCGCATTTGGTTGAAAAAAATCAACCAAATCATGGACGAGCGCCACCGAAATTATAGGTGTGAGGAAACCCGTAGTTCTCGGCGTAACCGCTAGAAGCCGCACGCGCGCTCGTTTCTCGTAAGCGTAGCGCGAACCGAAAATCTACTTAAACGCCGAAGAAATTCTAAAGAGTATCGCTTCTTGGCCTGTGGCTAAGATCAAAGTGTAGTATCTGTTCTTATCAGTTGAATATCTGATATTCTCTCCATGGATATTCCATTGGATATCTGATATTCTCTCCACTATTATCGTGGATGATCATTCTAATGCTCACTTTTTATTTAAGATTCAAAACAAATTGAAAAACTTACGTCCCATGGCATATTCGTTTCAATGCAGTAAAGAAATAATTAATTCTATTGATCATATTTTTGTACGAAATAAAAAATGTTGTAGCAACCGCTTAATTATTTCATTCATACATCTACGGATTGTGTATAGAATGATTTCAATAGAATATAATTTTATTTGAAGAATAATGTAGATATTTAAAGAACAGAAGAGCTTTTTCAAATAAAATAATATGTTATTCAAATCAATCACATTTTCCAATTATTTATAGTATTGTAACAATCTCATATATCAGTGGCACTCTGCAGCAGCACATTTATTTGGATCAACCAATATATTTTTTGATTCAATTGGTTTTTTATCTCACCTTGATGTTGTTACTTCTACATACTTTGACCACACGTCAAACACGCGTAGTTTTTGCAGTGTGGCCTTATCGTGTATTTGTCCTTTCGCTGGCTTCTCAGCTTGGTGCCACTGAGTTATAGAATGATTTATCGTTCTCTCACTGCGATCCTGGATTTCATCCCTCTTCTATCACAACCTCATTTTTAAGTTCCATCCGGCATGTCTCATCAGTCTCTCTCGATCTCTCCCTTCCTCCCTCGTTTTTGGTCTAAATCGAATAGCCAATATTTAACAAAAACTTTGGCAACGGTCTGCACACTTCTTTTCGACGTCTCTCCTGTTAAGTCGGCCGTTCCGGATGTCTCCACACGCGAAGCAAATGCGAAAGCTTCGCGTTTCTTTCGGACTCTTGGTGAGAGAAACTCGGCGTGTTCTCCATATATAACTGACGAAGATAAGAGCCGGAAAGAGGATCAACCCGCGCCGCGGCCCGCCAGTATAAAAATCGGTTGGGAGAAGAGGTGGGTGCAAAGAAGGGTCTTTTGCGATGCATTGCCAGAGGCGCTGTCGACTACCGTGAGGTCTACAAAAAAGAAGAAAAAGGAAAAACTTTGGCAGGGAATCGAGGCGAAATCGCGTGAATGATCGGCCAGTGATTTACGACAATGCTGCACTCAAAACCTTTGGCTGAAGATTTCAACTACCCCTCGTTACTCTATGTATGGGACATTCCACGAAATGTTACTGAAGTTTGCATCGTGGGATGCAACGAAAATAATATTTTTTCGTTGTGCCCTTTTTGGCACATTTAGGGTACAAAAATCACTGAGACATTTTTTAAAGATTCTTATTAGGGTTTTATCAGTCAAACTTAAAAAAAGGTCTTAAATAGTAATAAAAATGAAAAAAAAAGGAATTTTTGCTGCATCCAACAACGCAAACTTCAACACCATTTTACAAAAGGGAGGGGGGACGATTTTTTGCAGGGAGACAAATTCAAAAATAACAATGCATACGCGTCGTTTCAGGCGGGATATACATTTACAACGATCAAAAAATCGATTTCTTTTCTTTTTCTTTAATCGATAGAAATATATATGTAGAATATTTTCCTAAAGTTTCAAAGCAAAATTCGAACAACTTCAAACGTTACAGCGGGTCAATGCTGTGCATCACCGCTCGGATTCGGAGCGGGCGTGAACTTCAAACGCGTTTTTCTCAAAACTGCATTATCGAAATTGGCGTGCAGGATTGCTCAAAAACTATTAAGCCAATTGAGTTGAAAATTGGAAAAATATTGATAATATTGGTACCTTCTACTTGACGAGAATTGTTTTTGAAAAATTGGAAAAAACTACTTTTTTAAACCACATTTTACAGAAATGTTGCGTGAAATGTTGATTTTTTTTGTAAATGCGTGCCATTTTCTTAAATATGTATTTTCTTCATTTTAATTACCGTCACATACAAACTATACCTGTTCTAACTGAAAAAAAGTTTGAACTTTTTTGCAAATCAGTCTACGGGAAGCTAGACTGCACGCCGATTCGCAACTCCCGCGGCCACCTTGCTGTAACACTCTGCCAAAGCTCCGTCATTTTGATGACGAATTAATTAAAAAAAATTGTTTTGTATACTTAAATATACTATTAAAGTATACCTAAAGTTTGATAATTGTAGAATAATTATTTCGTTGTTTAAAAAATCCCTCAATATTGCTTATTTTTTCTGTCTAAATGTATATCCCGCGTTAAGAGCTTAGCTTCAATCAAAAAAATGCTTAGTTATTTAATAATGAGATTGACGGAGATCGAAATGCTTCGAAAAAGCATTTCGATCAAATGCCATTCTGCTCAACATGAAATACTCCATACGTATACGTATACGCGTCACCTTGGTATCCCTATCTGAAATCTCTTTTGCATCTCTATTCATTTCCCTAGTGAATTCTTTCGCGATCGTGGTCGACGTCTAAAAAACGTCGGCCACCACTTCCAACGTCGCGAGAGGTCTCCCGTGTACTTACGAGTATTTGAAGGTACATTCGATCTCGCCGTATATCTTTGCCACGAAACGTCACATAAGAGATGCAAATAAACGCAATAACAAAACTGTACGTTTTAGCAGCGTCAGCTCGAGTGTCAAAGTACTCGGGCGAATATTTCTTGTGCAACTGTGTACGTTGGATTGAGTAAATCCGATTTGATTCATATAACAATTTATATATGCAGAAAAAAATCGCTTCCCACAAGATAATATTGACCCGGGGTGTCAATATGTAAAACATAATTAATTTCAATGCCGAGAGGCTCATTTTAATTCGCTCATATAAATTTCAGATTAAGCAAAATATATTCCGTTGTTAATTGGAAAATTCGACTACTACTGGTTTCATTTATACGAGTGAACTTGATGAAAATCAAATGAATCAGATTTGTTTGCCGGTTCAGGCGCTATCCATTAAATTTCCATTCACTGCTCTCTTCTGTGATATTGCCGTTCATTCCCTTCTGCCTACAAACATTTTCCACTTTGCGTCAATTAAATCCTGTGAGCTACCCTTCGCTCTTGATATCGCGGGATGAAACGGTTGAAAACGCAGCAATACGCGGGGGCTTCTTTTCGCGAACGAAAATTCTAAATTATTGCGGACGAGAGGGTTGTGAGGTTCGCGAAAATGAGAGGGCGGGCGCTGTAAATTTTGCAAAACGATTCTGGAGCCATAGTCCTTCTATCCTTTTGTTTCACGTCTGTATGTACTCGTTGTGTATACGCGGAGGTGGTTTTCCCACAAGCTCACTAAAACCGCGTGCACGTTTCACCAGGAAGAAGGGAGAGGACATGGCAAAAACTACCAAAAATTAATCGGAACAAATTCAATAAAATCGTGCGAGCGGACTCTAACCATCGGACGTACCGCAAATCGGGGTTAAATTGACATTAAGGGTAACTTTGACAGTTTTTGGGGCTACTTTAACAGAGCGCCAAAATACGGTTTAAATGTGTTTAAATTTGTTGTTCAAGTTGACAAAAAAGGTGGAATGTGGGATGTAAAAAGAAGTTACCTACAAAAAACCGCCCAAACCTGTTCAAAGTAACCCCATTTTACGGTACAGATCGAATCAACCAGAAAAACGAGGATCGCTGGATAAAATAGAGACACCTACGAAAACATCTCTCGTAGTCTCATTCCCGATACGGAAAAAAATACTTTTTTCGTAAATATTTCATTAATAATAATAATAACAGTAATTCATCCTCATATTTAAGAGGGGGGGGGGTACCTTAGGGCGAGGAAAAAATTACGGATTTTCATCATTTTTTGTAAAGGAATAATTCCTGCATCATTTTTGTGGCTTAGGGTATGTTTTATTACCACTTTTGGCTGTTACATAGTATAGTTTTTTTTTTAAGAACATTTGAAAATGGAGGTATGACGCGGTCTTCTAAATGGGTTGTGGCAGATGTTTTTAGACGGCGTGACACGTAACGCCGGCAGGATTAATCTCAAAGAAACCAACGAAGATTTTTTCTTCATTAATACCCATACGCAGAATATGAACCAAGATGAAGTGAGAAATGTTGAAAATCGATGAAATTGTACGCTTTCCCGTGCGGATATTGCACTAGGGCTTTGGTCCGGCCCATATAGAATTTCCCTAACTTTGATAGGGCCTTAATCGGGTAGCCTCACATGGGCCCTCGGTGGCCGGTCACACTTTGCTACTGAGGGCCATCAAAGGGAGAATAATGAGGGCCTTCAAGGAGGCCTGAACAACGCCTCATGGAAACCATGGTGTGCCCATAAGTTATCCATGTCAATGGATATGCTCACGTGTGTGTAAATGTATGTGTTTCTGCGTATATGTGTCCGTTTATATAAGGTCACGGTACACTGTCAAATTTTTTTTAATTTGAATAGGATCTATTTAAATGAAATAGGTTTTTTCCTTGTCTCATGGCCTACTACGATCTTATGTGTTTCAAAGATATTTTTTTATTCGTTTCAGCTATTCTTTTTAAATATCAAATATATTCAAATCGAATAAATAAAAATACATTTCAAACAAATCTTTATTTGCTTACAATGTACACTGTAAATCTAAGTGTACTATGTGCATAACATATTTCATAAATCCAAAATGAAATTAAGCACTTAATTGAGAGTTTACCACAACGATTTTGTATCGTAATTCGTCATGCCCTGGCCTTTCGGAATGATTTTTTTTCGAAGAAAATATTTCACCTATATGGGTATTGAACCTAGTGCCTACCTACTCATAGCTACGCACGCTGCCTCTATGCTACCGAGTGCTTATAACATCTTAGTCGCAGATATGGCATAAGAGACCAAATGAATTCCTATAATTATTTTTTGTATCGCATAAATTATATCAATTAGTTAATATCATTGTGCTAATTAGAGAGTTTTATCGAATAAGATGCATATAACCTATGTGTATATATATATATATATATATATATATATATATAATTCCTCTCTCCACCCTCTCTACCCCCACACCCCTTTGATATGAGTGTTGCAATAAAGACAGACCATTAATTTAACTAAATAGAAAAATGGTTGACTCTACGAAAATTCTATTTAATTTAAATTTAAAAAAATCCAATAGATCCATTTAGCGAATTCAAGTAAATTGTTTTTTGAACAGATGAAACTGAATCACAGATTTATTAGGATTAAATAAGATTCAATCCTAATAATTAATTAATTACTTATTAATTAATAATTAATTAATAAATTAATAATTAATAACCGCTAATCCCGATAGGGATTGCCACAATAGGACCCACAAAGGCCCTTATTATGCCAACCCCTGTCGGGATTGCCATATAAGGGCCTTCAAGGGCTTACTTGAGGCTTCCCTGATAAGGAAAGCCTCAAATAAGCCCTCAAAGGCCCTTATTTTTATGAGGGATGCTCTGTCAATTTTCCGCACGGGTTGAAACAAAAAGATAGCATGCAGCGAAAAAAAAACGGCTACATTCTGCAGTCAAAAAAAATACTTATTTAAAAAATGTTGACAAACAGTTATGGTCATGTTTTAGACAATAAGGTTGAAAAGATTTATACCAAATTTCATCAGAATCGGTCGATTAGTTTCTGAGCTATAGGTCACGCCAGTTTTGAAAATACAGTTTAGAAGATCAAGTCATACCTCCGCCATTTTTAAAGCTTAATAAATAAAAAAAATACCAAGCCTGAGCCAAAAGTAGTAACAAAACATTTCCCAAGTCTTAAAAATGGTGAAGAAATCTTTCCTTCTCAAAAAAAAAATTCATAAAATGCCACTATACATTTCCAATTTATACAAAAGGTCGTTGGAATCGACCAAAGGACTATTTTTCGATGTCCAAACGAACCTGACCTGTCATTTTGCCGTGGGGGCAACCAGAAGATTTTTTTCCCGGTCGCGTGAGGCGGCAAATAAAGATTGCTGGTCCAAAAAGCGCAATAGAGACGCATGATCGGGGAAAAAACAGCCAGATGTATGCGTCTTGACTATTCAAATTGATCCTCGAGGGGAAAGAGCTGAGAAGTGTGAGACGTGCGGGGAGCAATGATATAAGGGCGGTGAACAAAAGGCGTTGGATGGGTGGTTAGATCGATCTGTGATATTTTCTCTGCCGGGATCGTCCGTTCGTTGTTTGCGCGGATTGATCCCTGAACGAAGCAAGGAATCGCTATTAGGAGTGAGAAGGGAAGGAGAGGGGCAAGCTGGTGCTTCGTGGACACCATATGTCGCTACCAATATGCTACCAATATCGCCGAGCCATCGATCAACTCGAGTGCTCTTTCTTTCGCGTTTAGTCCCTCGGATCGTCGACTTTTGCTGCCTCCGTCTCCTCGATCCCCGTTATATTCCTCTCTCGTTATTTCACCTCCGCAAACCTGTCATCGTTGAACAGCAGGTGAAACCCCTCTTCAACGATTTAGAACGGCACGCGGGGTTGGACGCGGAAAACGTTTCCGCTTCGAGCAACATGCCTTCGACGAGAAAATCCTCATTCCCAAAATCTCTCGTGCTTAAGGGGGCAGGCAACTTTGAAAATTTCGAAAAATCAAAAGCAAGCAAGACGAGAAGAAATCGACGATGATGAGCAATCAGAAGGGATTTTGTACGGTGCAGGAATTGCCGATTGAGTTTGGGTAAGAGTTTTTCATAGTATAAACTTCAAACGCGTTTTTCTCGAAACAACGTTTTCAAACGCTAGCTCCATCGCATCTTTAAAACTAATAAACCGATTCTCTTGAAATTTGAACCACATATTGTAAACATGATTCGCAACAAGATGACCCTCGATGGTTTTAAAATTTTGATTTTTACTTTTTTTTGCGAACAACTGCGAAAAAACGCGTTTTTTACTTTTTTCGTTTTTCATCTGCCATTTTTTTTTTGATAAAACTTTATATCCGAGGGTTATTTTGTAGCTGGTGTCATACTGAATCTAATGGACTTTGATTTTTTTGTTTCGGACAAGCCGTCGCCGAGTTGTGATGGATCTACCTAGCCCACCTATTTCTGAGGCGTTACGTTAAACTATAGTTTTTGTACTTAAAAATGAATAAAACTGAATTATATTTTTTCTAAATGTATTTCAAGACTTTATTTATCAAGTCCAACAACTTTTATATTCATATCTTTTATAAAATCCTCAAAAAAAAATCGCGAATATAGCCTTTTTCGTGGCTCCAAAGTAGACTGGCCCCTTAAGGCGTTACCCCCACTTGTAGCGCAAAAAAGGCCTTTTTCATAAATTTTTTAAAAGAAAACTACAAAACTTTTTTAATCGATCAATATACCATCTTAAAGAACACATCTTGAAGAACTTTCAGTAATTTTTTTATTGAAAAATATTACATTGTTTAGTGGCAAATGGCCGTCAATGAAATAATGTTTTTATATACCCGGTTTGCGGTGACCAACTTTGCGGCGAAGTGGATCATCTGAAAAAAAAATGCGGATGGACTTAGTCAAATATAAGTATAACCTAGTCTTTAATGGATGGATTTTAAAAAATATTCATTTTTCACAAAATGGCGGACAGTCAAAGTTAATGGTTCGATTTGAACGAAAAAAACGGCCGTTTTTTGGCTATAAAACGGCCATTTTTTTCGAAAAAAAAATCGAACGATTAAAGACTACATTTTTATGTGTTAAATAAGCCTGCAAAATTTCAAGAAGATCGGTTCATTAGTGTTCGAGTAATCTTGGTCACCGACTTCAGAATCGCCATTTTGAGAAAAACGCGTTTAAAGTTTAAATTTCAGTTTACACGAAGAAAATATTTTTTTTTTAAATTTACATAGTCATCTATTCCGGGCATCAAAAAAAAACTGCACTTGAAATTGCACTTCAAAAAAATGCAACAAAAAAAATGGATTTTTTCAAAATCGCAAGTGGGGGTAACCCCTTAACATCATTATGTGCCTACTCGTCCTCGTACACCCTCGCCGTTTCGCGAGAAATCCTTCGGAGGATCGGACTCGTCGTGAACACACACTCTATTCGTATTCGTCCTCATCGGTATCGTAAGATGGGGTTACTTTGAACAGGTTTTAGAAGTTTTTGTAGGTAATTTTTTTTTTAACATCTTAATCTCAACTTTTTTTGCTCCAATAGAACAATGTGTTCTTTGGCTATCAAATGTATAAGGAAACTAGCATCACACCCCACAATTTTACATACACATTTTTTAAGTGTCAAAGTAACCTCGAGTGTGGGGTTTCTTTGACAAGGCAATGAAATGCAACTTATGTCAGAGATTAAGGGTTACTTTGACATCATTTTGATGAAAAAAATTAGTATTTTATGTCTTATACATGGAATTAAATGAAAAACAACGATATTTTACCATCAAATTGTCATCTTTATTAAGGAAACATTTTACATAAAAATATCAAGTACGTAGGATACTATTACAGGCACTTAATCAGTCTTATATTTATCATTGAGATCAAAATCAACTTGAGCAATATTACGATCAACTTTAGCAACATTATAATAAACTTGAATAACAATTTTAAACACATTTCAATGCGCACACATTTGAACCGTATTTTAGCGCCCTGTTAAAGTAGCTAGAAAAATTGTCAAAATTACCCTTAATTTTAATTCAACCCCGTTTTACGGTAGTTTACATTTTATTTTGCTCGTGTATTGGCAATTTATTTTTTCGTTTCCGCTTCCTTTGGGACCCGGTCTATATCTCATTAACCCTTTAAAGCATACATTTTTCTTTACGTGCACGCTTTTTTGCACTTTCGTTATTGATTACACCCGCTACGTGAAAAAAAATTAATAGGTATGTTTGAGTAGTTATTGAAGTCCGAAGAACCTTGAAACGCATTTACAACCGCCATATTTAATTAAAAAACACTTTTCAATCGTTAAAATCTGAATTGAATTAGGTGTAAGACCAGTGTTACACTATGCCGCAAAGGGTTAAGGCGGGATATACATTTAGACGGGTAAGAATTGAGCAATTTTGTGGGATTTTTCAAACTGAGAAATAATTATAACAATTTTTTGATTTAATTTATCATTAAAATGCCGGAACTGTGGCAAAGTGTTACAGCAAGGTTGCCGCGGCAATTGCGAATCGACGTACAATCTAGCTTCCCGTAGAGTTTGATTTGTCATAAATTATTTGTTTTCAGTTACAACGTGTATAGTTTCTACATGACAGTAATTAAAATAAAGAAAATGCAAATTAAAGAGAATGGCACGTATTTACAAAAAAAAACATCAACATTTGACGCAAAATTTCTGTAAAATTTGGAGCAAAAAAGTAGTTCTCAGGATGCCGTGCCCAAAGAGCAAAACGGAACCCCATTAATGTCACTCTGCTGTCTGTCCGTCCGTATGACACGGGTTTCTAGCTCCTAAACGGAATGAGATACAAACCTGAAATTTGGACATTTTGTCCGTTTTCAATGTTGATCCAAAACCGAATAATAAATTAGAAATTTAATAAAATTATTTTTCATTATCATTCATGCAAAAGGAGCAGAAGAAGAAAAAAACTGTCTTACCCTGGCCTGTGGGGTGTCATTTTTTGAAGCTCAGTAAGTAGAGTACAAATATATTTTTGTTCTTTTTTCTTCTTCAAAAATAAAGAAATGGGGGGCCGTCAAAGTTGTCAGTTATAGACTATGTTTGTTACGAGGTCTACCTAAAAAAATAAACTAGTTAGGAATTTGGCACTTCTGTATATTATGTACCATATACTCTATTTAAACAAAAAATACTGAAAACGCCGATTCATAATGTCGTATATATACTAATTCATTGTATACATATAAATTTATCATGAAAATATTTTAAATTTATAATGAAAATATAATAAATTATTATATTTTCATTTTATAACGAAAAAATATAAAATTATTGTTATTCAAATATTTACAATACCAACTGACTTATTTTTGGAGTCGGTGCCAGCCAAGATCGAGAGATTGACATCACAGAAGAAACGAGATTACAAATTGAAACAAAGACTGTAGATCGCATACTTCATTTATTTTTCTTCGCCTCCTCTTTATCTGCGAAAAATGTGACAATATTGCGATTAGCTGGTGCCGACTGAAAAAAAATTCATTCGGTAATTTAAATAACAATAATTTTATATATTTCCATTATTACCTTCCAGCAGGAGTATACAAAGCTTTCTTTAGATATCATCGCGTTATATGGTGTCAGTTTGGTACTACCTAAGAACTAAGGCAGAAAAAGCATTACCTAATTAAATAGCTAGTTTAAAAAAAGGTAATTGGTCATATGTACGGAACCCTAGTAGAGCGAGGCCCGACTCGCACTTGGCCGAGTTTTTGAAGATTGATAATCGGACAATAATAGCTAGACTTATGATTCCGGCCAGGTCGAGAAATCACGTTTCAAGAAAAACGCGATTAAAAGTATTAGTATACGTAAATCGGCTACCTGCTCTCACTACATCGTCTGTAACTTGGTCAATTTTCAATATTTTAACTTGAACATTTTTTTACTTACTCCCAAATATGTATACTTCGAGAAAATGCAAAAAAATCGATTTTTTTACCCGTCACAGCGGTGTCCCGCCTCAATTCATATATTGAGATAACTTGAGCCATTTCATAATCACACTGTGCCGCTTGATATAACGTGTCGAGAATGAAAAAAAATGATAACCGTATGAATGGACGATAAAAACTTTGGGTTCTCATTCATGCACTTGTTCGTTTCGTTCTTCGGTCACTCCCCCCCTAACCTCCCGTTCATTCTCGTTTGGCAGCGAGAGAGTACATGTGTTACGCGCGGCGTCTGCAGTGAAAGAGAGGGAGAGAGAAAAGATTACGATGTGGTTTTTTCTCATCGCTGGGAAACCTTCGGGGCGTGATGGCCTTGTCTCAATGAATAGTCGTGCCAATGTAACATAGTGAAAATATCGTACCAACCGGAAACCTCGTTGAGATTTATAAAAAAGAAAGGGTCGGATGTAATTCTCGTAAATATTGCGAGGCACATACATATATACTAATATAATGGTGAATCCTCAACCGGTTTCTGGCGTGCAGCTGATCATGACTTCGGCAGAAAGGGACAAAAAGTTTCAAGCGTGTATGACCGGATGCGGCGCTTGATTCGGTCCGTCATGTGTCTCGTGCGAAAGTTGCGGTATCGCAAAAGCTTCGTTAGTCGTTCTATGTTTGAACAACGCGCGTTCTTATCCCGTTTCTTCATCGTCTTTATCTCGATGCGTCCTTTTCATTCGTCAAACTTATACTCATATTTACAAACGACGTATAATTTAACATGTGTACATTATGTCGACAGTATGGGAGTAAATATAACTTATGATGCCCGCGCTGCGTGCGCGAAATTCAGTGTGGCGTTCAGCCAGTCTAGATTGAATGCAAAGGAGCACATAATTCTGCATGTATACGTGTACATGTATATAAACATGTACGTTCCAAAGCCAAAGTACGTGGATCGCATCTCTGATAAGGAAGGTAAAATAAAGAGAATTTCGTGCCGGAAACAAGTCTACATACACTTCCGGCCAAAAGTTTGGGTACACTGGTCGAAATTTCTTAACGCACTAAAAATTAGATAGCGGACTCAAAAATAAATATAATTTAATTTCCCAAGCGGCGTTTTCAAAAGGACAAATTTGCCTTTATTTTGCGTTTTTATAAAATTCCCTACGATTTTTTTTCACCTAGCTACGCAATTTTGAACGCGCCCATTTTTCGGCTATCTTTTGGCCGTCGAAAATTAACTGCAAAGTTTGTGGAAAACATTGTCCTCGGTTTTTTTCATGGTAGACTTAAAAGGACATCAAAACTGACATTTTTGTTTTTTGGGAAGTCTCGGACCATTGTTTTTCGCTCCAGTATTGCATTTTTAGCTAAAAAAGACATGTTTTAGAAAAAAGGCGTCATCGAAGAACTATAGGGTGTCAGAAGAAATGTCAAGACGGTAAAAAAGTTACATGGGTTCACACTGGAGTGGCTGGATTTTTTTCGGAATTTTTTTTTATCATTTCGGTTAGAACTTCGATGAGTTTAGAGGCTCCACTTGGGAATTATGGGATCTAGGACAATATGTTAAGAAAGGAAATTCGTTTACATTTTTATTTTTAATTAAATACAATTTTTTAGATTGAAAAAAAAATCCGTGGTAGGAGGAGAATTGTCGTCATTTGGTTGTTGTACCTCGAGGACTATCGGATTTGAGACAAAATATTATGAAAAAATGTTGTATTTTTTCATTTTAGATTCGCTGACACTTTTCCAGATATCTTTTTTAACTTTTTTACCGTGATTTTTTGCCCAAATAACGAGGTGCTTTTTTGACCCTTTACGACGAATCCAGCACCACACAACTTTAAATTTTTGGACTTACTTTTCAACGCACAAAAAATAGTCAATTAAGTCTCTCACTCCCTCTATACGAGTTTTTCATGGAAAAAAGATTCTTCGAGTTCCACCGAATTTTTTTTAAATCTAACAATATTGTAGTTAATTAGAAATAAAAACGTAAACAAATTTCCTTTCATAATATCTTGTCCTAGACCTCATAATTCCCGAGCCCATTCACTCATCAAAATTCCAACCAAGAATAGTGAAAAAAGTGCAAACAAATCTGAAAAAATTCTAGCCATACCAGCGTGAACCCGAGCAACTTTTTACCCCCTTGACATTTCCTCTGAAACCCTATAGTTCTTCGATGACGCCTCTTTATCCCAAAACATGTCTTTTTTCCTAAAAATGCAATACCGGAGCGAAAAAAAACGTCTGAGACTTTCTAAAAAACAAAAATGTCAATCTTGATATCCTTTTTAAGTTTACCATGGAAAAAACCGAAGAAATTTTTTTCCACAACCTTTGCAGTTAATTTTCGACCGCCAAAAAATAGCCGAAAACGGCCACGTTCAAAAGTGCGTAGCTGGACGAAAAGAAATCGTGGAGAATTTTCTAAAAAATAAAAATAAAGGTAAGTTTGTCCTCTACAAAACGCCACTTGGAAAATTCAATTATCTTTTTTTTTAAGTCCGCTATCTAACTTTTAGTGCGGTAAGAAATTTCGACTAGTGTGCCCAAACTTTTGGCCGCCAGTGTACGTAGTGTTTGCATCCTATTGCGTTTTCCATTGACGTGAGAAAGAAAAGAACGAACAAAAAAGCATGCTACGATAAGCACTGACCTTTTCGACTCATCGATTGTTTTAAAATTCCTCGCTTTTCTTGCGTTTTCCAACTGGCTTTGAATAAAAGAATATCACCGATGGCCATGTCTGCTTCATTTTTCTATCTTATAGAACCCGTCCGACGCACAATACTCGGCTGTGCACAATAAGAACATCGATAGATGTGATATATCCGCGAAGGGCGGCAATTCGGCCGATCAATTTCATGCACCGCGGGTTTCTCGACTCCATTGAAATCGTACTGAGAAACGAGAAAGATCTACCCGGGATAGTCTCAGAATTACCAAAAACGCAACGGAGAAAAAAATCTGTTATTCCCACATCGCTCATTCTCGAACGTATTTATGAATGGGTGATTTTCTGAAGGGGGATTGCGAAAAGTAGCGGATTATTCCTAATACTTCTATACTTTCTACAATGACGTTTGAGATGAAGCTATTTTTATATTGACCAATCTCCCGACTACGTATCCCGTATGACATTTGGGTGGCTAAACGTGTGCAGAAGACTAGGAGAGTGAGAGCTTGCGAGGCTTTCCGCCGGCAGGCAAGTTTCAAGGACCGCCCGAATATTCCAGATTTTACCGAGACTCCCCCTTTGTCCTTCTCCGTCCATATCCTTTCATTCTACGTTATGTGTGTAAGGTACCTGCGGGTAATAAGGCCTGTCGGCTGATAAGGCCTAAGTAACGAAAATCGTAATTAAAATAACCGCTCTCGCTCATGGCCACACTCACAGATGCCTATTGCGCGAATAGAAGATGTCGCTACAAGTTTGAGGAGATGCGGTCCATCGTAAGACGCGGCTGCGCTGCACCAACAATATAAATCGATCCGAATAAATCGTAAGTATTTTTTTGTAAACTTGTTATGGAATCGGTTTCGATTCGGTGCATTTATTTGTAATATTACACTTATCTATCTAAAACCACAGTCTTTATCTTTATGAATTCGAGCTTCGATGATCTTAAATATTTTAATAAAGTATCGTGGTCCAGATATTTCTTATTTTATTTTTCTCCCATACGTGGTCGGCGGTTATTAAGGCCTACTAAATTTAACCATAGGCCTTATGATCCTCCTACTTCTCGTATCCAGGTTTGCTTGTTTTATAACGTGTTTTACATTACTTTTGAGATGTTACAAATGTAAATAAGTAGTACGCATATTTATTACTAATTATTTTATCGTCATATTTAGTGTCTCGATCCCGATGCCTCATAAACGAGCGTTGTCGTCAGAAAACGCCCTGGTGTCAGTTGTCTGAGCAGTGCAAAGAGGAACTTCGAGTTAATATAAAGCTGCAGAGAGGTACGGGGTTCCCAAGACAACTATTAGAAACCATCTCCAGAGTGGCTGTTTGGAAAAAAACGCTGAATCGAAAAAAATCTCAACCCCAAAGAAAAAAAAGACCGCGTCCGTAAATGAATCTACGTCCAAAGATAACAGTGGTACTTCACAAAAGCAAGAGTAGTGGTACTGTCATGGCTGTGGAGAGAACAAGATAGCTGATATGAGGCAATGCACTAAATGCGGCAAATGGTATCATGAGGAGTGCGTCGGTTTGTCAGTGGATGATGGCTTCGATTGCTGTCAGGCGAGGAAATTAGGGGAACTCGGGGCAAGACGAATACGGGTAAGATGAATCATAAGCCTAGCCACTAAGCAGTGTGTGCGTGCACAGTGCTCCCGTTGGAGTTAGGAGGGGTGGTGCTGAGGTGAATGAGTGTGAAAGTATCAACTGTGGTGGAAGCACGCGTATCGAGTGAGAAAACAATATCGATTTTTTGACAAAACGATGTAATTTTTGGTAAAGTTTAACATCGTTGCAGTTTATTTGAGTTGCTGATATTCATTAGAGACAGGTAGGTAAACACAATGAACGTACTAATTATTAATATAATAAGAAAGGCTTGTCAGAAATTTTCAAGGTTATTGCGTGATTTTTTTGTTAATTCGTCAACCGTCTAATGGGGCAAGATGAATACAAGCTATCGCAAACCCGGAATATTTCACAACGTACCACTATTTACGTTAGAAAGGGTAAAATGGAACTAGTAAAGCATTTGGTTCCTCTTCAACCGATGTTCCTACGAGGGGAAGAAAAAGAATTTGCAAATGATCAAAATGATATGGAAGCAAGATTATTCGGACTAATCCTACAGAACTTAGACGCTTGGCTCATTAAATTGATGGTATCGAGAATGAAACCACTTTTATATGCGAAATATGCCAATAATTCGTGTCCCATCATTATCCCAGCGCTGTTTCATCTTGGCCCGCATACGCGGTAAGATGGGAAAAATAAAGGTTTAATTCAAAACATATATTGTATGGTACAAATCAAAGAGACTGATTTGTTTGCTTCCAAAATTAAAAGATCAATAAATGTTGATTAGTTAAAAAAATAATTAAACTTGACTGACTCATATATGCATTGTTTTATTTGAACATGACCTTAGCGTTTTCATCTTGCCCCGACTTCCCCTAATGCTTCTTTAAAGAATTTCAAGTCTAATTGCTGCATTCATGTGATTATTGATCTCAAATACCAAATATATTACGTACAGTTTGATTATTTGAGTATGTTAAAACCGTAGGCCTCATTATCCTACCACAGTAAAATAAGCCCTAATGGCAAGGTTTTCAAAAATGTTTAATTTTGTTTTTGTTTATGGTACAAGTTACCATTTTTCGTTTATATTTTATAAAAACTGAACTTAAATGATTATTATAATTAAAACATATTGATTAAATTGGATATTCTCATTTGATCTCAAATATCCCTTAGCTATGCCTTATTACCCGCAGGTACCTTATATGCAAAAGCGTCAGAGGGATGCAGATCGCGCAGGCTATCAGACAAATGATTCGTATTATGTATACACACGTGCTTGCACACCAAACTTCGCTGTCGCATTAGCTTTATACACACACACATATATATATATATCAGCTATATGTAGTTTGCGCGTTTATCTTGTCGAAGCAGCGTATATAGAACGAGCCCTTAGCAACCTGTTGCCCCGTGTGAAATTTTTACGCCGCGCCGCAGTTTTTTCCCCCCTTTTTCCGCTGCATCTATACGTTATATTTGGGACGACCCCTCATGATTCCCGGCGCTAAAACCTCCGATGAATATCCTGATTTTTACGATTACTGTTATCAGTGGAGCGAAAAATAGTCTGATTCCCACCACATCCGAAGATCGATCGCTTCGCTACGACGTAATTGCGCATGGCCAGCGTGGCAAATGAGTGCAGATGAAAACAAAAACGTGGAATAAGATTGAATGGACGAAGCGTCAGAGGAGAAGTTCATCGGAAACGCAAGAGAAAGAAAAAGCAATGAAGAGGAAAGGAGCAAAAAATATGCTTCGGGGGAAGATATTAAGTGGGGAAGAAGAAACGCGTGCCGGGAAAAGTCTTAATAATGGTAAATGGCTCGTCGAGAGGAGGAGGCACGAAGCCGTTACGTGCTATAATCCCCTTTTCCGCTCTATCCCTGTCCCAGTAGGTTAGGCCTAGATTCGTGACACCCACCCCTCGTATCTACGAACCAGGAAATGTCACTCAAAACGAATTCGTCTCGTGAGGAAAGCAGAATATCGCAGCCTGTCGAGGGTGGCAGGGAATACAGTGGCGAACGTGACCGAGCAGGGGCCAAGAAAAATCGCATTTTCCCCTGCTGCGATACAGTCAGCTACGCTCCATCGCTCCATCCTTTTTTTCCCCTCTAATATGAAGCCATAGATTTCTGCCCCCTCCGGACCCGCGGCCTCCGTCGTACTTCATGATCGTGGCACGAGGAGGGAGACACCAGGAGAAAAGATAACGAGGGCCGTAAGGTGGAAAAGTCCTACGTGCTTCAACAACCCTCGTGTAGACACGGCTGCACAAACTATCTTACGCGCTATCGCAATAGTTGGATAATAATCATAAAAATCCACGTCGTTAGGAGTTTAGTTTTAACATTTCCGCATGATTGGTAGCACAGTCATAAACTAGTAATATAGTTACAATACAAGGTGTAGGGAGGTCGATGCAAAGCCACAGATTGGTCACCTCGTTAGGAACGTATCTAACCTAGGTCACCTTAGTCCAAAGTCAAAGGATTTCGAGTTATGATGGTAAGTATGATTTTTGGAAAATTTCCCATAATTAAGGCGTTACTCCCACTTGTAGCGCAAAAAAGGCCTTTTTCATGCATTTTTTAAAAGAAAACTACAAAACTTTTTTAATCGATCAATATACCATCTTAAAGAACACATCTTGAAGAACTTTCAGTAATTTTTTATTGAAAAATATTACATTGTTTAGTGGCAAATGGCCGTCAATGAAATAATGTTTTTATATACACGGTTTGCGGTGACCAACATTGCAGCGAAGTGGATCATCGGAAAAAAAATGCGGATGGATTTAGTCAAATATAAGTATAAACTAGTCTTTAATCGAAGGATTTTAAAAAATATTCATTTTTCACAAAATGGCGGACAGTCAAAGTTAATGGTTCGATTTTAACGAAAAAAACGGCCGTTTTTTGGCTATAAAACGGCCATTTTTTTCGAAAAAAAAAATCGAACGATTAAAGACTACATTTTTATGTATTAAATAAGCCTGCAAAATTTCAAGAAGATCGGTTCATTAGTGTTCGAGTAATCTTGGTCGCCGACTTCAGAAATGCCATTTTGAGAAAAACGCGTTTAAAGTTTCAATTTCAGTTTACACGAAGAAAATATTTTTTTTTGTAAACTTACATAGAGTCATCTATTCCGGGCGTAAAAAAAACTGCACTTCAAATTGCACTTCAAAAAAATGCAATAAAAAAAATCGATCTTTTCAAAATCGCAAGTGGGGGTAACCCCTTAAGTACTAACTCGTTCATAATGTTCAAACAGACAATAATTGGTAACTAAAAACTTATTTGCGTCTCAGCTTAAGGAGGTCGTCTAGTGTGTCAGATCAAAAGAAGAGAAAACGGCCTTGCATGAGTTCTTTGAAGAAGAGGAAGGTGTACTCGATGGTCCAGGCATAGCAGATTGATAGTGAGACCATTTTTTTATTATCAATTATATACAACAACTTTCAAACGCGTTTTTCTCAAAACACGATTTTTTCAAACTGCTGCCACGATATCTCAAAAACTATTTGATTGTTTCTGCTCAAATTTATACAGCATCTTTAGTACATATATAACTACAAGTTGAACTGAAATAATTGAGATTGCTTCGTTAGTTTTCTTTTTATCAGCTATATAGACTCCAAAAAATACGAAAAATTGAATTTTTTTTCTAAAGAGTAAACAAAAATATTTTTTTGGAATTCTAACTTTATTTTAGTTCCATGTAGAGCCTCAAGTCTCACGATTAAAATTGCGTTTGGTTTTTTGATTTCAGATAAGCAGAACGGCCGGTATCATGGCAGCAGTGGAGCACCTCTTTTTATATATGTGTTCCTGTTGGGCGGTGTATCTCCGACTATATTCTATATAATGACTTCAAAAAATTCACAAAGTTCGTTTAAATGTTAATAAAAATGATATACAATTTATAAATTATTTTATTTTAATGGTTTGGCAAAAAATCCCCAAAAAAGCATTAAAAAACGGCCTCCACCCTAGACGATCCCGTTAATGTGTATTCAATCGACAAACAACAATACAATCATCTGTATCCACACAACTAACTAAATTGGACGTGTTGAATAATAAAAAAACTTGGAAAAAAAATCAAAATACCTCTGATGTTAATGCTATTTTTTAAAAATTGCATTAACATAAGAGGTAAACGAGTTAATAGCTGAGGGTTCAAGCTACAAATTCTTCCACGGCGGCGAATTCGTGCGGTCAATAATTTTCCCGGAATTTCATTTTGAATTTTCAACTCCCGAGAGGGGTTGGAAAATCAAAATTCAAGGGTGGCCCATAGCAACGAAAATATAGAGAAAATTATTCTCTACATTTCGTACGTTTGAACCATATCCGAAAAACCGATTGTTTTTGAGTTATTCAATAAACAATTTTTTTTCGTTTTTTAACCATTTTTTTGGGGGTGAAGATATTATCGGAGAGTGATGATCAAATACTCGCTCGACGCGTCTTTTCAAGGGCTACAACGTTCCCATTTGAACAAAAAGTGTACGATATTTTTCTAAAGAGTTATCGAATTGAAACTGATTTTTCAAAATTTCACGCCACTTTTTCACCCCCAAAATGAACTTCCACGACTTCGGCGCTGCGGACAAAACTAAAGCCCGAATTTTTCTGCACATTTTGTCTCACGGCGCCGACCTCGTAGGGCTTGTAGTTTGGCATTAATCCACCCCGATCTCCTTTCATCCCCTAAAAAAACCCAACACCCCGATTTTTAGGCAAACTTGGATTTAGCACCCGCGGCACCTACAAAATCACCTGTCAAAAAACTAGTCTTCTTCTAATTTTCTCCGATTCCGGGGTTTTTCAGCGACAGCACGACTGTACTAAATAGCAATAAGATTTGACTTGAGTTGTCTCACCGGCCGCCATTTCATAATTTTCGGAATATCCGTGGCAACGCTGTACTCAGGCCCTTCCGATAAATGTCAAGCGTGTGTTTGCTTACTTCGTGTGGGTAAGCGTGTGTGTAGAGTGTGTGTGATGTGTGTATAGTGTAACTTCGGTCTTACATATATTGTAAAAACAGATACGGATCGACATAGTATTGGTTCCTATCTCGGACGTAATAAAATTGCGTTAAGAACCTAAAACTTTTGTCGTAGCATTCAAATTGACCGGCTCGATTCGGCCTCCCGGATACAAGCACAGCTGACGGCATGTGGCGTTGGAAAATCTACGCGATCTCTCCCGTCATGGCAGACGCGGCTAACGAACGCAAAAATTAGTCGATTCAATCGATAATATCTGCTCGAAATGTCCCGCAACCTATATTTTTTATGGAACATACGTGACCGCGACAGTTTTTTGTTGTTGTTTATCGCTTTCCCATAGCTCCGTATGTAAACGCACACTATTATTATTTCCGTGTCAAAGTTGGATCCGCACGGATTCCTTATATGGTGCGGGTTAAATGCATTAATTTAGTGAATTAATTACTATTGCATTTAGCCGGCACAGCATGCGGAGTTTTCTCGGACGTCATTCTGTATGTTCGTACTACAGCATATAAAAACATCAATTTTTTTTTTAACGACGAGGTTCGTGCACATACAGCCTTAACATTCTCAAGAAAAACGCAACGGGACAATTAGTGCGACGAAAAAATTACGAGTCATGTACACCATGTGCCGCGACGATTCATTTTGCCTGATTTATACCTATATTCGGAAAACATAAGTTGCTGCACAATGTATCAAAATATGGAGGCCAAAGTTAGTAAGAGGTAAAAAGTTTTTGGCCAATGTTGCAAGTGAACATTTTAGCGCTTTACGCATTCAGGTTCTATACAATGTCCATGAATAATGTGTTACGAACCTGCGTATAGGGTACTACAGGTGAAGTCGACGGGGATAAGATTAACGGGTCTGCATACACTTAGAGCCGAGAAGGTCGATTTTCAATCCTTTTCTCTGATGAAAGTATTGAAATAACGGAACCAGGATTTTACGCAGAATTCATACATAACCTTGCTTAGTTTGAGTTTTTTTTTAATTGAACAATATTGATAAACAACGAAGTTATTATTATTTAAGGCGATCCTCTAGTTTCTCGGGTCGAAAAAATCGATTTTTTTTTTCATAAATCACATCTACAACATGTGTAGAAAATGTGTGCCAAAGGATTTTTCGATATTCGAAGTGGTTCACAAGTTACGGCCCTGGAACGGAGCAGGTATACGGAGCGGGTACCCAGGTAGGAATTGACGATGAAAAAAGGGCTCGCCAAGCTCTGAAACAAGGCTCACATTTTTTAATTCAGGCTGAGCACCAGCCTGATTTCAGGCCTAGCTGAACCTCTGAATGATAACGCGGTTTCAGGCTCTTGCACACAGGCTTGACCAAAGGCTGGTAGAAAAGCCTGTACTAAGCCTGAAACGACGAAGCAACAAGGCTCAAAACGAGCCTTAATGAAGCCTTCACGAGCATTTATGACCAGGCTTTTCCCAAACTCTTCCCGAGGCTATATGAAGCCTGTTTTTAGTTTCCTATATTCTACATTGGGGTAAATTTAATAAATTTGTAAAGAATTCGTTTGATTTGTTATATATATTTATTATTTGTTATATTATTTGTTACGAAATATATATAAAAAATATTTTAAAAAACAAAACTTTGTTTTATTGGGTACTTTTATTTTCGTATATACTTTTTTGTGTACCTCATAAATATCGATGAGAGCATATGTTTAAATGTTCTGAGCTGCCTCCTTCGCTTTCGTTTGTCGTGCCTTCGCACCCGACAAATTTATTGCTAATTTTTTTTTCATAAAAGTACAGTAAAAATATTATTTTAAACTTATTTTATTTTATCACGACCTGAAACAAACCTGCCTCCAGCCTTGATTTTTCAGCCTCAAAATTAACCGGCTGAATAAAGCTTGAAATAACCCTGAGTTTAGGCTAAGCAGCCAGTCTTGGTTCCAGGCTGCTCCAAACGATGCAATGAAACCTGGGCCAGGTCTGTCTCACTCAGGCTCAGTGAAACAAGGCTCGCACAAGCTTGTTTCCATCGTCAGCCTTTTAATTTCCTACCTGGGTATACTTTCAAACGCGTTTTTCTCGAAACACCATTTTTCGAAACGGTGACCACGATATTTCAGAAACTACTGCACCGATATTGTTCAAATTTATACAGCATCTTTAATATGTTATAAGCCAGCGATTGAACTAGGATTATCATGATTGCTTCGATAGTTTTTTTTGTACGAGCGAAAAACTTAAGAAAAAATGAGTAAAAAATAGAATGTAATTTTCAAAAGTGTATAAAAAAGTCAATTTTTGTAATTTAGAATTCACTCTAGTTCAATCGCTAGTCTTAAATATGAAGATTAAAATGCCGTTTGGTTTTTTTATTTCAGATAAGCAGAACAGCCGCAATCTTGGTCACCATCAAGCACCTCTTTTACTTGATGTCTTCCTGTCGGCCACTATAACTTTTATTCTATTATATATCTTGACTTCAAAAAATTTGTAAAGCTTATTTAAATGTTAATAAAGATTATGCGAATACAATGAGATTGATTATTTCGATGCTTTGCCCGTAAAAAATTATTGAAACAGCCGTAAAAAACAGCCGAGAAACTAGAGGACCGCGTTAAACAACATGCCGTCGTTTATGCATGGCTAATCGATCTAGCTGGTTCTGGCCACTAGGGCGATCTGAAACGACAAATAAAAATATAGACTTTGAGTATCGTAATCGAACTTTCGCATGACCGGATACTTTTCTGAAAATTTGGAAATTACGAAAACGGCCACCTGTAGAAAGAAAAGATTCGCTTTCCGGCAAAAAATCGCCTGGTCATACGATGGCAAATATAATAAACTATGCTCTGTCCGAATTTAAAGTGATTCGGACGAATATATTTTAAGATTCGACTTACACTGTTTCGTAAAGCACACTTTGAAGAAAAACATCAAAGAAAAATGTTCGCAGTAGTGCAATGGGCGATCTGACCCTTCACGAAAGTCCTTATAACTCGGCAAATTTCTGGAATTTTCACAATATCTCCATGTCAAACAAAAATTAAGACCCTAGGCTATAAAAAAATGCCATAAAAAAATCGTATTTTTGAAATGTTAAGCTCATTCAGACCCCTCAACACGACTCTTTTCGTGACTCTCCTATTTCCCCCCTCGGTCTTGTCCTACCAATCATAGCCGACCCTGCGAGGAAGTCAGGGCGAATAAAAAATGAATTTGACTACGGGTCGCGGTCGTTTCGATTTGACCTAGAATGTCCTGTATATATCTGTGCACGTCACGTGCTTATAAATATATGCAATGTCGTATATAACTGCACGCTAAAGTGTAAGACATTGTCGAGTGTCCTCGGTGGCGTTGAACGGAAATTATAGTTGCATTGTATAATTCCTCTCCCTCCGCTGAACGCGCGAGGCAGGAGAAGAGAATGAGTGTATTGTAGAGAGCGCGAGGGGATGATAAAATTCATATATATAAATAAATGCACATATATGTATGGCTGAATCTCATACGGGAGTGCTAGCTCTTCTGTTCCGCGCTTGTGCATCCAGAAGGGGTTGCAGCAAACCCTCTTTTCGTTCTGTTTTCTCTCCGCTTTTCGCGTCCATCTCCGTTCCCGTGTTTGCAGGAAATTCCATGTCATGCGGAGCGCACGGATTAAAAAATACCATCGCTCTTTTCGCAAAAAAATCAGGCGCGTCACGTTGAACTACAAATATTTGGACCATTCCGTGCAAATGTATTCCTTGTAAAACTGTTGAAGGAATTAGAGTTCAGCTTTTGACGAATTTGAGGCAATTCACTCACTTGCATTTCCAACTGGGGTCTGCTGCTGCTTCTATTCTGTTTGTTATCTAAATCTAAATATCTATAAAAATATCTAAATCTAAATTCTCTTTCAACTAGATATTCATAAATGCTTGCCAATCATTGTCTTCAAATAATAAAAGTACTTGTTTTGTTTCTTACAAGGAAAGGTTGCAAGGTCGATCTCTCCGATTTCGATAAAATTTGGCATGCTTGTAGAATGGGTAAAAATAGGCGACACGTATTTTTTTTATATCTGCGGAACCCGATTTTTAAGGGGTGAAACGCACCCTCGATAATAAGGGTGTTTTTCGTTTTTCGTCGATAACGTTATCATTCTCATATCCAATGTATAGTACACGAAAAAATAAAAATTGTTGAATTCGAAATTTTCTCATATCCCGTACCGTTAAAACGTTATCGACGAAAAACATCCCAATTTTCGAGGGTGCGTTTCAACCCTTAAAAATCGGGTTACGCAGATATAAAAAAATATGTGTCGCCTATTTTTACTCACTCTACAAGCAAGCCAAATTTCATCAAAATCGGAGGGATTGATCTCGCAACCTCCGCAATGTCTAATATTCGGTTCGTACCGAATTGATTGTTTCCGTTCTGCTCTCTTTTAGGATATTTTTTTCGAATGTATAGGTATGATTTTCAGGACGTCATTAAAAAAAACATCATGATTAGACTTTTGCAATAAGTATTCACACTTTTCTCCGCCAAAAACGACAGCGTACCAAAGCCTCGATTTCGCTTTATGATAAATCGTCACTGCTCGCATTATTTCCTTTACAATTAATCATAAACTACCTTGCAAGATTAAACGTGACAAATAAATAATACACTTTTCCCCTCGCCGAAGCTCTGATGGAAACGTTTCTCCTGATACGCGTCCCCCCAAGCAGCCTAAGTATTACTTTCCTGACTCTAATCGTAAAACATTTGGCTTCCATTTTGGGCATATCAAAAAGTATACGTAGATTTTTCAACGGCAGATTTCGTCATATACCTCCAAGAATTTTACCATCAAGTCGGCCTTGAAATTCTAACCATGTTCATTTTCATCCGCGAGTTACTTCTGTTCTGTGCGTTATTGAATATAAATAAACAGTATTGAATACGTAAACTTACGGAATAAAGAATTCTTTCGGGAATACCATTCGTGTCTGAGGTGTAGACAAATCGACAGTTTGGCAAGGTCCCATTCATGTTGTACTCCACAATGGCAGACTGAAAACAAATAGCCCTCAACAACACTCGCTAAAAATCTTACGCCATTAAATTTGCAACATTTTAACGATAAGTTCGTGCATATTGGTAACCCAATTTCTGAAACCGATATTTCTCGTTTATTATGCAAGAAAGCAATTCGAATGGAAAAGTGGATTACGCGATGATGACAACCGTAGGCATAGCGATTCGTTGTGGAATGGCTCATGCACATATGGACGGTGATAGACGCGTATGAATATTTGGGATGAGTTGCATCGGGTTCGTGACCCTTTGGGATAAGTTGCATCGGGTTCAAGTCTCATTCACGTTGTATTCCACAATGGCAGACTGAAAACGGATAGCCCTCAACAATACTTGCTAAAAATCTTACGCCATTAAATTTGCAACATTTTAACGATAAGTTCGCCCATTTTGGTAAACCAATTTTTCCGTTTATTATACAAGAAAGCAATTGTAATGGAAAAGTGGATTGCACAATGATGACCACCGTAGGCATAGCGATTCGTTGTGGAATGCCTCATACACATATATGAGGTGACAGACGCCTATGAATATTTGGGATGAGTTGCATCGGGTTCATGACCCTCAATGTCTAGACGCACTGATTCACGTTTTGTAGAGTCTGTGCACATTACTGCCACATCTCTCTTTCTCTCGCACTCTTTCTGGCTCATCGGCTTGTTCCTTTTGAATGTCAGAGCATGTTGACGCGATGTGGGCTGGCGTATACGTTTCACGCGGAGTTTCATCGTTTCGACGACAGGTCCCGAAACGTCATCGTCTCCCGTGTTCTATATATTTAGTTTATCCATGGAGTATTCGCGAGCGGAATGGCATGAGCCGCAAGATTCAGCGTGAAAACGATGTGGCTTGAAAATGATGTGGCCCCTCTGGCTTGCCACACCAGTCGATGTAGACAACACACGAGCAAGCACATGTGCTGTCGGGGCCCTGCGAGCTCGATGATTTCTCTCGGTTCCTCCTACATTTCCGAGCTCCGAAAACCACTTGGGAGAAATTTCGTTCGCGTTAAACATCTCCCGACGTGTGATGCACTCTCGAGAAACGTTGAGGCAGCTGCGCTTTCTCCCGGGAACATTTCTGCTCTGATTAAAATGAGAATACGTCCCTTCTAGCGTCTATTATTATCCTGCCCTCATCCCTTCAGATCTCCCTGTTCGCAATGTCATATCCAAGTGGTGAGAATACGAGAGACGAAATTGAAGAAGAATGAAAGAAAGTAAGATGCAAGCAGAGGGAGAGCTTTTTTTCACATGCCGAGATAATGAACACAATCGGAATGAAAAGTGATGCTTGTAATCTACGATTATTGTGGCACGTTATGACGACGAGTGATTGATTTTATGAGGGATAGAGTAGGTTACCGGCGTTCATCGCAATAGGCAGAATGGAGAAGTTGGGCGTACGTGATGCCGCGTTTTACCCCAGATCGTGACTCCGGGCACGTAGCCACACGTGTGAGTGATTAGAACCAAGGTTGCCCACCGTTGATCCATGAATCCTCCACAAGAATCTAATTCAAGTGCTCCTCGAAATTGCTCATGCTTTTTTTTCTTATTAGCACTTAATATTCCGGAATAAACGAAGTTGGACCAATGGATGGAGCCGGCTTGAAATTCCGAACGTTGAATGCTCCGACGGTTTAAAGTTCCGAATTTTGATGTTCCGAAATTCAAGATGAGGCCGGGTTGTAATTCCGAACGTTGAATGATCAGAACGCTCAAATCTCCGAAAGAATACCCGGGTAGGAATTGACGATGAAAAAAGGGCTCGCCAAGCTCTGAAACAAGGCTCACATTTTTTAATTCAGGCTGAGCACCAGCCTGATTTCAGGCCTAGCTGAACCTCTGAATGATAACGCGGTTTCAGGCTTTTGCACACAGGCTTGACCAAAGGCTGGTAGAAAAGCCTGTACTAAGCCTGAAACGACGAAACAACAAGGCTCAAAAAGAGCCTTAATGAAGCCTTCACGAGCATTTATGACCAGGCTTTTCCCAAACTCTTCCCGAGGCTATATGAGGCCTGTTTTTAGTTTTCTATATTCTACATTGGGGTAAATTTAATAAATTTGTAAAGAATTCATTTGATTTGTTATATATATTTATTATTTGTTATATTATTTGTTACAAAATATATATAAAAAATATTTTAAAAAACAATACTTTATTTTATTGCGTACTTTTATTTTCGTATATACTTTTTTGTATACCTCATAAATATCGATAAGAGCATGTTTAAATGTTCTGAGCTGCCTCCTTCGCTTTCGTTTTTCGTGCCTTCGCACCCGACAAATTTATTGCTAAATTTGTTTTTCATAAAAGTACAGAAAAAATATTATTTTAAACTTATTTTATTTTATCACAACCTGAAACAAGTCTGCATCCAGCCTTGATTTTTCAGCCTCAAAATTCACCGGCTGAATAAAGCTTGAAATAACCCTGAGTTTAGGCTAAGCAGCCAGTCTTGGTTCCAGGCTGCTCCAAACGATGCAATGAAACCTGGGCCAGGTCTGTCTCACTCAGGCTCGGTGAAACAAGGCTCGCACAAGCTTGTTCCCATCGTCAGCCTTTTAATTTCCTACCTGGGTACTACCCCGAAACAACGAAACTCCGAAAATATTTTACACGAAAGATCAAAACTCCGAAAATCTGAACACCGTCAACATAATTCGGCTATGGAAGTTTTAAAAGTTTCAAAACTTTGAAGAAATCGACGAATTATTCCAAGATTTTTTTTATTAACCCCTTAAGGGGTTACCCCCACTTGCGATTTTGAAAAAATCGATTTTTTTTTATTGCATTTTTTGAAGTATAAGTATCCGGGCCGATACTTCTGTATGGGCCCGGAATAGATGACTCTGTGTAAGTTTACAAAAAAAATATTTTCTTCGTGTAAACTGAAATTGAAACTTTAAACGCGTTTTTCTCAAAATGGCATTTCTGAAGTCGGTGACCAAGATTACTCGAACACTAATGAACCGATCTTCTTGAAATTTTGCAGGCTTATTTAATACATAAAAATGTAGTCTTTAATCTTTCGATTTTTTTCGTTAAAATCGAACCATTAACTTTGACTGTCCGCCATTTTGTAAAAAATGAATATTTTTTAAAATCCTTTAATTAAAGACTAGTTTATACTTATATTTGACTAAATCCATCCGCATTTTTTTTCAGATGATCCACTTCGCCGCAATATTGGTCACCGCAAACCGTGTATATAAAAACATTATTTCATTGACGGCCATTTGCCACTAAACAATGTAATATTTTTCAATAAAAAAATTACTGAAAGTTCTTCAAGATGTGTTCTGTAAGATGGTATATTAATCGATTAAAAAAGTTTTGTAGTTTTCTTTAAAAAAATTCATGAAAAAGGCCTTTTTTTTGCGCTACAAGTGGGGGTAACGCCTTAAATGGTATTGTAGCAAATTTGCTACGTTCACTTTGACTCCGTCGGTAAAAGCGTAAGGACGCTATAGCGGACAAGCTACTTCACAGTTCCATCAATCTATGCTAGATGCAGCTACAGATGCCGGGATAGCTTGAAATTCAAACGTAAACATGGGATTTATGTTAATATGGCAACAATGTAGTCGTGAAAATTTACGATTGCCCCAACATTTGATGTTCTGCCCGTTTTTTGTCCAAAAAAGTAAGTAAATGGACATTCTTGAAATATTTTTCGATAGAATTGTGTAAAGAAAGCTTGACTGGACGAACCAGGCTTTGAAGATTTTTTATTGAATTAGAAAAATAGTTCGAACCGAGCGGGTGAAAATGTTAGTTGCAAAATTGCTACAGTCCGAAAATACTACTTTCCAGGCCCTTATCGACAAAATTATGACTGGATATTCACATTTAACTTTTTAGCTATAGTACCAGAGGACATGATTTTGAGCCATCCAGAAATAGGCATGGCCGTTAAAGGGTTAAGAAGTGATTTTACGTCGATTTTGAAATTTGTCTACACGATGTTATACGTTCTACATCATTTACAGTCAACTGTGTAGACTTTCGCTGGCATGATCTTGACATGGGGGCCGGGTTGAAATTCCGAACTTTGAATGCTCCAATGGCTCAAAAATCCTAATTTTAATGTTCCGAAATAAGAAGTTTCGTCAAGATCATGCCATCGAAAGGCTACACAGTTGACTGTACATGATGTAGAACCTATAACATTGTCTAGACAAATTTCAAAATTGACGTAAAATCACTTCTTAATAAAAAAAATTCTAGAAATAATTCGTTAATTTATTGAAAATGTTGAAACTTTTTAAACTTCCATAGCTCAATTATTTTGACGGTGTTCAGATTTTCGGAGTTTTGGTCTTTCGTGTAAAATTCTTTCCAAAGTCTTTCTCCGTAATCTGAGGCCGTAAATTTTGAATATGATACGTAGAAACGTTTGAATAATATAGACAGCCTGAATGGAGTCAAAAAAAGTTTGTGCTATTAAAAATAATTAAATTTCGTTGGGTTCCAAGGATGCAAACTTCAACGTCATCTCAAACGCCTCTTCATTGTCCCTCTTTCTTCATGTCGTTTCCAGAGCACGCACCCTTTTCATTCCACCAGGCACTTTTACTCCAGCACATATATGTCTCACATATCTCTTTCTCCCATTTTCCTATTCTCTCCGTCTTGCCCGTTTCCATATTATAATTTCTTTGATTTGCTCAATCAAAGATGCTCCCTCGTTCGCTTTATTCTTCATGAGCTTTTTTCCACTTCCATTTCTTCGGCATTTTCTACATTTCTCGATGCCCGAATGCTTGAGGTGAGAATATATCGACAGCGTGAAATGCGCGGTTCCTTCCATTAACTCGTGAAGGAGGTGGCGCGGAAGGAAAACTGGAGAGATTGAGTGAGAGGATAGCGAAGACGCGGTGAGCACGAGCAAATCTATCCTCTTTCTTTTTTGCTCTCCCGCTTTCTCTCTCTCTCCTCACCTTTTTATTTGGTCCTGAGACTCTCTTCTAGCAATGGCTATGAATATATCGGTCCATGAATTGATAATGAAGGAAGTCGAGCTTCTGTGTCCCCTCGTCTTTTATTTATGCCAAGATATCTGAGTATGCAGCTCGACCTTACCCTCCGTGGCATTTCTTATTTCTTTGCTGCGGAGCTTTCCTTAAACGATACTTGAACATCCCTCGTGCGTTTCTGCACATTGGTAGGTCTGTTCACGAAGGAGGGTATAAACAAAAATAATTCGGGCATAGGAACAAATGGACGATAAATGACGAGGGTAAATGGCTCAGGCTAAGGGGTCTTCTCACTTTGGACGCTAAAAAAGGCTATTTTAATGAATTTTTTTGATAGGTTTATATTATAGATATTGATATAAAAGTTGTTACACTTAATATATGGGGCATTCCACCCCAAATCGGACACCATTTAGCTTTTGCATCTCCGATTTTCTCCATAATTTTTTGTCTTTTAGTATCTATTGACAAAGGCCTCCATGCCAATTTTCAGCTTTTTTTGTCCAGCCACTTCCGAGATATGAATTTAAAAAAAAACAGTACTTTTTTGAATGCTCATAACTTTGCGAAAAATGATCTGATGGGGATGTTTTTTTTTCTATTTCCGTTTTTAGACGCACTTTTAGAAAAAAAAATGGTACAAGATCATCAAAACCGTATTTTCATAAGATTTTCAAGTTCTAAATATTAAATGTTGATTTTTGAAAAACACGTAGCGATCGATTTTTTTCAAATTTTTCCTAAAAATACTGTCACTCATTATGCAAATTTTAAGCCCGGCACGTTAACGGGATAACGTTGGGAACAGTGTTTTTTCGAATTTTAAAATTTTCTTGTTGCACTTGTATATGTTAAAAAATATCTGAAATCAAAATACTTTACATCAAAGCTACTCTCGAGGATTATCTGACACGTAATGATTATCAATTAGTTTACAGATTGATTACAAGCAAAAGTCCAATGCTTTTCTACACGATGTGCAGAGAAAATCATCCTTACTCAAATTATATAAAGCTTGTCGAGTAACAGAAGCTCGTCGAAGACTTTTCTTAACTCTATGATTTTCTATTCGCAGAGGATTACAGCACAAATTATATATCCCAAAATTTGACATGGCACAAAAGTTCACAATAAGTTGTGCTTCAAAAAATATACCGTGATATTACACAAATTTTTCTTTAAAGCAAATAAGTAGAGGTTATTTACGGGACACACTGTCAATACGTGATTGAAAACAACACTGAATTCTTGTTCTGAAATGGAGCCGTAGACAAGAAAGATACTCAGTTACTAGGCTATGCCAACGAAGTTTTTATTACCGATCATAGTTAAAAGTAAAAATTTTTTCAAAAAGCGCCAACTTTCGAACACATATATTAACTAAATTCTTTAAAAATAAGTTTTGTTCTTTAGATAATAATGATCTTCATGTACCTCTACTCTCCATACACATGAGATATTGACTCAATATAAAATTGAATAAGAATTAATACAAAAAACTTATGTTGTTATATATCTAACTAATATGAAAGGGTCATTGTCCATTAAATTATTAAGGCATATCTATTCAACTTCATAGATGACAATAACCATTGCCCATAGGTCTGAAAAAATGATTATTATGTACTTTAAGTACGGATTACTAAAAAAAAAAAAAAATTCGAAAAAACATGGATCCTAACGTTATCCCATTACCGTGCCGGGCTTAAAAGTTGCATAATGAGTGACAGTATTATTAGGAAAAATTTGAAGAAAATCGATCACTACGTGTTTTTCACAAATCAACCTTTAATATTTAGAACTCGAAAATCTTATGGAATTACGGTTTTGATGATTTTGTACCATTTTTTTCTAAAAGTGCGTCTAAAAACGAAAATTATTTTAAAAAACATCCCAATCGGATCATTTTTCGCAAAGTTATGGGCATTCGCAAAAAAGTACCGCTTTTTTTTTATTCATATCTCGGAAGTGGCTGGACAAAAAAAAATTTTAAATTGGCAGGAGGCCTTTCTCAATGGATACTAAAAGACAAAAAATTATGGAGAAAATCGGAGATGCAAAAGTTAAATGGTGTCCGATTTGGCTTGGAATGCCCCATATACACTTTCGAAATACATTTAAATTTCTTATTTATTTATTTAAGTCACTATTTATAGACGAAAATGCCAGTTAAAAAATGTCCTAAAAAATTGTATGTCTGCGCGGTTGATGAAATCTCGGAGATGGATCATCCGAAACAAAAAAATCACACGGTTCTAGCTTCAGTATGTTAATGGCTATAGCGCATATCATACGATTTTTTATATATGCCAAAATAACAAAATGGCGGACATTTTTCGAAAAAACAAAAAACGTGTTTATTCACCGTTTTTGGCCAGAAAAATAGTAAATAAGAAAATTTAAAAAAATTCTTGAGATGCGCTATAGCTATAGTTGTAAAGAATACGTGGTTAAAATTTCAAAAGGATCAGTTCAGTAGTTTCGAAGATTTTATCAACAAGCCGTCGAAAAACGTTGTTTCGAAAAAAACGCGTTTAAGGTTTGTTTGGGTTACATAATTACATAATTTTTCAAAAATGTATTTATTAAGTGTAGCAACTTTTATATCAATATCTATAATATAAACCTATCAAAAAGATTCATGAACACAGCCTTTTTGGCGGTTAAAGTGAGAAGACCCCTTAAAATAGGGACAGGTTTATAAAACATGCCGATATAACGAAAGGCACTCACGGGACAGAGATGAAACGAGCGTAGTAAAAGTGTCGAGGGACCGATACAGCCGGATAGTATAGCGTCATCACCTCGCGATCTTGTCACTCAAGATAAACAAAAGATGCCGAGCGATAATGCGATTATAAATTATTTATCAGTGCTGAGAGCAGTACGCCAAAGTCCTTCAAGGAGCTTCGAATCGACTGTCACCTGTAAGGAAACCGTGAAGGATTGAAAAAGAAAAGAAATCGTTGAAAGGAAGGAAGAGGACGAGAAGAGCCAATTTGAAGTAGAAAAAGCGAGAAGTGGCTCGTCTCTTAGCCCATCGAGCAATTCGTGGGCATCGCCACTCTTTCCTTCGATGAAGAAGCTCGAACGGTTCTCATTATCATAACACCGATCGCCCATTCGGTCTTTCGCACGTGGCCTCTCGCTGCTCCTATTCGCTTTTATCGAAGATTTTTGAAAGGATATGGAAATTGAATCTGAGACTGTATGTACCCACACACTTATTTCCGGTTTCCTTACAACCGACCTCTACCTAGTTCCGTTTTTCCTCCAGTTTATCGACGTTCGAACTCGAGGCGCAATCTTAAGGCGGGACACCACTGTGAAGTTTTGAAAAATCGTTTTTTTTTTTTGCATTTTCTCAAAGTATATACATTCAAGAATATGTCAAAAAAATGTCAAGTTAAAATATGGAAAATTGACCAAGTTACCGGCGATTTAGTGAGAGCAGGTAGCTCATCGATTTTTGTATACTAATCCTTCGACTGCACACTGGGTCGTTTTGAGCCCATTTTTTTCTTCGTGCAAGTACGCATTTTTCAACGCACCCCCCACATTGAAATAATGTTTGGGCACTTGATTTATGATGGTGTTGAAGCTTGCATCACTGGAATGCAACGAAAATCCTTCTTCATTTTTTCGTATTTTTTTTTCTATGTGAACCATCATTTTGCAGTTTTAGGCTATGAATCCCTAATAAGAACCTTGAAAAACAATTCAACGATATTTGTAGCCTAAAAGTGCCAAAAATTGGTCAAGAGGTAAAAAAGAATTTCGTTGCATTTCAACGATGCAAACTTCAATACCGTTAATTTTTGTTTTTATTAACAAATCATTTTTGGGCCATAAAATAAGGATCATTGACTACAAATAACATCTCTACAAAAAACTGCATATTTACCGAAATACAACTACCCGAAAAACGTCTGGGGTCCAATAGACCCCACATGCGGTCGGAGGTTCGTCGCGGAAGTGTGAAATCGAAGGGCTAACATTTTAAATCCCGTTTTTCTCAAAACGACGTTTATGGACCTCGCCGGAATTATAATTTTAGCTATAATTTTCCGAATTTCAATTTCATAAAACCAACATTTGTTCAAAATTTACTATTTTTCCAGCCTCCGAATATTACCAAAAATTTCGCCAAAATTACACTTTTTTCTACCATTCGCCGCAGTGTGAAACTTTTTTCTCGAAAAACGTCTAGCCGCTACGGCTAGCCTGAACTACGTTTATATAGATTATAAAATCTTTTTATTTTTCAGACCAACGAATTGTCAAGTTATCGATCCGGCTGCTGGACCACATTTTTCATACAGAGGCTCTATTATACCTCAATAACGTTGTTAATTGTTATTTTTTTCGAATAAAAAATTACCCAAAATAAGTTCAATGTACACTCCATCACATACTTTCTTCCAAATCCGAAATACATAATCTAGTAGACAAAAAAAATCGGGAAAACGACCTTTTTTCGGCCCGTCACAGAGGGCCCTTAAAAGAACGGCACGCTAAAATTGAAACGAATGTATTTCATTTTGTACAAATCTCTTGTTGTTCGCGATAGTCGAGCACGTAGCACTTATAGAACTAAAAAAATCGGTAAAAAACCGTGTTCTATGCAGCAAACGCCCGCGGCTCAAAACTGCGAGGCCGTCCTTTTGTCGTAATTTCTACATATATTTATATTTAATTTCTAGACATCGTCGTGGCTATTCAAGGTGTAGATAAATATCTCACTGGGAAAGACGCGAAACGAGGTTTACCGAGAGGAAGGACAATTTCATCGAAATCCCTCGTATGTCCGTCGGCTTCTGAGTGCGTGCGTGTGTGCGTATACAACTGGAAAGGAATAGGCGAAGTCGCGATTCGGGTGCTTTATACAAACGTTGGAATCGCTCGAACGGAAGTGGCCCCCGTCTTCGGTCTCGATAAGCGGTTGTGGAGGGTAAATGGCGGCAGCGAGGGCGAAGGTCCCGTTCTCTCTCTCTCTCTCTCTCTCTCTCTCTCTCTCTCTCTCTCTCTCTCTCTCTCTCTCTCTCTCCTCTCTCTCTCTCTCTCCTCTCTCTCTCTCTCTCCTCTCTCTCTCTCTCCTCTCTCTCTCTCTCTCTCTCTCTCTCCTACCTCTCTCTTTTTCTACCTCTCACTCTTCGTAAGTCTTTTCTTCACGCAAGGTCAAAAACACACGAGAGCCGACGTGAAGGTAGGGAAGCCAAATGGGACGGTGAAGTTCTGTGATAGAAAGAGGAGAGTGAAAGAGTGAAGGACAAAGAGGCCGATACAACCGAAAGATCAGGAAAAACATTTTTTTTGTTACGACACTGAGTGAAAGAGAATTTTTTCATCTCCGATGATATTTTCTCGCCGGAAATCGATTGCAGATTGCAGCATCCATTTTAGAGTAGGAATGACCGCGAGACAAAGATACGTCACATCAGTATAGTATCCCATAGCCCATTGTGATGGCCCATTGTCCCCATATTCAACATTATTTACGCCTAACATTCGAAATCAACTTTAGATAAATCTATATACGTTATATTTATATAAAAGTCATTACAAGGACCACTCAGTCCCCAAAAGCAACGATCCTTTTTGAAAAATGTTGAGAACTCCGAACACCAAAATGTGCCGATGGCCAACGTCACTTGCATTAGCTATAATGGGATGAAAGAGCTGGGGAAAGGATACTTTTAAAACCATTACATCTACATAACGTTCGCTATCAGCACTTTTTTGTATTTTTTTTTTAAATTACTAAAGAAGCAATCCAAATGGGGTTTGAAGGGTTTATTCTACATGTGTTGACGTATGAAAAGATTTTTTTTGAGAAAAAATAAAATGGCGGCTCAGTAGCTACACTAAGAAGCTAGACTATGTAGCTCAGTAGCTACATTAATAACGTTTTTTTAGGCGCTCTGCGGGAGGACGTGGAACTTTATGCATTAGCACCTAGAACAAAAAAAGTTTCGTTATTCACATTAGTTTTGCTAGAGAAGTACACACGATTATTAAAAAACGTCATTTTTTCGGCAAATGGCATCATTTTAAATAAACTTTGTTTTCGTTAAAGATCGACACTAATTTGTTAAGAAAAACGGGAATTGTTGATGAATCGTTAAAATCGTGTGCACTTCTTTAGAGAATCTATCTAAGCTACAGTTATTATTGAGATCAATCGGACAAAAACTGCCTGAATTATGCGTTCTCCCGATATCGAAACGTGGTTTTGAAAAGAAAACGCGTTTAAAGTTTCCAAACTGATTTAGGAGCTATCGTCTAGACGACGGAATCGAAGATCTCATTTGAATTCTGCGTGAACCCACCGATTTTGTTGGTAGGCCTTCGGTTGTTAGGTCGTTATATGTTTTTTGTATAACGACTGGACTAAAAGATTCCAAATTGATATTTTCATCGTCTGGGCTGTTTCGTACGTTTCGGAGCGTTTGAAGGCGCGTCGGAAAATGAGTTATAGAAATAAAAATAAAAAAATTCGCGCATAATTTCCGTTGTACATCATTCTTGTGATGTGTATACATCATTTAAGCCAGTAACAAAAAACGGTCCAAAATTCGTCATTCGCAGCTAAGCGCGATGAGAATAACCATAACCTCAACGATCAGCGACAAAAATTCGCAGTCGAAGGACGTTGGATCGTGGATTTACAACATCTTGCTGACAGTTTAAATTGTATTTGCTGTAACAAAGACAAATAAATGCATAAATTGAACAAATTAAATTTGTTTGCAGAATAAATTTATTTCACATCTGTGTCAGAATTACTAGAAATCTGGGAAAAAAAACGCTTCGAGTTCCCAGACCACGCGCCGATCAGCTGACTGCAGCGTACACTATTGCCATTCTGTTACAGATGGTTGGGCCCGAGTTCGATGTGGAATAAAATTACCACTTTTCATAAGTCGATATCTCCGAAACTAAACGGTCAAAGTTTGTCATTTTTTTTAAAGTCAATCCCACGATAGTACTGCGTACACGTGTGTTTTTATTTTGAAAAATCCTAAGATCCGTTCAGAACCTATATCGAGAAATGCGAGCAAACTCTTATCGGTTAACGTGTTAAGTATAGGGATCGCGTACAAAATACCCATATACAATTGCAATTATCTCATGAACTAAACGGTGAATCGAATTGAATTTTTGGACGTCAGTCCGTGAAGGTCATATCTACACCATACTTAGATTTCAGCCAATTCCTAAGATTTTACCAAAACTACAGAACTACCTTAACTTAGGCAGACGCTATTTGGAAACCCTCGGAAAACGTTTCATTTGACCCTGTGTCGGAGTCAATCGAAACAGTGATCAGGGTTAGTTGAAATAGGTGTTTTCAACTGATTGAACTAATGTTTCTACTAAACCCAGGTACTGTTAATGATGTGTATGAAGTGATAAAGTATATTTGTTGCGAATAAAAAATACTTCTAATCAAAATAATCAGTTTTATTGCTTTTCATTCCAGTTCGGGTATCACTGAAGGTATATTAAGGTTCTTTAATATGATTTTACTTTTCGTATGATTTCTTGGCCTCTAACGAATAAAACGAGATTTGGAAAACTTGCCTGTGTATGAACTGTTTGTATCAACTGTCCCCATACCCTCACTTCGAATAATTCATCAAAAAGCCTAAATGTTGTAGGTAGGTACTGACCACAACAAACTCAACTAGGATATTCACAGTAATGATGATTGTAAACAACGCTGAAGAAGAAACAACAGTTTCTGAGCAACACGCAATATACCAATAGTCACAAAACTTACTTTTTATGTCGAAAAAGTTATGCACCCACATAAAAATGTCCGACGCGCTGGAGGGGCGACGTGGACTGAGCGATAGGATCTGATACGCAAAGCAGTCCCTTCCCCCTCGGGACCGCGCTGCTGTCACCAACTGTCTTCGAGATAAATCAGGTGCAAGATTAAAACGGAACACCCGGTATATATCAGGTTGATAAAAGTTTTGTCGTAAAAATTTTAAAAATGTCTTTACGTATTGACGCAATATGACATCGAGCTATGTCGAGAATATTCTAGAATGTTTTCTACTCTTCCGCGTGACAGGGTATAAAAGGGCGAGCGCGCGTTCTAGTGGACAGAAATGGCTTCGATCTCGCAGGAGCAACTTCGAGCGATCATTTTTTACGAGTGGCGGCGCGGCACGAACGCAAGCACAACTGCTAAAAATATACAGGATGCATTTAGCGAGAACGTAGTTTCTCATCGAACAGTCCAGCGTTGGTTCAATCGTTTTAAATCTGGAGACACAAGCCTTGAAGATAAGGAACGTTCTGAACGACCGTTGACCATCGATGATGAAGCATTACTCCGCTGCATCAAATAAAAACCGGAAGCAAGTACGCACGAGCTAGCAAGAGAACTTGGCTGCACCCAACCGTCAATAGTCAATCACTTACACAACTTGGGATACAGGAAGGTTCTAGCTCAATGGATACCACACCGTCTCACCGACGACAATAAGAACTGTCGCGTGACCATCTGCCAGTCTCTCCTGCTTCGCCACCATCGCAAGGAGTTTTTAGAAGATCTTGTGACGGGAGATGAAAGCTGGGTCTTGTATGATAACAGAACGCATTTAGCCTACTGGCTTCCTATCGAAGAAAAACCGCCACACCAACCGAAATCTGATCGTCACTCACAAAAGGTTTTGTTGTGCTGTTTCTGGGACGCAAAGGGAATGCTGTTTCACAATTTTCTCCCTGTAGGTAAGACAATCTCCTCTACACGATACATCGAGAATCTCCAGGAATTGGTAAAAGCTATAAAAAAAAACGGCCAAGACGCGCGACTGTGCATCTTCTCCACGACAACGCGAGACCCCATGTCGCAAAGGAAACCCACAAAACAATCACTGAGCTTCACTGGAATACGGTTCTTCATCCACCATACTCTCCCGACATCGCGCCATCTGACTACCATTTGTTCAGACATTTGAAGGCATATTTGAGAAACAAAACTTTCAAAAACGTCGACGATCTCAGAAGGGATATTTCAAATTTCTTTGAGTTCCAGCCGCCGCAGTTTTGGGCAAAGGGAATAAGTGAGTTGTCAACTAGATGGTCGAGTGTCATAGAAACCAATGGCGAATATATTGTTGATTAGAAATGTTTTGTATAAGATATATAAATAAATAAATTATATCTAAATTATTGCGACAAAACTTTTTTATCAACCTGATATTATACAATCGCCAGCTCGTATATATAAGCGTGCGCCGATTGGACATTTCGCAAAATGGAACGCACCCAAGCTACAGATCGGCGGGGTCTCAGCAAAGAGAGCACAAAGTTGCGTCTAGAGGTACGGGATAGATAAAGAAAGGATAATAATCTCCCATCTCTAAGAATATTACACTGTAAAGCTTGGTTTGCCCGAGGCATTTTCTCATTCACGCTCGTTCGTCATAGTTTCCGGACGCTCGAGCTGGCTGCTCCGTCATCTCGAGTATGTGGTTATGGGAGCTCGTACGGCGTCGACCTCCCACACGCTTGCCGCGTGCGTACATATCGATATTCGTCCAAACAGAAAGGCGTAACTCGCTCGTATCTGGCGGAAAAGTTGCGTGGGTCGCGTCCATTCGTGTGTTGGCCGTCAGTCCTCGCTGATATACGTATATCTTACGGATACGATACGAGTCTCGGGAATCCGCAACGGTTTTCCCGCGCGCGCCAACAACTCCGAGTTTCTCATTGGCCCTCGTTGGTCCGTACTTCTCATTGAGGAGCACGGCGCGAGAGGGAGACGCGCCCGGCGGGAGAATAGGATTGCGAAGAGCACGGTGAACGGGGTGGCGTCGGAGGAGGAGGTCGAGGAGGACGAGGACGCCGAAGAGGGAGAGGAGAAACGGTGAATCTTCCCAGGCGCGTTTTGTAACCTTCAACTGCGGATATAGTTCCCGTACATGGTGGGCCTCCTCCGCTGTGCGGGCACAGTATCACCCGGGCAAAAAAGAGCTTGAGCGAAAAAATGAGCAAAAGAAAAAACGCTCCCCAACGCGTTACGACGGAGATAGAGAAAAAGAGATCTCTGGATGACCGAAGAATAGAAGGCTCCGAGCGAATAGCTGAATGCTGCGGAGGGTATGCCAAAGAAATATGTGTACGGCTATACGTGTGCGTGTGTACAGGAGAGAAAAAATGCCTGGATGAGGGAAAAGCTTGGAAGGTGAAAGAAAAAAGGGAGCGGGAAATGAGTGGCGTCATTATATAGGGTATATCCAGGATATACACTAATACGCATCATCGTCGTAGTGACGTGAAAATGAACGTAGTACTATGGTAGTATACGACGTATATACGCGGTGTGTAGCGCGCGACTCGGTACTCTTGAATCTCGGGCGTATTAGTACGGTACGTACTACAACTATAGTACTACACTAGTACGCATCGGTCGGCCGGGTGGGCTGCTGGTGCAATTCTCATTGCAACGCGAAACGAGAGCGAGCGAGAGATGTATAGCGAGTGTAGCGCCCTCCGGAGGAGTAGTCCATTGATCCCGAGCGCGTCTCCCATCGCTCCACCCATCTCCCGCTCTTCCACTCAATCCTCCGCTTCCTCTCCCCAGCGCCCTTCCAACGGCCGTTTATTCCTCTGCTGTGTACAGTGTCTCCCCTTTGCTCCTATATTTCCTCCCCGCCGCAAGTGAACATCCACCTCTCTTGCTCCCTCGCCCTTTGGACTTCCCCTTTCGCGCTTGCCGACTTCGTTATCCCTACCATTCGGCGACAATCCCTTCTCTCCCTGGACCCTTGAAGCTCCCACGGCTTCTTCCTTCCGTCTGTCCGCTTCGGTTTGTACCTACTGCCAGTCTCACCCCTCCAGGCCCAGCTCCCGTTTCCCCTCCAAGTCTTGTCCTTTTCTCCCTCCTTTCTCTTTCCGACTAGCTGCGGTATCGCGTTGTCGCACGACGTCACTGCCGTTACTCCGACGCGACGCGCTCGATACTCAACAGAGGGAGCGCGGGTGGGGATTCACGCTATCTCACCCTTTTCGACGTCCATACAATCCTTACTTAGGCCTGTTTTTCCGTCTCTCTCTCTCTCTCTTTCTCTCTCTCTCTCTCTCTCTCTCTCTCTCTCTCTCTCTCTCTCTCTCTCTCTCTCTCCCCTGCCCTCTTCTCTTTCCGTCGTCCATCCTTGTACTGTCCTGCTACGAGTAGACGTAATAACTCGCGCGATTCCGTGCTCGAGATTCCACGAGTCTCGTGGCCGAGTGAATTCAATGGGAAGGATAGAGAGAGAGAGAGAGAGAGAGAGAGAGAGAGAGAGAGAGAGAGAGAGAGAGAGAGAAAGAGAGAGACAGAAGAAAAAGTTGAAGCAACGAGAGTCTCATCAAGCTGCCAGGGAGGTTGAAAGTAGCAATATACAAGGCTCCTGCATCTCAATTCACAGACTTTTTTGTTTCTTTTTCCTACTGGTACTCGGAGTGACAAACTACCCGAACGAACGAATCATTGGCGTAGGTTAGTTGTAACATTCACGTTTGGACATTTGAAAAAATTGAATTGTGATAAATTATTCAACAGGCGTGGAGAAAAGACGTTCACAATGTTACAAATCTCTGAGCTTGCGAATGCATGGGAAACTTTTATCGGTGAGGAACTATTGGGACGTTGCATAAGGTATCGCTGTTTTCCAATAGGTGACGTTACCACAACTGCGTGCGTGTAGATTAAGATGGTAACGCGTCTATAAAGAAGCACTATAAGCAAGCTTGACATTCAGTGTATGTCATTTCGCCGAAGTGTAAACAACTTTTTTTCGTAGTTTTAAGGGGTTACCCCCACTTGCGATTTTGAAAAAATCGATTTTTTTTTATTGCATTTTTTTGAAGTGTAAGTATCCGGGCCCATACTTCTGTATGGGCCCGGAATAGATGACTCTATGTAAGTTTACAAAAAAAAATATTTTCTTCGTGTAAACTGAAATTGAAACTTTAAACGTGTTTTTCTCAAAATGGCATTTCTGAAGTCGGTGACCAAGATTACTCGAACACTAATGAACCGATCTTCTTGAAATTTTGCAGGCTTATTTAATACATAAAAATGTAGTCTTTAATCGTTCGATTTTTTTTTTCGAAAAAAATGGCCGTTTTATAGCCAAAAAACGGCCGTTTTTTTTCGTTAAAATCGAACCATTAACTTTGACTGTCCACCGTTTTGTGAAAAATGAATATTTTTTAAAATCCTTCGATTAAAGACTAGTTTATACTTATATTTGACTAAATCCATCCGCATTTTTTTTTCAGATGATCCACTTCGCCGCAATGTTGGTCACCGCAAACCGTGTATATAAAAACATTATTTCATTGACGGCCATTAGCCACTAAACAATGTAATATTTTTCAATAAAAAAATTACTGAAAGTTCTTCAAGATGTGTTCTTTAAGATGGTATATTGATCGATTAAAAAAGTTTTGTAGTTTTCTTTAAAAAAATGCATGAAAAAGGCTTTTTTTGCGCTACAAGTGGGGGGTAACGCCTTAAACATGTAAAATTTCATGCCAAAAAAAGTATTTGCAGGAAATTTTACTCCACTACTTTATTTTTAAAAAATATACGGCTGAAGCACACCGAATTCTTGTTGAGACTTACGGCGACCTGCTCTGTCGGAAACAACATGCAGAGATTGGTATATTGTTAGACGGTTCAAAATTAATGATTTTGATGTGTTGAATTGGAGGCATTACTTCACGAAGACTCATGTCAGACGCCAGCAGAACTTGCAGAATCATTGGGAGTTGATCGCACAACTGTTTCGAAACGTTTGAAAGCATTCGAAATGATTTTTTTCAAACGAAGCATTAATTTTCGGGAAAAAAACATCGAGAACTTATTCAACAACCCAATCCTTTGAAAAAAAAATTGCGACTAAGCCCTCATTTGACAAAGCAAACGTAGTCGGCACAGTCAGTGATAACTGGTTACAATAATTATTCCGGTCTCGAGACTCCGGAGTCCTGATAAATCCAGGCGTGACTTCTGGTTCCGTAAGCTTTGTGAAGGCGTGCACGGCTTATCGCGAACTCTCTCTCCCGTTCTCTAGCTTTACATTATCGTTATGGGATTGTACAACTGTGGTTTTAGCCTCGCAAGCATCAGGCCAAGCGTCGAGGCTGATCTCCGGGATTTCGCAAGTATACTATAATTTAACGCTGTGCTCCTCTCCTTCTTCAACTCTCTCCCTCTTTCTCGCTTTCACGGCTATTCTCCAATTGCCAAACTTTTTAATTAGTCCGGATGGCGTCGCGGGCGCGTGAAAGCGCGAGGAAATAATTAACCCCGGGGTAGGGGGAGCGTAAAGCTCCTCACGGAAACTATGGATTGTTTCCAAGCTTTCGTCTTCTCTCTCTCTCCTTTTCTCGCTCTCTTTCATTCCACCAATGTCTTTCCCGAGAGAAACGCCCTTTTAGATTCACGCCATCGTGAGGTGGACGAAACAGCCCTTTGAGAA
Source organism: Ophion slaviceki (assembly GCA_944452715.1). NCBI lineage: Eukaryota > Metazoa > Arthropoda > Insecta > Hymenoptera > Ichneumonidae > Ophion > Ophion slaviceki. The sequence continues at coordinate 26,262,364 of OX101786.1, read as the reverse complement.
GACTATTAAGGTTTTTTCCCCTCTTCTCGTGCTGCAACGTCATTGAAATGTTTGGGGATTGGCCTCAACAAAAGACTACAATAGGAAAGATGACGGACCGTGACGAGTAAAGAAGTTTCGGGCGAGAAAATCGGAATAGAAAATGATTAAGGGGTTCCATCTACGTGGCACGCAAAAAAATGAGACCTTTTGGGAATTTTTTTTTGAGGATACTAAAGAATCAATCGAAATAAGATTTGAAGGGTTTAATCTACATGCGTTGAAGATTACAACAAAAAAATACAAAATGGCGGCTCAATCGTAGCTACGCTAAGAGTGTTTTTTAGGCACTTGCGGGAGGCCCTAAAACTTTTATGGGTTAGGACCTAGAACAAAAAAATCGCTATTAACATCAGTTTTTTCTAGAGAAGTAGGGTAGGCTGGGGTCACTTGGAACGTTTTTGAGAAAATCGGTTGGTGTGACTTCATTTTAAACCCTATCTGTTTGGTCATGGGCGTTAATCAAAGCGAGATTATCTAGCTATATGATAGAATTATTAATTTTGCTTCTTACATGCCCTCAACCTAGGTAGAAGCTATTTAGAATCCCTCGGAATACGTTTCATTTGACCCTCTGTCGGGGTCAATCGAAACAGTGCCTGGGGTTAGTTGAAATGGGTATTTTCAGCTGATTGAACTGTTTCAACTAAACCCAGGTACTGTTAATGATGTGTATGAGGTGATAAAGTATGTTTGTTATGAATAAAAAATACTTTTAATCAAAATAATCAGTTTTATTGCTTTTCATTCCAGCTTGAGTACAACTGTTGGTACATTAAGGTTCTTTAATATTATTTTACTGTTCGGACGATGTCTTGGCCTCTAAAAAATAAAACAAGGTTTGGAAAGCTTGCTTGCGTATGAAATGTTTGTTCGGGATTAATAGAAACACGTTTCAATTGACCCCGAACCGTTTGTTTCAACTGCCCCCACCCCCTCGCTTTAAATAATTTATCAAATATCGAAAAACCTAAATGTTGTAGGTAGGTACTGACCACAATAAACTCAACTAGGATATTCATAGTAATGATGATTGTAAACAACGTTAAAGAAGGAACAATAGTTTTGGAGCAATACGCAAAATACTAATAGTAAAAAAAACTTACTTTTAATGTCGAAAAAGCGATGTAAGCGCATAAAAATGTCGAAAGCGCATAAAAAGCGCATAAAAATGTCGAAAGCGCGAAAAAAGCGCATAAAAAGCGCGAAAAGCGCATAAAAATGTCCGATGCGCATTGAGCGACAGGATCCGATACGCAAAGCAGTCCCTTCCCCCATCGAGGTCGCGCTGCTGTCACTAACCATCTTCGAGTTATTCAACTTGTTTCATTTGATCCGTGTTTCTATCGACCCCAGCCTACTAGTACAGTCGTGCTCAATATTGGAATCGGAAAAAAATAGAAGAAGGCTAGTTTTTTGACAGGTGATTTTGTAGGTGCCGCGACTAAATCCAAGTTTGCCTAAAAATCGGGGTGTAGGGTTTTTTTAGGGAATGAAAGGGGATGGGGGTGGATTAATGCCAAACTATTAGGAGTACAACTTTGCAGTGACCGTTTTACTGAGAGAGCCACTGCGGCCGAAGTAGTGGCCCTAGCTCAATAAAAAAGTGGCATTTTAAACTAGAGGCTCTGCCAATGTAAACAATTTAAAAAAGCTAACGGATACGTGTATGCATTATAAAGTTATAGGCACTCAAACATGGCGACCTACGAACCGAATTCTCAGCATTTGCGGGAGGTTATGATTTACTTCTTCAACATCAAGAAATCTGCGGCTGAGGCCCACCGTTTGCTTGTAGATGCTTACGGGGAGGATTCTATTAGTGAGAAAACGTGTCGGCGGTGGTTTCAACGCTTCAAAACTGGAGATTTTGAGGTCGAGAACAAGCATGGTGGCGGAAGGCAGAAAGTTTTTGAAGACGGGCTGACAGCTGGGCGTTGTGTACTATGAACTGCTCAAACCATCCGAAACCATCACAGGGGAACTCTACCGACGTCAGTTGATGCGCTTGAGTAAGGCACTCAAAGAGAAACGGCCACAATTCAACGAAAGACATGACAAGGTGATACTGCAGCATGACAATGCCCGACCCCATGTTGCAAATGTCGTGAAAAAGTACTTGGAAACGCTGAAATGGGAGGTTTTATCCCACCCGCCGTACTCTCCAGACATTGCCCCTTCCGACTATCACTTGTTCCGGTCAATGGCACACGATTTGGCTGACCAGCACTTCGGTACTTACGAAGAAGTCAAAAATTGGGTCGATTCCTGGATTGCCTCCAAGGACCAAGACTTTTATCGACGCGGGATTCGAATGCTACCTGAAAGATGGGCCGAGGTCGTAGCTAGCGACGGGCAGTACTTTGATTAAAAAATATGTAGCCACTTTTTTATAATAAAGCCTTAAACTTTTGAAAAAAAACGGTCACTGCAAAGTTGTACTCCTTATACAACCCCCACAAGGTCGGCGCCGGAAGACAAAATGTTCAGAAAAATCCGGGTTTTATTTTTGTCTACAGCGCCGAACTCGTGGAAGTTCATTTTGGGGGTGAAAAAGTGAGGTGAAATTTTGAAAAATCAGTTCTCATTCGATAACTCTTTAGGAAAAATTCATACAATTTTTGTTTCAATGGGAACTTTGTAGCCCTTGAAAAGACGCGTCGATCAAGTATTTGTTCATCCCTCTCCAATAATATCTTCACCCCCAAAAGAATTGTTGAAGTATAAACAAAAAAAATGTTTATTGAATAACTCAAAAACAATACATTTTTCGGGGATGGTTCTAATGTACGAAATGTAGAGAATAATTTTCTCTATATTTTCGTTCCCATGGACCACCCTTGAATTTTGCTTTTTCGAACCCCTCCTAGGGATTGAAAATTCAAAATGAAATTCTGGGAAATCTATTGACCGAAAATGAAGAGATACGAATTAGGCGCTGTGGACAAAAATGTAGCTGCGGGTTCAAGCTACAAATTCTTCCACAGCGGCGAATTCATGCGGTTTTCCCAGAAATTCATTTTGAATTTTCAACCCCCGAGGGGGGTTGGAAACTCACAATTCAAGGGTGGTCCATAGAAACGAAAATATAGAGAAAATTATTCTCTACATTTCGTACATTTGAACCATTCCCGAAAAATCGATTGTTTTTTAGTTATTCAATAAACAATTTTGTTTGAGGTATTTCAATCATTTTTTTGGGGGTGAATATATTATCGGAGAGTGATGATCAAATACTCGATCGACGCGTCTTTTCAAGGGCTACAACGTTCCCATTTGAACAAAAAGAGTACGATTTTTTTCTAAAGAGTTATTGACTTAAAACTGATTTTTCAAAATTTCACCCCCAAAATGAACTTCCACGACTTCGACGCTATGGACAAAACTAAAGCCCGGATTTTTCTACACATTTTGTCTCACGGCGTCGACCTCGTAGGGGCTGTAGTTTGGCATTAATCCACCCCCATCTCCTTTCATCCCCTAAAAAAACCCTACACCCCGACTTTTAGGCAAACCTGGATTTAGCACCCGCGGCACCTACAAAATTACCTGTCAAAAAACTAGCCTTCTAATTTTCTCCGATTCTGGGGTTTTTCAGCGACAGCACGACTTTACTATACCCTACACAAAAAAATATAAATAAGAGTTTGAAGTGAAAGTTTATAAAAATATGTTTTTTCTTCTCGCGAAATGGGAATTTGGAATTAATTTTTTTTGTCCCGCTAAAAGATTGGTGTTAATTTGTTCAAAACAATGGCAATCATTGATAAATCGTAAAAATCGTGTGTTCTTCTTCAGAGGATCTATCTCAGAAACTACAGTGAACATTTCAAGTCAATCGGATGAAAACTGCCCGCATAATGTGTCCTCCCGATTTCAAAAACTTGATTTCGAGAAAAACGCTTTTGATGTTTCTAAACTGATTTAGAAGCTATCGTACACACGACGGAATCGAAGCTCTCATTTGAATTTTGCGTGAACCCACGGAGACATTTCCATAGTAGGTCTTCAGTTGTTAGGTCATTGTATATTTTTTGTATAACAACTGGACTAAACGACTCCAAATTGCTAGCATTCGAAGGTGCTTCGGAAAATAAGCTCTAAAAATAAAAATAAAAAATTTCGCGTGTTCCTTTTGTGTATAATTCTTGTGGTGTTTATACAACATTAAGGCGTTACCCCCACTTGTAGCGCAAAAAAAGGCCTTTTTCATGATTTTTTTTAAAGAAAACTACAAAACTTTCTTAATCGATCAATATACCATCTTAAAGAACACACCTTGAAGAACTTTCAGTAATTTTTTTATTGAAAAATATTACATTGTTTAGTGGCAAATGGCCGTCAATGAAATAATGTTTTTATATACACGGTTTGCGGTGACCAACATTGCGGCGAAGTGGATCATCTGAAAAAAAAAAATGCGGATGGATTTAGTCAAATATAAGTATAAACTAGTCTTTAATCGAAGGATTTTAAAAAATATTCATTTTTCACTAAATGGCGGACAGTCAAAGTTAATGGTTCGATTTTAACGAAAAAAACCGCCGTTTTTTGGCTATAAAACGGCCATTTTTTTTTCGAAAAAAAAATCGAACGATTAAAGACTACATTTTTATGTATTAAATAAGCCTGCAAAATTTCAAGAAGATCGGTTCATTAGTGTTCGAGTAATCTTGGTCACCGACTTCAGAATTGCCATTTTGACAAAAACGCGTTTAAAGTTTCAATTTCAGTTTACACGAAGAAAATATTTTTTTTTGTAAACTTACATAGAGTCATCTATTCCGGGCCCATACAGAAGTATGGGCCCGGATACTTATACTTCAAAAAAATGCAATAAAAACAATCGATTTTTTCAAAATCGCAAGTGGGGTTAACCCCTTAAGCCAATAAAAAAAAATCGGTCAACATTTCTATCCTACTCAGCTGTGACGTCAAGGAATTTTTATATCCCTTTGTTGGCATTTTCACGAATAAAATAAATCCGGACACAGTACGAATTCCGGTATTTTTGTAAATCCCAAAATGCGTCATCAAAGTTGCCACGATGAAAAAAAAAGAAGAATAATGTGCGGGGGAAGAAAGCGAATTGTATACGTGAGAAGGGGATGAAAGGAAAAAGCTGGACGATCGAAGCGCGAGGTAGCTGAGAGCTTCGGACGATAAATCGAAGTCTTTCACGCAAAGCCCTTTTTTCCTTCATTCCCGGTCTGCTCTCGTACTCCATATATACCGGGATGTATGTGGCAAAAAGCTGTTGCTGTTTCCGGCCACACAGCTTGGTAAAATACCGAAATATTTATTGCAGCATCCGTTTGGCTTAGCGTACAAAGTTTCGGCTGCAAATTCTCCGTTTCGGTCCGCTCACGAGCCTAGTCTCGAGCCCAACTACACCCTCTCATTTTCTATTCGAGCCTCGCCATAGGCGCCATATCTCTCCTGTTTCAGGAGCGAAAGCAGCGCCCTCTTGACTCTCGCGTTACGTCGCTTCATCTCTCTCCGCACAACATCGCTCCGGTTGCATTCCTCGCGTTTACGTTGTTATACGAGTTTTCATAAATCGCAACCCTTGGCCCCCTCTCCCCTCCCCCACGTTTACGGGCAAAGTTTTCGCAAGCCCTCCCCTTCCAATCTCCCCAAAGGCCTAGCCAGGGTGTTGTATGTATGTGGTCGGCGGGTTTGGCGACCTGATGCGCTCTCTCTTTCTCTCTTTCTCGTCGTTGACTCGACTTTTCACCCTTTCGGCTCACGCTCTCTCGCACTCGCCAACAGCCCTCTCTCAGTTTGTCCCGTTACTCGGGCATTCGTTATGCCTCTTGTTAATTAGTTGCCGCCACTTTTCGCAGCTTTGAGTCTCCCCCTCTCTCTCTTCCCCTCTCTCCAATCCTCCAATTTCTTCCTCCATGTGCGTTCTTTCATTTTCTTGTTCTTGTAGGCTCTATCAGATTACACGTACACTTAACGAGCTGCTTGGGGCCCAAAAAACAGGGTGGTTTTCAATATTTTACTCTGATATGAGTATTGAGATGGCGAGGTCGGGATTCTACGCACAATTTATTCATAGTCTTGCGAAGTTTGAGCTTTTTTATTGACTAATATTGATAAACAATGAAGTTTTTATTATTTAAACAAAGTGTTGCTACATGGCCAATCGATGTGGGTGGGTCTGGCAACTAGGGTGATATAAAACGGAAATTAAAGAAATGTGCTTTTAGTATAATAATAAAACTTTCGTACGAATCGATACTTTGGGAAAATTTACAAAATTACGACAATTGTGAGTTGTAGAAAAAACGTTCGATTTCGGATAAAAAAGGAACTTTAATAGTTTGCTAGTAAGAAATGGATATACATGTGAAAAAAACCATCGGGGCATACAATTGAAAATGTTATGAACTATTCTCAAATTGGAATTGAAGTGAATCGGACGGATAGATTTTGAGATACGTCGCGATCCGTTTCATAAAACATAGTTGTGGGAATAACGCAAAAGAAAAGGGGTAAATCACAGCGGGGCGGTTTGCTGTAGCGCAGTGGGCGATCTGACGATGTTTAAGGGGTCTTCTCACTTTAGACGCTAAAAAAGGCTACTTTCATGATTTTTTTATAGGTTTATATTGAAGATATTGTTATAAAAGTTGTTACACTTAATAAATACACTTTCGAAATACATTCTAAAAAAAATTATGTTTTTATGTAACCCAAACAAACTTTAAATGCGTTTTTCTCGAAACAACGTTTTTCGACGGCTTGTTGATAAAATCTTCGAAACTACTGAACCGATCCTTATTAAATTTTAACCACATATTCTTTACAACTATAGCTATAGCGCATATCAAGGATTTTTTTAAATTTTGATATTTACTTTTTTTGCCAAAAACGGTGAAAAAAACGTTTTGTTTTGTTTTTTCGAAAAATGTCCGCCATTTTATTATTTTTGTATATATCAATTTTTGGATGATCCATCTCCAAGATTTCATCAAAAGCGCAGACCTACCATTTTTTTAACTACCATTTTCGTCTATAAATAGTGATTTAAATAAATAATTTTTTTTTCAATGTATCTCGAAAGTGTATTTATTGAGTGTAACAATTTTTATATCAATATATATAATATAAATCTATAAAAAAAAATAAATGAAAATAACATTTTTTAGCGTTTAAAGTGAGAAGACCTCTTAAGTTTGCATCGTTGGTATGCACCGGAAATTCTTTTTTATTTCCTCATTTTCATTGTTATTCAAAATCTTTTCTTACATGTTTAGGCTGAAGGTCTCTACTAAGTATCCTGAATAATGTTTAAGTGTCGCTGGCGAACTAAATGTGCCAAAAAAATTGGGCTACGAAACTTTCGTTACGTTCCGATTATGTATACTTCAATATCATGCGATCTGACCGTTCCCAGAAATTGTCAAAACTCGGTCCATTTTTACAATTTTTACAAATTTTTGTTGCGTATTTAAATCAAGACCCTAGGTTATAAAACTACGCAATAAAAAATCGTAGCATTGAAATTTCACGACTTTGTTCGTGTTCTTTACCGTGTTGTAAAAGTTCCAAATCACCGACGGTGAAAACTTATGAACAACAAAAGCCAATTCTGCAACAAATTCTCGGCGAACGTACGTACCGTTTCGAAATAAAGTTGTAGCGGGCGTTTTCTTAAGGTTATTTCCGCGCGAATGCGTCTTTCGACAGAATTCATCAAAACTTGTAGTGCATAAAAATAACAGCTATGTTTGTGACATTTTCGGTTTATCGTTTCTAACTCGTGCTATTCGTTATCAAAGTTAGCAACTTTCCACGTATCACCTATAGCAACTGACGCTAGCCTCGTTCTGTGTTTTCAATAAGAACAAAAAACGCTAGCCAGCAGAGGACTACCATCCAGGTCAGGAAAAAACGCAATTATTGACCGTTCTGTTTTCGGGATAGACACACACGAAAAAATAGCTTTACAAAAATTGGTGTCTCTGTATTTATATTTTTAATTAGTATAACAATTTATTTCATGCAAATGGCAAATTTTCTCCCAAAATGAATTTGTCAAGCCGTTAACTATTCAATTTTTAAATGATTCAAAGACATGATTTTATAGAAAAAGACATGATCTACGAAGGGGTCTTTTGAAATTTTAATTAATTTATTTATTTATTTTAATTTACTTATTTTAACTTATAGTAAATTTTTGAAATTTACTATAAATTCAGGTTTGTCCTAAAATAACTTTTGAAGGAATAGATTTATGATAAAACAATGGGAGACTTTTATTATATAGCGTTCAATGTCCTACAAAAATGTCTTCGGCATTGTTGGACGTTTACCGGTTGGCGAGTTATAAAATTCACAAAACGCAAGCAAAGTTTCATATCTTATAAGTATTTTCATAGCTATTAAAAATTCACAATCACAAATTTTCAGGACAATCTGTATGGGGCTAGGAACAAGTATTTTATCATTTCTAGTCCATTTTAAAAACGTCACTTAATTTTTTTTTAATTTAAATAATTTTATTTTCTGCTTTTTAGTCTTGTGTCTGTGAAATTTTTCTTCTCTTTCTCTCGGCGTCGCTTGCGTTGAGGGGGCTGTGTCCTTGACCATCGTAGGAATCGTCACTAATGCACCATTCACTATTATTATTATTATTATTTAAAAAAATTCTCTTCCACTAAACTATATTTTTTATTTCTCTATTTTATTCTCTCTTTCTCTCTCTGTGACGGACATCCCTGTCTGTTTATTTGTCTACCATCCAGATCTGAGTTATGTTCAAAGTTTCAAGTCTCTAGCTCATGCGGAAGTTAGTTTAAAATCGATTGCAATATTCGTACCGAACAGACAAATAGACAAGCAAAGCGAGTTAATAAAAACGTGGTAATAATAAAAAGGAAATTTGAACAAGAACGAAAAAGAGAATTTGAAAAAGAATGTAGTCGATTTTTTCAATCACCCTGATATTTGGCCCACAGATGCAGCAAAGGGGGAAAAAGGTGTGAGCTTTCCGTTCCTGGTCCAAAGTCTTACCGCATCGAACAGCCCCATTCTGGTCTACAGGTCTACACATACGTAGCAACATTATAGTACAAAAATCCTTACATTTTAGTGCTCCTTCGGTTCGTGAAACAGGCCATAGTAAAAGCATATAAAAGAAAGTAAAGCTCGAAAGAGTGAAAAAGCGCGAGATCGTGTCTCGAGCCGGTGCGAAAAAGACCATTTCAGAATTCAGAGTAGATGTGCTGCGGGTGCCCGTGCTACATACATATACCCGTATAAAATTTTATAGTTACGTATACAGATATTCCGAAAACGGCTGAACGCAATCTTTCTCCCTTAGAAAAGCGTACGAGGCAAGAAAGAAGTGCGGAGAAAAGTTCGTGTGTGGTCGACACGTCATGTAATCGGTTTCCGTCACCCATGAGCACGCGTCGAATATCGTCTCTCGTATTTTGTCTACATGTACGTGTACATCGTACGCGTACTTGGTGTACATGCGCACATAGTACACGTGTGTCTTCCACGTGTAGGAAGAATCGTGACGTGCACCTCGTAAAACTTCTAAACACGGAAAAATCTTGAACCATCCATGCCATAAGTAGCCACGCCGCAGCAAGATCCTCGTCGCGGTTCCTTCACCATCTTCTTTTTACACGTTCCTTTCTTTTATCTCTCTGACCATCGAGCATTAAATCTTCTCTCCCTATTTCCCACTCGCCCCTTATTCTTTCCCTCTTGTAATCTCGTACATATTTGTGAGATTTAAAGGGAATATGCACACAAACTACGACTTGATGCACGATTATTTTTTACGTTTTTCCGTCGATCGTAACCTTTTTTTGACTGTGGGACTTGCAGGTGAAAAATATCGGCGTCCGATATGCGGTGGAGGGGGGGGGGGTCACTCGGGCACCCCAACCAAAAATGCATTAAACAGATTGCATCAGCTTAATGTCCACAAAGGCGAATCTCTATAATGAAATAATGTATAATGGCCCAACATTGGGCCCGTGGAAATGACGCAACCGACCCAACCTCGAGCCAGCGTCACGCCAATCACATTCTACCATTGGCCGATGAACGGCAGCACTACCGGTTTAGTGTTGCGCCACCGTAGGAGTGATCTCTTCGGCCCAACGCTGGCATGTACGGTTGGCCAATAGTAGGCTTACCGGAAATCCTAACAGTTGGCCGGGTATTGGCCCAACATTGGGCTAAAGAGATCACGATCATTGGCTGACGGTTGGCGTGATCACCGGTCCATAGTAGGGCTAAGGTCGGCTTCATATTGTTGGCGCAATATTCGGGCTAGTGTTGGCCCAGTGTAGGGCTGTCAAAACAACCCAATGCTTAGCCGACAATCGATGTGCTCGATGATTGCTCATCGAAAGAATTATTAGATTCACTAACATCGTTATGCACAATCACTTGTTCGTGGAATGTTTCCAAATTTGTTTCACTATCTACTTGTCTTTTTGTTTCGTTGCCTCTGATCCTAAACTGCTGTAAAGAGTCTTCTAATTTTTGTCGTCGTTTTAACACTCGACTTTTCTTAAGGAGGTACACCAGCTTCAGCAAAATGGTGATAGATCAATAAAATTTGGTGAATATATTCTTTAGTATTATTCATGTAGATACAAATTTTTTCAGATTTTTTGGTTGTGCCGTTTTGTTACAAATAATTCACAAGCTTTTCTTCTTATACCCGGAATATATACCTATATCTATAAAAACCCTATGCTTATACACGTGAACTTCAATGTTCAATTATTCGATAACGGCACAATGAAAAAATCTGAAAAAAAAATTGTATTGACATATATAATACTAAAGAATATACTCACCAAATTTTATTGATCTATCACCATTTTGAAATTTGACCATGGTTTAGCATGGCAACATTGTATGAAGCTGGTGTACCTCCTTAATACTATCATAATAACTCGGCATTTTTTAAATACGATTTTTGAGGCAAATTTTTGGTAAGTGAAAAATTTCGTCAGATTGTTAATAACAAATAAACTATGCAATATAAAAAAAATCCTACGTACTTCCATAAACAATGTATTTTTCAAGATATATTCAACATTTCAAGTGAATCGGTTGAAAATTGTCTGAGTTATGTTTCCGGCCAACTTAAAAAATGCAGTTTTGAGATAAACGCTGCACAGCCGCCATTTTGAAATTAATCGCTTCAAAAAAATTATTGTGTACAGTCACTGATATGTATGATAAACACCCTTTTTTGTAATCTCAATTTATTTTGTAGTTTTTCTGGAAAAAAAAATCCCCAAAAAGCCTTTTTTCGGCCTCTAGAGTGGCCGAAGGCCTTAATGGACGACCCCACGTATAAATTGTACGTTTTTATATATTACATATATATTTACCTAAAGTAAACAGTACAAATTGTTCGTTCTGACATAGCTTATTAAAATGGTTTTAGTATTTTACTTGCTTCTTTTTGTTGAAAGAAAAACGAGAGCAGAAGGGGAGGGGCGGGCTCCATGGCACGTAATTTTCAGGAGCGGCAGAGGGGGGCACCGGCACCCGTCACGAAACGTCACAGAGGGGGGAGCGGGGGGGTCGAATATTGATAAAATTTGCGTCACGCGTTTTATGAATGGCCCCTATCCATCGAGGGGCCCCTCAAGATTTTTTTATCGGCCCTCCCTTTCACCAGAAGCAAAAGGAAATTATGTCCAATTCTAATCAAAAGTAGAAGATAAAAGACATTTTTTGCCACACCCCCATATGCATCGCGTACTTTAGGTGACCAAAGTTGTTTGAGTCAAAGGTTGCTTGCCGTATTTCGATGTCGTCGCCTTAGCTGGATACAACATTCACTTAAAGTTGAAGTTTGTATCGCTGAATGCAAAGAAAATAATATTCTTTAATTCCTTTAATTTCTTTCGGAAGATTTTACCTATAAAAGTCCCTCAACCACTTTTTAAGATACTTATTTCAGCGAACTGCACTACAAATCTACAACAAATAAATACGTATAATGATAAAAATAACGAAATGAAAGAGTAGAGAACTTTCGTTGCATTCGAAAAAACTTCAACACCATACATCAAGCTGTTTACATAAATGTTCACTATCGTATTTTTCGCATATAGATAAGTATTGCATAAGGGGGCGAATCAATAAACATTGCGAGAAAAGACAAGCATTGGAGGACGAAAAAAGAAAATTGCTTGTAAATATTCGCATTCACGAAAGTACGTTGATGCAGTTATTCCGTTCACTCTATAAAATCGGCCCAATTTTTCCATTCTTCACGCTCACTGCGATAATTTTCGTAAAACTTGTGATACTCCGATATGTATTTATATGGGGGCCGTTGGAATCACCGAGCGAGAAAGAAGATTGTAAATACGTGTACACTTATGCGTACGTGTAGATGTAACGTGAGTTTATGGGGACGAGAGGTAGGCAGATAGAGAGAGAGCGAGAGAGAAAGAGCGGAGAAGAGGAAGCGAGAAAGAGCAGAGGGGTGAAAAAGCACCGTCTGCGAGCTAGGGTTCCAGGGCGTTCACCCAAAGGGGTCCAGACACAACACTCACACCCCGCACGCACCCTCTGTCGGCCTTCCGCCCTTCCTCTACCCTTTCTCCGTCCGCAACTCCCGCCATTGCGAGGCCCGCGTTACGGGAAGGGATAGTGCGTGCACCCTTACACTGAACTCTGGAACGAGAAAGCTAGCGTACATGTATGGCATATATGTAGAAAGTAAGGAAGGAGAAATGAAGGGAGACCCAGCTATATAGGCTCTACGATGGATGGACATAGAGTCAGAGAGAGAGAGAGAGAGAGAGAAAAAAGAGAGAGGGATTAAACACTGTAACATCCCTTTGGAGAGCAATCTTCATATTATGCAAGGACCATTCTCCAACTCATCTCGTTTGTTTCTCCGTTTCGTTTCTGCGTTCAGTTGCGCCGATCTTTTTCTCTTGTCTCCCTTTTCCTGGCCGTTTTTTTTAATTCGTGCAGTGCATCAAGCGTAACTCGTTGAATTCTGAGCTCAGTTTCGTGCTCTCCTACCCCGAACTCCAGTCATGATGCAGCCAACGAGAAATAAATAAATACATTAAGGATGTTTTTTCGTTCCCGCGTGTGTTGTTTGTCTCTCTCACCTCAAGTCCCGACGGCCAGACATTATTTCTCTACGAAGGCACATACGTATGTGTATGCACGCGTATAGCAATTCTGCAAGTGTGTAAATTGCGGGAGAGTGTACCGCGAAATGGCTCCTTCTGTGCACGCAGCCACTCCGAGTTGAGAAACTCTGCAATTAGAGACCGACAAATCCAAATCGCGAGACGGTCCATTAAAATACCCTCTAACGAGGCATTGCGCGCGCAGGTTACGATAAAACATACGCGAACGGTAAACTGAGCGGGTAAGGGACTATGAGTCATGTATATGCCACCGAAAAATGCACTATTCTCCCTTCCTTACGCACCCCACGACTTCATCAAATCCTTTTCGTCCTTCGTGTTCTCGCAGCGTACGTGGCCGGGCCGAAAGTAACTATTTGCTTCACGAAAATTGGCTAAGGGCCTCGAATATTCCATGCAGTAGTAAAATAAATCTTCAATTCATATAATGCAAAATATACAACGAAATCGAAAATACAAACGGCAATCTCGTATCTGGCGTTAGGCTTTGTCTTTATCGAGAACCGATCGTTTTACTGAAAAGACCTGTGGATACCGGGGAAATAGCGAGCGAGGGAGGAAAGGGAGGCATAGATGCACAACGTTCACCCAAATCGTTCATGGAAAGTGCCGTTACGATTGCGTTAATCGTTCAAACGTTATCTACCGTTCAATCCGATCGCGTTTATACAGGCAGCACATTAAACGTCCTGCAGTATAGCACCCTTCGCCCCTATACATCGTATAGCTTACGATGGTCCTCGAATTTCCGCGGGTAATGCAGATTTTATGGTTTATAGAAATTACAATGCAAGGCCATGTTCATCGCTCGCTTCGGGCTTTCAGCTTATGCATTGATATATATATGTTATCAAGGCTGGTGAGCGTGTTGCAGAGTTTACATGCACCGAGGATACTGCAGAATCAAAGTTTTTGAGTACTGACCGTCATATTTTATACGAAAACTTTTTATTGGCAGTTGAACAGCGATTAGATCTTAATGATCTACGGGACCGTGTTTGTAGAAAGGACTTTTCATGCCAACACGATGTTGCTCTTTGCAATCCTCTGGAATGTGTGTTTTTTTTCTTTACTGTATTCAACCTATGATGAATATTTGATATTATTTCTCCAACTTTTGTCATGAATATTTTTTGTGACGTTCATTTTATTACATCGCCGATCCAACAGCGTTCCGAATGCGTTAAAGCGACCTCAAAATAATACAATGTCAGAATCTGGGTGCGTCAAATTGAGTCGAGCGTCCCAAGCAAATAGCAGTTCCCGCCGACTTTCCCGCAACGTTTTCTTCACGCCGAAAGATTATTTAAGCTTGCATGAGTATTCCCATCACGCGTATACACATAGCGAAACTTTTCTCATTCTCTGTGTGCATCGATATCCAAAAAAAGCAGACCACCACGCCATCGTCGAAACCTTAGCGGAACCACGACCAGAGGAGTTTGGCCGCTTATAATGAAGCTGCAGCAACGCATTCATACTGTATGTGGGATCCCTTCGAGTCTTCGTGATATCCATACGTATATACCCGTAACCTAGTAGCTTTTACTTAATTGATACTCTGCTCTGGGCACACGAAAGTTCCGCACAAATTGCCGCAGCAACTACGCAAAGTACTAAGATCGCGTTGCGCCGAGGGGGCAGCTCTACTCAGCACATACACGGGCATCACAGGCTAAGCGCAGGGAATATCGGGACCTATACGGAAAATGTTCGAATCGCTTGTTAGTTTCTACACGTGAATACCTGCAGGAACTAATAAGCGATTCGAAAATTGGTTTTATCATATCGTATGCTCAATTTACCTTTCGTCAGTGAGAACTGGAACTGTATGCATGTATATATGTGAGGCATTCCACGTCACTTCAGCCAGTAAAAAAATCCACAAATAATTTTGAAAAATCGAGTTAGTTTATTGAAAAATATTCACCGAGTGTCGAAATTTTTAAAAATTTCTGACATTTTTTCTCCCCGATTACCATTTTTCAACATTTTTCTATTCAAATGGCTGTATCTTTGGTAGGATTAGACGTATTTACATTCGTAAAAACGAAAATGTGCGTCTTTTTATAGCCTTCCGGAAAAAAATTAATTTAGATTTTATTGAGCAAGTCGAACGTCCGTTTCAGGGCAAAATATGCAAAAATATTTGTTTTCTCAAGGAAAGACACTCGTTATGTTATTTTTTTAAATTTCCCCGAATTATGAATACGAAAATCGGATTTTTGGTATTTTTTATATTATGGGATTTCTAAACATCGTGAAGTAACAGCTATATTTATTGTTTATATTTTTTATTAATATTCGATTGAAGAGTGTGGAGCACTGCACGGCTCCAATACATATGACATACATGTCATATGTATTTCAAAAATCTGGTAAACATACGGCGAGTGCTCCACACTCTTCAATCGAATATTAATAAAAAAAAATTTTAATTAAAATAGCTGCTTCTTCACAGTGTTTAGGAATCCCATAATATAAAAAATACCAAAAATCCGTTTTTCGTATCCACAATTCGGAGAAATTCTTAAAAATAAAATAACGAGTGTCTTCCCTTGAGAAAAAAAAATATTTTTGCATATTTTGCCCCGAAACGGACGTTCGACTTGCTCGATAAAATCTAAATTAATTTTTTCCTGGAAGGCTATAAAAAGACGCACATTTTCGTTTTTTACGAATGTAAATACGTCTAATCCTACCAAAGATACCGCCGTTCGAATGGAAAAATATTTAAAAGTGGTAATCAACGAGAAAAAACGTCAGAAATTTTAAAAAAATGTCGACACTCGGTGAATATTTTTCAATAAAGTAACTCGATTTTTCAAAATGATTTGTGGATTTTTTTTTACTGGCTGAAGTGACGTGGAATGCCTCATGCATGTGTGTATGTGCGTCAATACACAAAGATACTTTTTTGCGAAAATTACTATGTTCTCGTAGCAGTGTGGATGATCATCGTCAAAAATGAATCTACTACCAAAAGTAAAATTATTATCCGTAAACATTCGTACAATATACTTGGCAATTACGGTACTGCGAAATACTGACATGTCGATAGTCCTGGAAAACTTCAGTCGACTACAGTATGCCGTTTCGTGAACGGCGAACTTCTAGCATGTTGATTTCACGATGACAGAATAAATCGAACGAAGGGAGTGTATTTTGTCATAGACTTGGCCATTCCCGATCGAAAACGATGTCTATGATTTGTAAAGCGTATAGCGATGAATTTATGAGTGATACACACATTGAAGAGTAGTTTAGGCGATTAGAAAGCAACATGTTCACCAGCCAGAGCAACACAAAGGCAATATTTTTTATCGATGTTTTTTTTCGACCAGAAAGGCATTACTCACTATGAATATGCTTCAAAAGCTCGGATGATGAATGAAGAATATTGCCAAGAAGTTTTGAAAAAAAAATTGGTGACCCAGTGGGAAGGAAGCAGCCAGATTTGCGGAAAAGTTCCGACTAGGTGCTTCACCACGACATGCACCTGCCCATTCATCGCAACTTATCCAGCAATTTATGGAAAACACGATGTTCTCAGTTTCGGAACAGTATTGACCGGGCTCCCTCTAGCTTCTCGCCGCTCCCCAAATTGAAACATCCTCTAAAGGGAAGAAGATTCAATGACGTGGAGGCAAAAGAAAACAATACGACGAAGCAGTTAGCTGTTTCAAAACAATACAAGGAGTGCTCCCGAAAGTGGGAGGATCGTTGGATCAAGGTAAAGGCTTCCGAAGTATATCATTTTCGAGGGGGCATCATCGCCATTCATCAGAATAAACTCTTTCTCGTGCGCCAGTACAAGGTCGGATACTTTCCGGACAGACCGCATACGTATAACAGGCTCAAAGTGATCTTTTTCTTTTTATATGCTCTCCACTCTATTTTCTTGCAGCGGGTTCTTTAGTATCAAAAGTCTCTTCTTTCATGCCACAGCTTATTAGTGCAATACATATACCCACTCTGGCATAGCCCTATATGTCGTGGATGGTCCTCACATCAATACACCCATACACAGGCGCATACACGCATGGATTGCAATTCTGGCATGGTGTGAACGTTGCTTAAAACAACTCCCGATCTCCAGGCTCTTCGGCATGACCACGCGAAGATCTTTTCCGTCTGCCCGTGCTCGGAGAGGAGAGATGCTGCGGGATACCTCGATCCCTGCGCAAGCTTCACCATTTTCCACAAGGCTTACATTTTTTTTTCTGTTTTTCTGTGGCATAACCCCCGACCGATTCCCTTGGGGATGCTATTATACTGTCAAGAACACTCAAGGGCGAAAAGAGTTGAAGGTTCCACCCGTGTACAAATTTGAGGCGGGAAAATGTCCTGCTCCTGATCTGCCTTCCCTAAATAATATCAGACCATCGTCAGGCCGTCCAGAATGGATCAGGTTCGCCATGTAACAGGTCTTCCGTTTTTCAGGAACTGATCAAGATCTGGACAGGGAAACGAACAAGTATTGAAAGGGCTTTTGGCGATCTACCCGAGTAAAATAGATAGTATTAGGTGGTATAGTGATACTTATCATCCCTTTGCACTCGAGATATGACTCTTGCTCACCAATCACTATCCGAGAGAAAAATGCCTCGAGTGCAAATGGTTATTTCACAAGTATCGCAGAGTCATAAGTGGAAGTGCACGCTGTAAGCATAGCACTTCTGTACGTGGTACAACGCACAGGACGAACTTTTATCCTCGTACAATGGTACCGTGCTTACGTGGAGCGCTTCGCTCGTAGTCACCTGGTGGGTTGTTGGCGAAATACATTCAGGTCTTCCCAGCCAGAACATTGATATTTCATAAGTTATTGTAATGCCGGTATTTACGATAAGCATTCGTATCATCGTCGATTATCATTGATGAAATGGACGCTTTTAATGGTGAATAGAATTACAACAGGTGTATCACTTTCATCCTAATCAATTACAAATATCTTTGATGAGGTAAAAAGCAAAGTAGCTTTACACAGTACTTGGAGACAGGCTCCACTTTTCAGGGTAGGTTAATGTTCTGACCGGGTCGACATTACGTGAAGACGGTAAGTAGCAAAAAATGATTTTGCGATTTCCCCGGTTCCGTCCATGGAAGGGCCCGGTTAGGTAAATCAGACAAGGTAAGATTAGTCAGGCCCGACACAAAGTAGGGGATGCCCGGTCACATTTCTGCACGGGGGGTAAGCTGTAAAAACAATGTTGCGAACTTCCCGGTCTGTTCCATGAGAGGGCCCGGTGAGGCAAATCAGACAAGGCGAGTCTGATCATCAGGGCCCGACACAAAGTGGGGAATGCTCGGTTACATTTCTGTACGGGTATAAGAACAAAGTGAACAGGTGGGAGAGATAGAGAAAGAGAGAACGAGGCTGGCGAACGAACAAACGAGTCCGGAGATGGTTTTTATTCCTTACAGCTTACACCCGGGTACAAAAAAGTTTTCAAATAACGAAGGATTGAATCATACAATATTGCGTTCATAATCAGCGGGAAACTTCATTGAGGGGCTAAACCCTTAAGGGACAACACCACTGTGACGGCTTCAAAAAATCGATTTTTTGAAACCCATCTAGAAAAATCTAAAATACATTTAAGATTAAGATGCCGTTGGACCCAGGTCGAAAAAATAATTATTTTCGGAGATATTGAATATTTTGTGGAGCGGTGCAGCGCTCCGTGACGCTCGGGGTCCCGCGCAGCTGCGCGCCTCAGGGTCGGCTGGTATACCGGGATATATAAATTTGAGCAGAGACGATTTGCTGCAGCGTTGTTTGGGCGGCTTCACGCAAAACAACAACGAAAGCTACAACAAATCAGTTTGGGCAATAGCCCCCAAGTGTCAGTCCGGGAGCAAAAAATCGTCGATATTGCAGCTGATATCGCGGTATTATTATTCAATGATGCCTTAGAAGCGTCATGAAAGTTTTGGAGACGTTGGGGATAACTATCGGCCCAAATTGTTTCAATTTTTGCGTTGAAACCGACGCAGCGCGGATCGAGCTGGCGGAGCGCTCGCTCACAGACGCTGCAAAAGAGGCAAGAAGAGCCTCTACAAGTTCGAGAAAAGATGCTAGGGACAATGATTTGCTTCTTGAAGGCCAGCTATATGGTGCCGGCATCGCTGATTAAAGGTAAAAATTTTTTTTCCAATTTATCGCATAATTTAACAAACCTAAAACTTTGAACGCGTTTTTCTCAAAACCACTTTTTTGAGTGCGGCATGCAGCAGAACTCGAGCAATTTTTATCCGATCGACTTCAAATTTGGACTGCATCAATAAAACTAGATTATCTAAAGAAGTACATAGGATTTTTTCGATATCTCAATAATAAAAAAATTATAGCCTATTTTCGACGAGAAATTTTGCTCGAAAATCGTCCTTTAATTTCAAAAGCGTGCCTTTTTTTTAAAAATGAATATTTTTTCAAATCCCTATGTACTTCTCTTCAAAATATCATATTATTAACGAAAACACTCGGTATTTTTTTTCAGATCGACTTTGAAGAGAGTTCTGCTGCGTGCCGCGAACCACTGCAGAGGCAATAGTACCTGACGTGGGAGCTTCCCCAGCGTCACCATGGGACCCGAAAAATTTGAAAATTTTTTTTTATGTAACTTCAATAAACAACGAACAAAACAAAAAAAAATTTTGAGAATCGCTTTTTTTTCCACAAAAAAAATCTTGAAAAATGACAAAAAAACAGGGGGTCACAGTGGTGTTGTGCCTTAACACTTCATTATCGTTCAACAAATATGAAACCTTCTCTATCCAGGACGCGAAATTTACTGGTTTCAACTGTAACAAAGATCGATATTCATTTGATTGTAATTGAAAATTTCCTTCGGATTTCACGGCCAAAGTTATGTTTGAAGAAATGACACTTGAATGGATTTAAACTGGTTTAATCGTGTGTTTTGGTATGGGGTATGGGTATGACACGCTTACGTAGTCACGGAGCTGGAGAGAAAGGTGAACATTTTAGGCATTTTTAATCCGCGAAGGGGAAAGGGTCTGACAAGCACGAGAGGTGTCTGCTGCTCTTAATTACCGGATGAGGAAGGATTACAACGTGTTAGCAGGGTGAGGTTTACGGCGACAGAACTGAGCCTCGCCCTTTCACCCGAGAGTCCCTGTGGAACGAAAGACTAAACCCACGAGATCCACACAATGTTGCACTTCCATACAGCGGCTAATACTGCTTTGGTCGCTATCCTAAGGTCTTCTTATAGAAAAATATTGCTCAGCGCTATATCCTGGGCTTCCCGTGGGACCGAAAAAGCGGGGATACCGGAGTACGGCGAATTACGAGATTTTTGCGAGTCTCGCTAAGCTCTGCAAGAAGAGTATGAAATTTTATCCACCATGAGTAACATTTAATACGTTTCGTGTCTCGTGCACATGGAACAAAAGTCACTCAACAAACTGTATTTGCATTCCAAATACTTTTCTAAATTGTACCCTTGAAGAATTTTTATCGTTACTGCAACAACTTTAATTGCAAACAAAATCGATTAGTTTCATTAGCTAATGTACTCATTTTTTTGTATGATACCCAAAGGAAACGGTCGGATTTACGAGTATTATTTCTTAAGGGGTTACCCCCACTTGCGATTTTGAAAAAATCGATTTTTTTATTGCATTTTTTTGAAGTGCAATTTGAAGTGCAGTTTTTTTTTGATGCCCGGAATAAATGACTCTATGTAAGTTTACAAAAAAAAATATTTTCTTCGTCTAAACTGAAATTGAAACTTTAAACGCGTTTTTCTCAAAATGGCATTTCTGAAGTCAGTGACCAAGATTACTCGAACACTAATGACCCGATCTTCTTGAAATTTTGCAGGCTAATTTAATACATAAAAATGTAGTCTTTAATCGTTCGATTTTTTTTTTTCGAAAAAAAGGCCGTCTTATAGCCAAAAAACGGCCGTTTTTTTTCGTTAAAATCGAACCATTAACTTTGACTGTCCGCCATTTTGTGAAAAAAGAATATTTTTTAAAATCCTTCGATTAAAGACTAGTTTATACTTATATTTGACTAAATCCATCCGCATTTTTTTTCAGATGATCCACTTCGCCGCAATGTTGGTCACCGCAAACCGTGTATATAAAAACATTATTTCATTGACGGCCATTTGCCACTTAACAATGTAATATTTTTCAATAAAAAAATTACTGAAAGTTCTTCAAGATGTGTTCTTTAAGATGTTATATTGATCGATTAAAAAAGTTTTGTAGTTTTCTTTAAAAAAATTCATGAAAAAGGCCTTTTTTTTGCGCTACAAGTGGGGGTAACGCCTTAAGGCAGGAGCCCGAATCAGAAGGTCCGAAAAAATCGTTTTTTTTTAATTGCTTTAATCGATAGATAACCTATCCAAGAATATATTTACAAAGTTACAGAGGCCAATTGTAAATATTTTCGTAGATACAATGCCAAAAGCAGAAAAGCAATTGATATTTGATATTGATTTTTCCTCCTATCGAAAACTTTGAAGCGCGTTTTCTCCAGTTTTCATTTTCCCGATTTTTTCGAATTCGCGGGCGTGATAACATAAAAACTAAACGACCTATTGAATCGAACCAAACTTTATTTTGTTCAGTATAAAAATCTCTTCTGAGTGAATTAAAAAAGTCGTTGAAAAAGTAGTTTTAAATAATTTTTATAACACGTTAGTGTTTTTTTTCACACATTTTTTTTTTTCAAACCTGAGAAAAGTTATAATTTCATGATTTTTGCAGCTTTTTCTTTAGTCACCCAGAACAAAAATATATGACAGTTAAAAATTTTATTGGCTTATTTGGTTCAGTCAAGAATGACGAGCTGCATCTTTCCCGCCGATTAGGGGCTGCAGTAGCAAGACGCACATGGAATTGGCTGATAAATCTGCAGTCATTTATTGTTTCATGTTAACATTTTTTTTATACATTTCAAATATACATGAAAAGATACCTCAATGTTTGCTGGGCTCACTTGTTTTTTCCCTTCTAAAAAAAGTCCCGAAGAAACCATTTTTTTGGACCTTCTAATTCAAGCTCCCGCCTTAATCGTCCCAAGCTTATTTAAAATTCTAGTTATAGCCACAAAAAGTTGACACAGTATTCACGATGGTACAAAGTTGCCACGTTTGTAATTTACGATGAAATTGAAGTTTGCACCGTTGGTACGAAATGAAAAAGATATTTTTAAATACTCAAGTTCCGTTTAGCACATTGAAGCTGTCAAAATCACTCAATCATTTTTTGAGATGCTTATTTGAAGATCTACAATGGTAATCTGCTAAAAAATGTTCGTATAATAATAAAAATAAAAATATAAATATATAGAAAAGTGTTTGTTGCATTCCAACGATGTAAACTTACTCTACTAGTGTAAAGTTTATAAAGCATTTCTCCTTGAAAACTGCTCAAGTTGCTAAATTAAATCTTGATTTACAAATCACGTTGTTCATATCTTAATACAATATTAATTGACAAAATTCGGTCTACCATAAATAATCGTTCCTTTGAATTACCTTTGAATGAAATCAGTGAGATAGAGGACAACTCTATCGGTACGAATTAGCCGGAACAATCCAACGCAAAATATCACGATACCAAGTAAAAAAGCGATTTGGGTGGGTAGGAAAATTCATGCTATCTTTCAAAATCAAGCACTACTTTTCTGCACCTGCTACTCAAAAATACACTTGTGCAACACTCCATATATTAGTGAAAAATTATAAAATACTTCCACTTTGAATATTTCACGAAGCTGTAGTGCCAAATGATTGTAATTCTTGCTACTTACAAGGAACATCACTTTGGTGTCCTCCTCCAATTTTGTTGAAATTTTTTTTATGTGGAAGAGCATCAAAAACTAAGCGACACGTATTTTTTTTTCAGCGGAAAATCGGTTTTAAGGGGTGAAACACACCCTCAAAAATGGGGATGTTTTTCGTTTTTCGTCGATAACGTTTTAACGGTACGAAATATTAAAAAAAATCAAATTGCAACAATGTTTATTTTTTTGTGTACTACATATTGGAGATGAGAACGATAACGTTATCGACGAAAAACACCCCTATTTTCGAGGGTGCGTTTCAGCCCTTAAAACCGTTTTTCCGCCGATAAAAAAAATACGTGTCTCTTAGTTTTTGATACTCTTCCACATAAAGTTTCACTAAAATCGGAGGAGGACACCAAAGTGATGTTTCTTGTTAGCATGTTCCATTTATTTACATCCATCATTCGTGCTTCATGACGCGCGACTTGGGAACTGCGATTTGCAGTACAACTTAGGCAATCCACCCTACCTAGTTGTACATTTTTCGCTGTCTACATAAAAACTGCACATTTTTTCCATAATTTAAAATTGAGATTTCCCCCAACTTTCATGGAAGTACGGTTTTTCAAACATCAAAATCTGATGGTAAAATATGATATAGTTGTCTCACAGAAGTAAATTTTTACCACACTTGATTATTTTCTTAAAAGCACATCTGCCTCAAATCAAAATCTCAGCGGAAAATGTACCACCGAATTACTAATTCATCTTTCAATCACTTCGAGACCCATTTCATCCAATGAATAATATATTTTCCAGAATTCCATATCGCAGCCTTTTTCTCTCAAGAGCACGATCCTGAAACACAGTTGCGCACGGAGACAAGTCTGTGTAAATGTGTACCCCTGTGTCTACTCGTCCTTAGGGAGGTTGATGAGCTCCAACATTGCTGTTCTCAAACTCATTCCGTATATACGCAGCTACGTTTACCCTTGGATACGAGTACATATCAGAGATGAAAGAGAGAGACAGCGAGACACGGGAACAGCGGCGCGTGAGAGAGGGAGACAGAGAAGACCGACAGAAAATACAAGGTCTGAAGGTCTTGGGAAAACGAATCTGGCGTCAGGATTTTCCATCCCCGTTTTTCTTACAGCCCTTCAGCAGCTGGCCCCCTCCCTCCCATCTTTTCATGCTGTATATATAACACATGGGCTTTCTTGTTGTCGTCGTGGCGTACCGTCGTCGACGACCTGGCGTGACGTGCTGGTCCCATTGCAATATCACAACTGGATTAGCTACCCTCCCGTTCTCCACACGGCGCCACGTCACGATGGATAGTACGTCTCTACCGCGACAGTTGGTTCTCTCATTCGCTATAATTTACCTAGTCTGTACTGCCACGACGTAGTTAGTTTCGTCGTGTATAACGTTGAACACGTACGGAACGTAGCTCGAGCCTTGTTACACACGGTACAATTATTACTGAAAATCAAAAGGGCATTATTCACACCATTCAAAAGTGCAAGCAGGCGTGGCTCATGCCCCTTCAGTCCTCGGCTTACGATATGGCTCTGTTTACGTGACGTTCGCATTGCACACTGCCAAAAAAAAAATTATTTTAAATAGGATCTATTTAAATCGAATAGGTTTTTTCCTTGGCTCGCGGTCTACTACGATCTTATTTGTTACAAAGATATTTTTTTATTTGTCTCAGCTATTTCTTTTAAATATTGTATATAGTCAAATTGAATAAATAAAGTTTTTATTCAACTAAACCTCTGTTTGCTTACAACGTACACTGTAAATCTAAGTGTACTATATGCATAAAATATTTCATAAAACCAAAATAAAATGAAATACTTAATTGAGAGTTTTACGACCATAATTTTGTGTCGTAATTCATCATTCCCTGGCCTTTTGAGATGATTTCTATCGAAGTAAATATTTCACCTATCTGGGAATCGAAACTAGAACCTACTTACTCATATCTACACACGCTGCCCCTATGCTACCGAGTGCTTGTATCATCTTAGTCGCAGATATGGCTAAGAGAGCAAATAAATTCCTATAATTCTTTGCTGTATCACATAAACTATATCAATTAGTTAATATCATTGTGACAATTAGAGAGTTTTTTCGAGTAACATGCTATATATTTTTCTAACATAACCTATATATATATATATATATATATATATATATATACACACCCTCTCTACCCCCACACCTCTTTGATATGTTCTTGCAATAAAGACAGACCATTCAATCAAATAGAAAAATGGCTGGCTCTACGAAAATTCTGTTTAATTTAAATTTAAAAAAATCAAATAAGTCCATTCAGTAGATTCAACTAAATTGTTTTTTGAGCAGATGAAACCGAATCACAGATTTATTAGGATTAAATAAAATATTTAGTTATTGGACAATCTTGAATATATTTTCATTTGAATAAATAAATATATTTAAAGTACATAATTTCAATAATGGAATGCAACAGGAAAAATTCGATTCCACGAAAAATCTAGTTAATTCAAATAAACAAAAATCAAATAGACGCGATTATTTCATATTAATCGAACTTTTTTCTGTCAGTGCACGTCTGGTAATGAGCGCATCTAGCAAGGAACATCTCATTGGAGCTCGCCTTCGATTTTGTTGATCTATAAGTCTATATTGATGTATCTTTTCCCCTTAAATACGAATTCACCTCTTCTTTCCCCAAAATCCTAATTTGAAAAAAACGTGGAATGTGGATGAAAACACGTTATTCACTTTAAGAGATCATCCCAGTTTATCAACTTCAAAAAATCGATTTTTTTAAAATGGAATTAAAAAAATAGACCACTTTAAAAGTATTCTGTAGAAATTTCATAACGATCGCAGCGGTTTAAGTATTATTTTTCGAGTTTATTTGAGCGCGCTCTCCGGCGTGCTCTTACATGAGCGCGAACTTTGAACGCGTTTTTCTCAAAACCACTTTCTTTTCTTGCTCCGTTGACTTTTTCTCCGGAAGTACTAAACCGATCCTTACGAAATTTTAAGTACATACTCTCCACATGTTTGTTTGTCCGATTTGGCTTCGACAGGCCTTAAACGGTTTATTTTTAGTTTGTGCTGAATTTAACGACATTTTCTTAAAATTAACATTTTTTTTTTCGTTCAATGCAACTATAGAAAATAAACCGTTTCAGGCCTGTCAAAGCCGAACTGGAAATCACAAAATCATTATTGAAGGATTAAAGCATTATTGGACATTAAAATGATGAAAATCTTCTAAAAAATGATAAATTAATTTAAAAAATAGCAGGAAAAATGGGCCTACGATGAGACGCGTCGTAAAAATCATAGAATGGGTTACTATTTGAGACAATTTTTTTGGAAAAAATTCTCTAAAAATCATCTTTAAAAAAATTGTTTTCAATTTAGAAGAAAAAAAACGTTCACATTCATCATTGATAATTATTTTTATATTTTTTAACGAAAGCATGCTTCAAAATGAAAAAAAAAACATAGTGGCATTTGTCGACATCTCAATTACTTCAGGATTTATCAGAGTTTAAACGTTTTCGAAACTTCCGAAATCGACATTTTTGGAAAATTATAACTCCTAAAAGAGAAGAGATAAACATTTAAAAATTGGTGCGGATATTCCTTTCATGAGGTACAATTTAACAGAAAAAAAATCAGGAAAACCAAAAATGGTCGGGGTCACGGGCTAGGTGAAATGGCGTGGAATTTCCCATATGTATGAAAGAGTGCGCAAAATGCAGCACGCGATGGCTAACAAGAAACGTCACGTTGGTGTCCTCGTCCGATTTTGTTGAAACTTTTTCATGTGGAAGAGTATCAAAAACTAAGAGACACGTATTTTTTTTACCCTCGGAAAAACGGTTTTAAGGGATGAAACGCACTCTCGAAAATGGGGATGTTTTTCGTTTTTCGTCGATAGCGTTTTAACGGTAAGAGATATAAAAAAATTTCAAATTACAACGATGATTATTTCATTGTGTACTATACATTGGAAATG
Source organism: Ophion slaviceki (assembly GCA_944452715.1). Classification (NCBI taxonomy): domain Eukaryota; kingdom Metazoa; phylum Arthropoda; class Insecta; order Hymenoptera; family Ichneumonidae; genus Ophion; species Ophion slaviceki. Next base: position 26,235,348 of record OX101786.1, on the reverse strand, counting down.
AGTACGATAACGTTATCGACGAAAAACGAAAAACACCCCTATTTTCAAAGGTGTATTTCATCCCTTAAAACCGTTTTTTCCGCCGATGAAAAAAATACGTGTCTCTTAGTTTTTGATACTCTTCCGCATAAAAAAGTTTCAATAAAATCGGCGGAGGACACCAAAGTGATGTTCCTTTTAAGAGACAAGAGGGGCAAGGACGGTGCGGGAATATACATATGTACGTATACATTTGCCGGGTAGTCATTACACAAAGGTGATTTCATCCGGGCTCTAGCACCAAGTACTAACTCGATCAGACTCGTGTCCCCGGACAACATTCCACACCGTAGACCTGGACATGGATTGAAACAGCTGAGGGGAAAGCATGACCGGAGAGGAGCTGCAAAAAGGCTTCTACATAGGTACACAACGGCGGAGGGAGAAAAGCTTTCGCGTGCGGATAGTTGCTACATATGTTTGTTCAAACGGACAACAGGGGATAATGCGAAACCAAGAGACAAAGGGGGAGAGGCGGAAGAGAATAAGAAAGGGAAAAAAGATAAATGAGGGTTAGCACGTACACGATTGAAATGCGATGTCGAAAAAAAAGGTAGGTATTGGACCATTATTATCGTATGATTATAGTAGTTGGGTATATATAGTGCGAGGGGAAAGGGGATTAATCAAGAAAATGAGCGAGTAATGATGTATCGAGAGCTGGGGACTATTACTAATAAGATTTTGATTGTGTGAATTTTCTTCTTTGTAAAAACGGGAGGGCAATAAATGGGATTAATTAATGTCATGGGAAGGAATGGGATAACTCGTGACGAGGGGTTACGGGTGGTATAATTTGGAGGAGGGTGCGGAAAATATATAGTATAGACACACAGACCCGCACAGTATGGTGTGTGTACAATTCTGGTTGTTCGGAAAGTTCGTGCCGATTTTCGGTGGGTGGCACATTGAAAAATCGGCACGAACTATCCGGACAACCTACTCGTGAAAAACGATGCAACCGACCCAACCTCGAGCCAGCGTCACGCCAATCACATTCTACCATTGGCCGATGAACGTCAGCACTACCGGCTTAGTGTTGCGCCACGGTAGGAGTGATCTCTTCGGCCCAACGCTGGGATGTACGGTTGGCCAATAGTAGGCTTACCGGAAATCCTAACAGTTGGCCGGGTATTGGCCCAACATTGGGCTAAAGAGATCGCGATCATTGGCTGACGGTTGGCGTGATCACCGGCCCATAGTAGGGCTAAGTTCGGCTTCATATTGTTAGCGCAATATTCGGGCTAGTGTTGGCCCAGTGTAGGACTGTCAAAAGAACCCAATGCTTAGCCAACAATCGATCAGATTCACAAGTTTCTGTGCTCGATGATTGCTCATCGAAAGAATTATTAGATTCAGTAACATCGTTATGCACAATCACTTGTTCGTGGAATGTTTCCAAATTTGTTTCACTATCTACTTGTCTTTTTGTTTCGTTGCCTCTGAACCTAACCTGCTGTAAAGAGTCTTCTAATTGTTGTTGGCGTTTTAACACTCGACGTTTCTTAATACTATCATAATAACTCGGCATTTTTTTAATACACCACAAAACTTTAGTATAAATCAATTTTATTTTTAATAAAGTGAATTTCGGATAACAGTAATTATCAGTTTTTATTATCACAGGACGTAGAAAATTGCATGCACCGATAATAAAAATATATATAATAATAATATACGTAAAAAAGCATTCTTGTATATATGTATAGACTATACCGTTTAAAGACAATGTTGGGCCAGGATTGGCAATTCGTCAGTTTGCCATGCTAAAAATAAGCATTGGCAAAACCACGGTCAAATGATTGGCTCGGACTAAGGGCCTGCGCTCGCCTCGACAATGGGCCGACGGTCATTAATTAGTACTGGCACAGCGTTGGCTCTTCGATGGTGTGCCGAGCTTCAATTCGAGACTGATAAACCCATGTTCAACCGATTGGCCCATGTTCGGGGCCAACACTGGGGCCCGATGGTTGGGTGACTGTTGGTAATCGATATTTGGCCCAAGGTTGGGTGTTCGTTGGTTTGCCATGCTTCAAATGAGCACTGGCAGAATCATGGCCAAATCATTGGCCCGTATAAAGGACCAACACTGGGTATTAGTGGTTGGTGCTGAATATCGTACCAAGCGTTGGCCGTAAGCGCTGGTAAATTTTTCACGGGTAATAGTATTTGGAAGACTGAGACGCGTGAGAAAGGCTGAGGGTATTAAAAATTATACATTTTGCTAGATGATTTTCGAAGACTTCAATACTGACAAGCAGGGTAGCGAAATTTGTAATGAAAAAGTTATGACTTATTCATTACTTTTTTAATGGGTAATGAAAAAATATACCATTACCCATTACATTACATTCAGTAATATAAAAAACTCCATTATTTTGTAAATACGTACCATTCCTTCAAATGTGCATTTTCTTCATTTTCATTACTGTCAGATAGGAACTATACATATTCTTACTGATCAAATTTTTGAATTTTTTGCAAACTAAGTCTCCGGGTAGCCGTCCGCCGATTCGCAACTCCCGTGGCAACCTTGCTGTAACACTCTGCCACAGCTCGGCCATTTTGCTGATAAATTCATTAAAAAAAAATTGTTTTGTTTACTTAAATATACTATCAAAGTATACCTACAGTTTGACAAATGTAGAATAATTATTTCTTAGTTTCAAAAAGCCCTCAAAATTGCTTACTTTTTCCCCGTCTAAATGTTTATTCCGCCTTACGTATCCGCCTCTGATTTTATTGAAACTTATATATGTGATAAAGCATTGGAAAATATTCAACACTAATTTTTTTATCGGTGGAAGAAATATTTTAAGAGGGGAAACTACCCCTCAAAGGAAGGCGTGTTGCCAGTAATTTTTTTCCCCATACTTCTATAGTGGATTTGTCGTCGCTTTATATTAGAAGAATTGTGGTTTTGTTGAAGGGGTTACACCCACTTGCGATTTTGAAAAAATCGATTTTTTTTATTGCATTTTTTTGAAGTATAAGTATCTGAGAATATGTCCTAAAAATTTCAAGTCGATCCGAACAAAATTGACTGAGATATGAGCGTTGAAAGAGAAGAATCCGTTGTGAAATTGAAACTTTAAACGCGTTTTTCTCAAAATGGCATTTCTGAAGTCGGTGACCAAGATTACTCGAACACTAATGCACCGATCTTCTTGAAATTTTGCAGGCTTATTTAATACATAAAAATGTAGTCTTTAATCGTTCGATTTTTTTTCGAAAAAAATGGCCGTTTTATAGCCAAAAAACGGCCGTTTTTTTTCGTTAAAATCGAACCATTAACTTTGACTGTCCATTTTGTGAAAAATGAATATTTTTTATAATCCTTCGATTAAAGACTAGTTTATACTTATATTTGACTAAATCCATCCGCATTTTTTTTTCAGATGATCCACTTCGCCGCAATGTTGGTCACCGCAAACCGTGTATATAAAAACATTATTTCATTGACGGCCATTTGCCACTAAACAATGTAATATTTTTTAATAAAAAAATTACTGAAAGTTCTTCAAGATGTGTTCTTTAAGATGGTATATTGATCGATTAAAAAAGTTTTGTAGTTTTCTTTAAAAAAATTCATGAAAAAGGCCTTTTTTGCGCTACAAGTGGGGGGTAACGCCTTAATTCACATCAGTGGACTGCTTGTAGGTGAAACTGAAAAACCACCCCTTGAGACTCCATTCTTTGAGGGGTAATTTCCCCCCTTGATATCGTTTTGCCGCCGATAAAAAAATACGTGTGGAATAGTTTTCAATGCGTGTAAGTGATGTTTCTTGTGCGTGAAAATTGCCAAGATTAATGGAAACGCTTTCATCTCATTATTAGTCTGGATAAATCAATCTGGGTATTTACATTCTTCAAAGAGTTTTCCCAAAGGTAAGACTATGGATCACCTCGTTACATTAGAATCCCTAGTAGACCCCTAATAGACAAATATTACAAGTACCGTGAAAATAAAAAAATGCTCATTGGTTCATCGTTATGTTACTACACGAAGTTGTAGAAACACGAAGTGACCTACCCTTCTCTTAAAAAAATAATAATATCTCGAAAATGGTTAACTTTTGCATAAAGCATTACAGGCTTATTTAAAAGCGGAAAACATCTCCTACGACCCTTTTACGGGATCGCGACTAATAACCAGTAGCCCTGTATGTATACAGCTGTATGCATATAGTATATAGGTTCTTCAAAATAATTAATTGATAATAATATACGTATGTGTATATTTGGGCACTTCCGATGATGAAGTACATTTCACTTCAATTTTTTCCATCCCTCAATTTTTTTCGTGGTACGAGATAGCGCGGGCCCGATACATTTGTTACGATCTCGGGGTACGAAATCGGTTCATCGAAAAAAAGCTGCTTTACCCTCGTTACCCTGTTTCTTCAACGTCACGTTGTGTGTACGTATGTATGGATGCTTTTTGTTGGACCACGGTGAAGCCGGAGGTAAAAAAAACGTTTGGCGCCTCCGGGAGATGGTTTCACGTGCGAGGCAAACTGGGGTAAAAAAAAGAGGCGATGCGAGAGCGAGGTATTTAGCGAACTAATGCTGCAGGCTTTGTTTTAATTGCCGCACTCGTTCACTCACGCTTTTATAAATGTTTCTCGGCTACCTCTTGCCAAATTTATGCCAAATAATTAGCAATTCCTCCACATATCCGTACGTAACGGTCGGCGTACGCAGAGGGCTCCCTGGACACTCATAAGGTCTCCTGCAATGGTGGGTCGGGCGTCAAATTTCGCGAAATAAAAAAGAAACATTAACCAACTCATTATTTTTTCGTTCTCCCCAATAGCGAGTACAGTTCCAACGCGATAAATGAATATTCTGCATAGGGCGTAGCATATCATAGTAGCTTCACGGTGTCGAAATTTCCATCGTCGAACTACAACAATACTTATTTTGTAAATTTTGTCATGTGTTTATATGTATTATTTTACAAAAAATTGGTTCGCCGGTTTAGGTTATAGATTTCTTATGAGGACCCTAATATACCGCCTTGATCAAAAGTATTAGGCACCCTGTAAGTTTTTTACCCGGACAAAAAATCGAATATCTCGGCGAAAAAAAGTACATTAATTTACCAAACGGGGTTTTGAAGCGGATAAAGTCAGCTTCATTTTGCTTTTTTATTTTTATTTTTGCGATTTTTTTTTGTACCCCGTACGTCATTTTGACTATGCCGATTTTTCACGTTTTTCGAAATCGCGTGCTGGGCTCTAGAAAATAGTAATCCCTCCGGTTACTAACAAGATTTTTCAAAGCACACCGTCAGCTTTAGTATCGTTTTACAAAAAAATATTTGCGATTTTTTTTCGCAGAGTTATCTAGTTTTTTCGTGAAAAAACGGCAGGTTGCCGAAAAGCTGGCGTCGTGCGGCGTAACTTGAAAACTACGAGGTTTGGAATATTTCGTCTAAAGAGTAAAAAGTTGTATTTTCTTATTTTGGAGTTACTAAATTATTTTTAGATTTTTTTTCCAAAATTTCTTTGTATCGCTATTTCCGGTTGATAGTCGACAATTTGTCTCATTAATTTATTGCCGTTACTTTGAAACAAAAATGTTTTAATGAAAACATCAAGAGGAAAAAAGGTACATTAGAATTTTTTTAGAATTCTTCTTCCAAATTTGTTTTATTCAAAAATAATATTAACCGTCATATCAACAGTAACATTATATAATAAAATGAAAGAACTTTTGTTGCATTTGAAAGACACAAGCTTTAACCACGTTCACCATCTGACCCTTACCAATGAAAAGGCCCGTTGGATAGGTTCAGTTTCATAGCGTTAAGGCCTCATAAATCTTAAAAAAAAAAACATGTACGGTTTCTTTGTATGGGCTTAAATGATGTATAAACATTCTAAGAATTATATGTTTGTTACTTATAAACGTCTCAAGAATGATATGGTCAGAAGAAAAATGATTTTAGGACTTTAAAAGCGTTTTTCTTGAAATCACGTTTTCAAAATCGGGCGGACTTTTAGCTCCTACAATTTTCAACCGATTGTCGTCAAATTTTAACTGCAGCTACTTAGATAGATTGTATAGCGAAGTACACACCATTTTCACGATTGATCAACAATTACCGTTTTTATAAACAAATTGTGGTCGTTTTTTTAGTCGAAAATGTGACTTTTTTTCAAAATCGTGCTAAAAGTGCAAAAATCAATATTTTGTAATAATCGTGTGCACTTCGCTTTCAAAATTCAGGTAGATTACGAAAAAAACCTTTTCTTCTAGGTGCCTATGTGCGTCATTGCTTTAGTAGCATGTTAAAAATTAATTGTTTTTCGACCATCCAAAGGTCAACGCCTCAACTAAACTCCACTTCATAAACTTTTCGTTTGAACATACTTGTGTCGGATTAAAAACAATTAGTGTTACGCTAAACCGAGAAACTTGCCCAAAAACAATGATAAAAATTGAATAATTATTTCAACGCTAACACTTGAGACTCGAGCTTTCCAATTTACATTTTTCTCCAATACCACAGTGTTACGCGGAGTGTTGACGTTTTACGTAAAGTTGTTCACGTGCAAAACGCGAAAATGAATAGAACCCAGTGAATTTCTCGACACTCCGTGGCCGCGCTATCCTCTTTTCGTCCACTTCTAGGGAGTATGCGAACTTCGCGGAGTATGGCGTTCACGAAACTCCCCTCGCTGTACATAGTCATCGCTATCAGCGCGATTATTGCTCTTATAAATATGACTATATATGTCGTACAAGTATGCGCAGTGTTTCGGTGACCCCTCGATTGCCCGTCCATTCCCGCAGACAAATATTTTCTCGACGTGCGGTCGACTAGCGCAGCCTCTTTCCCTCTCATGAAGCTCGGATCTTCCTCCCTTGCCCAGTCTCTCCCACCGAGAATTAAGCTTGTATGAATATTTGAGACAAATTAATACGGCGAGGTCGCGAGGGCGGGAAGACCTATCGTCTGTGCCACGCGGAAAAATAATAAATTTCCGTCGTGGAACGCGTTCCGCCGTTCTCTTCCTCTCCGCCTCGTGAAGCTTCAAGAGTCTCCCCATGAAGAACCTCGCGTCTAATAATTTATCTGTTCCTCTGGTATGTTTCACTGTTCAGCCAGCGAGACTCGCTTTTTAAAAAAATTTCTTCGAAATTTTGCAGGGAATTCCTATTTGCGCTGTTACCGGTGACACGCAAATGCGAGGGGGGGGATATGACATTGTTGTTTTGTCGGTTCAGTAAATTCCGGGGGTGCTTGTAGTAGGCCGCGGTGGAGGAAAATCGATGAGATCGAGGGAACGGAAGAGCAACAGTGAGGGAGAGAAAGAGGGAACAGTTATGAATTGCTTGCCTAGGTACTTTGCCATACCTGTTGCGAAAGACTGAGATAAATGAGGACTCGTATTCCTCCAACCTCTTGACTTTGACAATAGTCTTATCATCACTTCGAGATGTTGTTTTTTAAATTAAAAGATACCAACTTTCAATTGCACTCACTAGGCATACGATGAAAGGTTGCCAAACTTATGCGTTTGACAGCATAAAGACGAAAAGAATGTAATAAAAATATTCCAAATTACATTGACATATT
>OX101786.1:25964217-26227521 GCA_944452715.1 Ophion slaviceki | reverse complement strand
CAGATAAAATTAATGAAACGGAGAGGGCTGTTGCTGGTTTGAGCGCTACGTACAACCGCGCCGCGGTTACGGATGTTCCCGGGTGTGCTCGGCCGCTCGAATACCGGAACTCGGCTCGAGAGCATTCTCCTCTCGTATATACCGAGAGAAAGGATAAGACATTATGCATCTGTATACCTGTGTATACATATAATGAAGGTGCCTTGGGTCGTGGTACCAGCTGCGAAAATGCAGGTTAATATGGCATATCGGCAAGAAGAACTTCCTAATAGAACTCGTAGCGAGAGGAAAACTAATGTTCGCGATATGAAAAAGTACGGTATATCGCGCTCCCAGTGCAGCATCGAATGTTCCAAAAGCTTGAGGAAGACATTAACGACACAGGCAAAAAAGATCGAAATGTTGCTGCCGTGGAAATATGAAGCGTTTTTATTAAGGCGTGAGATGCAGTCAGAATTTTCAAAAAATCGATTTTTTTACATTTTCTTGAAGTATGATGTTTCGAAAATATTCCTTGAAAATTTCAAGTCAATCCGATTAATAGTTTCCGGGATATCCCGCAATTAGTGAAGAGGCATCGGGTCCCCATGGCAGGTAGCGGCTGACAAACGCGCAAACGATAATACCCGGGAAGGCAGAATGCTTCGAAGACAACAACAAATTAATATTTTGGAAGCTTCCGCATCGGCAGAAGCCCTATTTCATGAGCCAGGAATTGATGATTCGATGTAAGTAATTTTTTAATTTGTATCTCTATACATAAATCGAGTGTAAAATTGGAAAACTCTTTCTGAAATTTTCAAAAATGTATTACTCAAAAACTATGAACTTTAGCGAAATTTTATAAAGAATACTTTCGTTTTAAAATTGCCTAAAATATTTTTAAAAAATAATTCATCCCGAAAAACTATAATTTTTTGAAAAATTGTTTTAATAATTGGCTATAAACAATTGAATGCTCGACTTTTCGGCAAAAAATTGTGATATTCGGATTCAGCGGATTAAAATACATAAAATAGTTTAGCTTCATCCATCGAGCGCAAAATTTTACGAATATATAATACCGTATCCACATCGAAAAACTTTAAACGCGTTTTTCTCGAAACTATGTTTTTCAAGTCGGTGACCACTATAATTCAAAAACCACTCAATGGATTTTGATGAAATTTGGTGTGCTTATTGATAGCATTAAAAACTAGTCCTTAATCGAAGGATTTTCAATTTCGTTGAAAATATCAATTTTTTAAAGAATAAACGAGCGATTTTTTGGTCGAAAATCGAAAGTTATCTATCGGAAGCCGCCATTTTGTTAATTTTTGAAAAAAAAACTTCGATTAAGGACTAGATTTATTATGAAACTAATGTTTTTTTTTTCGTTTTATTGTTGGAGATGATCCAGTAAAATTTTATAATAGTCACCGCAAAGCACTACATGCCGAAGGGGGTCCGACAAAGAAGGCGATATTTTTATAAGTAATCAATATTTTTCTTTGAAAATTTGTACAAGTCAAGTTGAAATATAACATAAAAAGTCTGCGTAGCCACTTTTGTAAAACAACCTTAATTACTATAAAAAAAAATTATTGAAAATGCTCGTTTTTTCACGCGTCTGACTGCATCTCACCCCTTAAGATTCAAGTATGTTTCTTTTATATTTAAAGTTAATTTATTCATACTAACATGGAGTCGTCGATGCCAGGGCCATACAGTAATCTTTCTGCATCCTCTACATCCTCTAAAACATTGTTTTCATACTGCCTACGAGCCATTCTAGCTTCTCTTGTGGCTGCTTGCGCTTGCTGCTCGGCAAGCGTAACACGCGACTTGCGCGGTCGTGCGATTCAAATACCTATAACTGCGAATCTAATGCTCCGATCTTTATGGAATTTGGTGAGAATATTCTTGAGATATTGTACTTAAAGAATATGCAATCAAAATTTTTTGGATTTTTCCGACCATCACAAGTGTATATAAAGCCTTAACAGGTTAAACCTAGAGGAAACTCCTGAAAAACCGATATTGGACTCGGATAATACCCATATTTCGATATTAGAATTGAAAAAATTAAAATACCATTATAATTGTTATTATTTCCATTCAAGTTACATTCACTTGTTTCTTTACTACATTTGACAGCCTTAAAATATGATAACCTACATTAAATATTTCCGAAGTGTCAACTTATTTATCCACGAGTGCGGAATCAGAAAGGGCCTTTTCTTTCGCGGCTTACACCTGCAAGAAAGTAAGGTCGCCTCTGAAAGAAGAAATTTCAGATGCCCTCTGTTTTTTGCGGTCACTGTTTCAACAATCTCAATCTCGTTAATAAAAGTGACGATGCTGTTGCCTGCCTGCCAAAATCTATGCCATTCGATTGCATTCTGGTAGTTACCACTGCGCTGACTTGCACAAAACTTCCTAATTTTAATTTTGCTTGTTTACTACTTTTTTTATTTGCAAAAAAGACCCTATTTTTGTCTTTTGTTTGTTTATTTATTTTTTGCTGGGTTGGATATATTAAAGAACATAGCAGGGTTTGTTTGGAAATGTATAATAAATGAATCTCAATAAAAGAAGGTAATTTTTAATAAATACTGTGGTTTTACTTAGCTATACACTATTATTTCTACAACTTCCATCTTTACTTACAAGCTTCTAATGTTTTTAATCAATGTTTCCCATAAATGTTGGAAAATATCGAAATACTAGTATTCCGATATTACAACTTGCTGATATCGAAATATTAGCGGTTATAGAAAAAGTCTGATAGTCCAATCTAGTTACACCTAGCTCGTGGCCGAAAAAAGTAAAAGAGTATAGTTTTAAGTAGCTATTACAATTATTGTATTGAACATTATTTATAAATGTGGTAGATAGAATGGTTTGTGCAGACCGCTGTTTGAAAAACATCCTTCGCGGTGACCACTGTTGCTCGGAAACGAGTCAACCGAAATTAAAAAAAACGCATTTCGTTTTTGCATGAGTTGGTGTTTGGACGAAGGATTTAATAAATATTGATTTTTGAAATCATGCCCGCAAGTATCCATTTTCGGTGAAAAAACCACTATTTTCGTAAATAAAACAAAAACTATGAATCGAAAAGAAAATTCCTTTGTTCAAGGAAACCCCTGGTTTTTGAAATGTGACAAAGCTGGTAAAATTTGAAGTTGATCGGTGCAGTGATTATTGAGATATCGTGGCCATCAATTTTGAAAATGTCATTTTCAGAACAACGCGTTTAGAGTTCGTCGATTCGCGGAACCTATAAACGCCCCATGCCTCCCTCAATTTCGAACCGAACGACTTGAAATTTTCAGTGAATATTTTTGGAATGTTATATTTTAAGAATCGGTCAAAAATGAAATGTTTTCAAAATTATTAACTTACATATCTTTTTAAAAAATCCTTCGTTCAAGCACTGCTTTTTGATGTGTAAAAGAAGCTTGTAACAATTGACGTTGATCGCGGTGCAGAGATTTTTTAAATATAGTAGTCATCTATAAATGATCTAGTGCTTGGACGAAGGATTGAATAAAATATTGATATTGGAAAAAATGCTCGCAGTCCAAAGTAAAAGGATCGATTTTTGGTGAAAAAAAAACACTATATTCGCTAATAAAAATATGCATCGACAAGAAAATTCTTTTGTTTAGCTCCTGCTTTTTGAAATGTGAAACAGCTGGTAAAATTTGAAGTTGATCGGTGCAGTGATTTTTCAGATATCATGGTCATCGATTTTGAAAAAGTCATTTTCAAAAAAACGCGTTTAAAGTTCGGCGGCTCGCGAAACCTACCTATAAACGCCAATAACTCCCTCAATTTCGAACGGAACGACTTAAAATTTTCAGTGAATATTTTGGAAATGTTATATTTTGAGAATCCGTCGAAAACCAAATATTTTCAAACATTCTAATTAGCTGTAAGCCCTTAATTATTAGACGCAGATTCCGAAAATGATACCAGTCTTTCTGTATCAACTCTAAGTTCAGAAATAGATACATCATAACTACGATAAATATTATATTTTTTTTGTGATATTATGATAACATTTTGAGTTTACGGTTTTCAAAAATGTGATGTGCAATATCTGTTAGTCACTCCCACGCCATTTCTTCTCCACAGGCTATATTAACCAACGACTTGGTCGATTTCTTAGCTCACTGAGTCGCCTCCCACTCCCTCGCTTAATCACATTAGTTCGGCTGTAAGATCAATTACGCGCTTTCGCGTCACTTGTCAATAGGAACACCGGAAAAAAAAGCAAATGTCTTTAGTCGATAACGCTAAATAGGTGTCGCGTGTGGTAAATTTTGCTCGAGAGCGCCAGTCAGACCCAACCACGAAAAGATCTACCTATGAAAGAATATTGCCCACGGCGTTGGGTAAAAACATTGGCCGGTTCATAACGAAAAAGTTGCTTGAAAAATCCACGTATATTTTATTATATTCCCTGCGAGTAGACTTGAAAAAAAAACAAGGACATTTGTTACTGTTGTATTCGAGACAAAACGTGCTTATTTCGGTCAGCAGCTTAAATGAAGTTTTTGTTCTAACGAATAAATAGCTCGTCAAGATTATTCATGGAAAATCGACGTATTTATCATATACGTGGTTGCTCGATAATTTTGAAATTATTAGTTGATTCCTGCAGCTTATTGTATTTGTATTTTGAAAACACCATTGCTCTAACCCTTCAACCTACTCCAACTCAACAACGTAACAATTTAAAAATCGTTGACTTGTGGTACGTTTTAATAAATAAAAAAACACGTAAAAAAAACTTTTTAATAATAAGCTTTTATTTAAAAGGTACTGTACTAAACAGTAAAAAATAATGTTCGGCAAAATCGAAAATCAAAACAGTATAACTACAAAAAAGTCCCTTCCTTGGTCAGTCATAAGTGCAAGTACTCAAAAGGTACATCAACATAGATATTTTTAAAATAAGAAATACAAATTTGAAAACCGTGAGACTTTTTTTCTGAAATTTTAAAGTAGTATTAGTTCTTATGGCGTTTGACGCCTCAAACTTTTTAAATTTATATTTCATATTTTTTAAATATTTACGTTCATGTACCTTTTGAGTACTTGCACCTATGATAAGGGACCAAGGAAGGGACTTTTTTGTAGTTATACTGTTTTGATTTTCAATTTTATTTAATTAACATTATGTTTTACTTTTTAGTAGAATACCTTTTAAATAAAAGCTTGTTTTGGAGAAGTTTTTTTACGTTTATTTTATTTTATACTTTTTAGTACTAGAATTTATTTATTGATTTGCCATGCCAGACCCGTATGCCATTGAAATATCGGCGTAATCAAAAACCTTGCCTTACATTACGAAGGTTTCGCGACAACCTTTATAATAGTGTAATTATAAATAGTGCTCAAGTCAACAAAGTTAATAAACCAAAACTCGATTGTCCTAACATTTGCAATTAGGACATTTCAGTTCCCACCTCCCACCTCCACCATTATCAGACTCTCATCATCATGTGTGATGAAAAGTGCTCATGATAACATAACAAATGAGCACAAACTCGACTGTCCTAGTATATGCTATTAAGGGGTTGCATTACCCACCTCCCATCTCCATCATCAGACCAGCTTCATTGTACCATATTATTGCATCGTCACCGAAGTTACATAGCTATGCCAAATTTCTGCTCAATCGCGGATGCCAGCAAGTGCTTGAAAAATGGATTACAAATTTTGAACCGGAAAGACAGACATACGAACGAAGCAAGTTAAATAAAAGCTTGCAATAAAGAAATTGTGACAGACATGTTCCATTGTGCCGGAGCATTCTTTGACGATGTATGGAATGCTTTGGATCAGTTGTTTTGCTTGTTGCAGCACAAAGCCATGCCACATTTTTCACACACCGTCTGTTGTCTCCATATTTTTTTTTCGGTTTTCGTGAGCTCTACGCATACTCGAATCTTGCAATCTCGCGATAAATGAACTTTAAACAAATTTTGATGCAACCAACGCCATCTAGTTTGCATGAGTTGCACCAAAAATCATAGAACGGTTTGTAGCCGTCGGATGACATTGATTTAAAAAAAAAGGTTTAAATATCAATATAAGATAAAAGGATTTGGATGGTTTGTTACAGAACTGTCACACGGTGATATAAAGGGTTAATGTTGGGGACATAGGTCATCCGTCCAGTCGGCAAAAATCCTACGACCAAGTTTTCTCCTAGACAAATGACATTTCACGCAAACGACGAGGTAGACGTTGTTCGTCTTTCCACAGAGCGGAGGGTTCCTCGTTTATTCTTTACTTTTCTTCAAGGTGTTCCTTACAAAGAGATAAATCAGCATAAAAGGTATGAAACTGCGAAATGGGCCGAATCTAAAAAAACCTACAGCCAAAAGAGCAGATCTACTCATTTTCGGAATCAGTGCCTCGAAAATACCCACAAGCCTTCTTAGATGTAGAAGTGTGTATCAATGGCTGCAATTAATAAAAATCACGTAAACTATCTACTTTCCTCGTATAATTTGAAATGGTGGTTTCGATAGTTACTTTGATCTCGACGTAAAGAAAACGCTTTTTGACGAACTCGTTCGCCAGGCGATAAATGTGTTTAATTGAAAAGTAACAATGGAATGGAACGGTGGACCTTTAATTGCCCCGTTTGTTGAGAGAAAGAGAGGTTTTAAGCGCAGAAACAAATTCACCAATGCAGTGCCAAAAACGAAGAAAGAAATATGAAATATCAGTGGAAATAATAACCAAGAGCAAAGAGGAGAGATCCATAAAACCAGCGAGCAGTACCAATCATCCGTGCAGAAGAGAGAAGAGCTGAAGTCGTCGTTGGCCCGATGATAAAAGAGGGTTTTCGAGGATCTGAGCTCTTGGGTTGAAACGAGGGAGAAAGAGAAAGGGATAAAAAGAGATGGCGATTTTACCGAAGGGCTTAATACTGTACTCCTTCCACTCACATCCACACACTCATATAAATATGTGTCTGCTTATATATATATATATATATACAAGAAGGGTTAAGAGGCCGAAAATAGGGATGAAAATAGGGTTAGTGGTTTTCTCTCGAGCAGAGAAAATAGAGAGAACGCTTCCATCGAAGATTAGCTTTTGAAAAAAAAGTGAAACGGTTAATTCGACGCGAAAAAACGAGGGCCGTATAACTATAAATTCGCGAGTACTGCACGTTGAAGAATAATTTAAACATCATTATCAAAGGAAACATCTTCGATTGGTAATTCAACCTCGACTTTATTTCGGAAAAAATGCACAAAGAATTGCCTCTCGGAATAAATAACGAGAGCAACTCGAGGTTCCAACCTTTTTTTAATTGGCTTAGGGTCTCTGGAGAGTCAAGAGGACTCAAGAGGAAGTGTATACATCTATGTATCCGACCTGATGCACGTGTTAAATTGACTGAGTATTTTTCATTAAGAGATATGTATCGCAATCGCACGAGAAGGAAAGGACAAGAATAGAGAACGGGAGAGAAAACCTCACTCACCATAAATCGTCTGTCGTCTTCGAACGGTTGAACTGCCGAAGAACGCGCTTTTGGGAAAACGGACGAGGGTATCGGCGAACTTTCATCCACGCTTGCCACTTCTTCAAACGACTGGAAGAACACAGAGATAATGGCAGACATGAATAGCAAAGGATGGTCGATATTAAGGCGGGATATACATTTACAACGATCAAAAAATCGATTTCTTTTTGTTTCCTTTAAGGAGAGATATACACCTAGATGGTCGAACAACAAAATTTAAAAGCTATGAATATTCCGTCGACCGTAGAAGTCCTACACTATGGGCCTGGTATCGATGATTCCATGTAAGTTGACAAATTTCATGATATATTCATTCCCAAATTTTCAAACGCGTTTTTCTCAAAACCACGTTTTTCAAATCGGTACCCAAAAGTTCTCGAGAACCAATGAACCGATTGCCTTGAGGTTTTTTGTGGTTATTCTATACACCATTATCTAGTACTTGTCATAGTATTTTTTTCCGTTACTTAGTTTTTGTTTCATAGACAAAATAATAACTGATTTTTGGCCCAAAAATCACTATTTATGTTCAAACGTCCGCCATTTTGTCATAAATCGATATATTCAAAATCGGCTATGACAAGTACTAGATTATAGTATCTAATTGAATAATCTTTTTGGTTTTTTTTTCAGATGATTTTTGAAGAAACGTCAGCGGGTACCGTACACGCAGATTTTTTTACGACGCTCCAAGGATCATACAATATCCTTGTATATTTTTGATATTTTTAAATAAAGAAAATTAAACACATTTTTGAATGTATATACTTTTAGATAATTAAAACCCCAATCCGAAATTTCAAATAATTTTCCTTGAAAAAATTCACAAAAATTACCTTTTTCCGGCTCCTACGTGTATATCTCCCCTTAAACGATAGAACTATATATGTAGAATATTTTCCTAAAGATTCAAAGCGAAATTCGAAAAACTTCAAACGTTACAGCCCGTCAACGGTGTGCCTCACCGCTCGGATTCGGAGCGGGCGTAAACTTCAAACGCGTTTTTCTCAAAACTGACTTATCGAAATTGGCGTGCAGGATTACTCAAAAACTATTGAGCCGACTGAGTTGAAACTTGGTAGAAATATTGATAATAATGGTACCTTCTACTTGACGAGAATTCTTTTGAAAGATTGGGAAAAAACCACTTTTTTAATCCGCATTTTACAGAAATATTGCGTGAAAAGTTGATTTTTTTTGTAAATGCGTGCCATTTTCTTAAATTTGCATTTTCTTCACTTTAATTACCGTCACATAGAAACTATACATGTGCTAACTGAGAAAATGTTTGAACTTTTTTGCAAATCAAAGTCTACGGGATGCTAGACTGCACGCCGATTCGCAACTCCCGCAGCGACCTTGCTGTAACACTTTGCCACAGCGCCGTCAGTTTGATGATGAATTAATTTCAAAACATTGTTTTGTATACTTAAATATACTATTAAAGTGTACCTATAGTTTGATAATTGTAGAATAATGATTTCTTAGTTTAAAAAGTCCGTCAATATTGCTTGTTTTTTCCTGTCTAAATGTAAATGCCGCTTTAATGACGAGAACAGCTACATGAGGAGCAAACATTGTCAATAAAGGGGATCAAGAAAGTCAAGATAATTATACAATAAGGTATCCATTGGATGGTCACTGGAAAGCCTTCATCATGAATTTCATAGGTCTGCCAATAATTTCAATGGCCAAGCAGTTTACTCCCGGAATTACGGTTTTTACAATGAAGCCAACAGTTTGAACCAACGGGCATCACATTTTGTAGACAACCTGCGGAAAAATGAATTCCCAATGACGTAGTAAAGTAATTGGCTAAGAGACACATGAAGTAACGTTGAGTTTTACTTCCTAATCGCTATAACGCAACTTACAAGGAACATCCCTCAGGTGACACCCTTCGATTTTGTTGAAATTTGGATATGTTATAAAGCACCGAAAAGTAAGCGATACCTATTTTTTTATCGCCGGAAAAACGATTTTAAGGGGTGAAACGAATCCTCGAAAATTGAGGTGTTTTCCGTTTTTCGTCGATAACGTTATCGTTCTCATCTCCAATGTACAGTGCACAAAAAAATTAACATTGTTGCAATTTGATATTTTTAATATCTCGCACCTTTAAAACGTTATCGACGAAAAACGAAAAACATCCCCATTTTTGAGAGTGCGTTTCAGCCCTTAAAACCGTTTTTCCGCCGATAAAAAGAAATACGTATCGCTTACTTTTCGGTGCTTTATAACATATCCAAATTTCAACAAAATCGAAGGGTGTCACCTAAGGGATGTTCCTTGTTAGTGCAGTATTTCTATGACAATGGAATTAAAACTTCGAACAAAACGTTTTACAAAACCGAAATTTCCTCTTTGAGGAAGTAATCAAGGCAAAGGAGAAGAAGATGAGAATAAGGAAGGAAGGAAGTGGATAACATGTTTTTATTTCAACGAAAGATGAGAGACACGAGAAGGAGGTGGAGTCGGAGCGAGGAAACAATCCAATTAAATTCTCGCTTTTCCTTTCGTCAAACCGCTTTGCATTGTCATTCGAACGAACCAAGTCGCATAACGTTTTATAAATTCATACAACTTCTTTCGCCCCTCCCATTCTAACGTTGCTAAAGCCTCTAGTTATTATTCTTTCGAACCTCAATTCGTTTGTTTTTTTAACGTGTTTCTTTTTAAACGCCTCATACTTTTCGCACTCGCATAAACGTCCGTCTGTCTTAACGAGAATTCAACTTTTCTTCGTGGCGTGTGTACAGCACCACTTTCCGACAGCATGAAAAAAGAAAAACTTTTCGATGATAACTAATTTCCATTTACGTCATGTTTCGTTATGTTTTTCTATGTTCAATTATGAAAACAGAACTAAAACGAAGAATGCAACTGGTTTGGGCAAGTTTGCACTGTAGGTAAGGTTCATTATTCAGGGTAGTTTTTATTATTCGATCTTTTTTTACAGACGTGTCAAAAGTGTAAATATAGGGTGTCCAAAAATGACCTGACATTTGAATTCATCAATGAAACGTATTATTTGTTTGCAAAGTACGAATTTTGATCATAATCATATTCGGGGACTCGACTTCATTTTCCACGAGTATATATAGGTGCCAATGATCGAGAGTACCGAGAAAAAAAAACCCTCCATCGGAGATCGTTTTCCCCCTTGCCATAGTCGTCGCTTCGGTTCGTGATAAATGAGCCAGCTCGAAATTGAAACCACTAATGAATATTAATGGAATGTGTGCGCGTTTTCAATTTTGTCTTTTTTCCCCGTCTTCCGAACCTTTCTCACTCAATTCTGTTCGATTAAGTTCCTCTCGACTGTTCCATATCTCGGCAACTCCATCTCCATCTTCACGACAAACGTATTCCCGTTAATCGCCGAGCTGTCATTCGAAAAAAAGGTAATCTATCGCGTCACCAGACCATCTCTGTGCAATTTCTTTTTTTCTTCTTAAGGCGTTACCCCCACTTGTAGCGCAAAAAAGGCCTTATTCATGAATTTTTTTAAAGAAAACTACAAAACTTTTTTAATCGATCAATATACCATCTTAAAGAACACATCTTGAAGAACTTTCAGTAATTTTTTTATTGAAAAATATTACATTGTTTAGTGGCAAATGGCCGTCAATGAAATAATGTTTTTATATACACGGTTTGCGGTGACCAACATTGCGGCGAAGTGGATCATCTGAAAAAAAAATGCGGATGGATTTAGTCAAATATAAGTATAAACTAGTCTTTAATCGAAGGATTTTAAAAAATATTCATTTTTCACAAAATGGCGGACAGTCAAAGTTAATGGTTCGATTTTAACGAAAAAACGGGCGTTTTTTGGCTATAAAACGGCCATTTTTTTCGAAAAAGAAAATCGAACGATTAAAGACTACATTTTTATGTATTAAATAAGCCTGCAAAATTTCAAGAAGATCGGTTCATTAGTGTTCGAGTAATCTTGGTCACCGACTTCAGAAATGCCATTTTGAGAAAAACGCGTTTAAAGTTTCAATTTCAGTTTACCCGAAGAAAATATTTTTTTTTGTAAACTTACATAGTCATCGATTCCGGGCCCATACAGAAGTATGGGCCCGGATACTTATACTTCAAAAAAATGCAATAAAAAAAATCGATTTTTTCAAAATCGCAAGTGGGGGTAACCCCTTAATTCGCGACTCGCATTGTCCTTTCATATTCTCACTTTCCTTTCGCCAAATTTCGTGTATATGCGCATTAGCAAAAACGTGGAGTACGTAGTAACGTGTGATTATGCCAAGCTATACGGGAACTATCGAGAGACTCCTGATACAAAAGGCATTCGGAGAGCCGAAGCTCTAAACTTCCATTCAGAGAGCACAAGCAAGAAACTTTGTTACGTAAAAAGTTAAACCCCCGACGATTTTTTGGATGCCGGGCTGAGCAGCATCCGAATATATCTTCAACGTTCTCAGGGTTCCCACTTTCTTTTTGTGAAAATCTTTCACCGTCCATTCTCCCGTGCTTTTCGCAACATTATTTTTATTCTTCTCAGAGAATTTGCTTCTTTCGCTGTTTTATGCTCTTTTTTTACGAAGCGGAAAACTTTTGAGTACAAGCGGTCTAGATTGTCAACGCCACCATCTATGGCAGACTCTTATATTCAACAGTAGATCGGGATCCTCGAATGACATTTAAACATTTTCTCTCTTTTGCGGGATGATGAATTGGTTCGCTTGTCGGCCAACACTTGCTTTCATGCGTGCAACAAAATGAGTGTTCCTTCTGACCGATCGGCTCCTTTATCGATAGCCCGTCACAGTGCTAGTTTCGAGTAACTCAAATTCGAATTTCTATTTAAGGGGTCTTCTCACTTTAGACGCTAAAAAAGGGCTATTTTCGTGATTTCTTGATAGGTTTGTATTATAGATTTTGATATAAAAGTTGTTACACTTAATTAATGCACTTTCGAAATACATACACTTTCGATTACAACTATAGCCATAGCGGATATCAAGATTTTTTTTAAATGTTGATATTTACTATTTTCTTTTGCCAAAAACGGTGAAAAAATTCGTTTTTGGTTTTGTTTTTTTCGAAAAATGTCCGCCATTTTGTTATTTTTGCATATATCAAACATCGTATGATATGCGCTATAGCCATTAACATACTGAATCTAAAACCGTTTGATTATTTGTTTCGGATGATCTATCTCCGAGATTTCACAGCGCATACCTACAATTTTTTAGGACATTTCTTCAACTACCATTTTCGTCTATAAATAGTGGCTTAAGTAAATAGAATTAAAAAAAAATGTATTTCGAAAGTGTATTTATTAAGTGTAAGAACTTTTCCATCAATATCTATATACAAACCTATCAGGAAAAATCATGAAAATAGCCTTTTTTAGTGTCTAAAGTGAGAAGACCCATTAAGGCCTTATATACGGGAAAAATTTCAAAATTTTTCATTTTTTAATTATTCGTGATTCCATTAGCCTGAACTGTGAGGAATATTTTAAGCTTTACAGAATTGAAAAATTCCAAAAATGAGATAAGACTGCATTTACAATATATACCGCGCGGCGCGCCCGACCGCCAACTTTTCCACGGTTTTTCCACGATTCACTTTTTTGAACCTTGTGAAACTTCTAACTCTTGAACGAAGGTTCAGATTACTTTGAAATTTTTACAACATATTCTTAGTATCATCATCTATCATGTGATCCACAGAAACAAAAATTTCAATTACACAAAAAAAATATACAAAATAAAATACCGACAGAAAATTGAGTAAAAAATGTTTAGTTTCGAATTTTTATTATGATAATTTCTTTAAAATAATATTATTGGTTCACACTGAAGATACATTAATTACGCAATTATAAATATGTTCATTTTTTTCAGACACTCACATCCATGCCGAGAACTTTCACCCGCGCGCAAAAAAAATACATTGCTTTATTATGTTATATCTCCGCCATTTGGTAATAATGATTTTTTTCTACATATACTTAACCATGTGCATAAATTATCTGTAAAAAAAAATGTTGTCAATATATGCGTCATTTTTGTTTAACCGCGTCTAGAAAAGTACCTTCGAAAATCGGCGAAATCGCGTATATGAGGCCTTAACTCGAACTGATGGAATGACCATTTCGGCTAGAACGTAATAGGCCCAGAGTACACGCAATTTATTTTCGCTAAGTCCCCTCCGAATCGTGCAGAACCCGCCATCAACCTAAAATTCTAATAGCAATAGACTCGTGGAAGAAAATGCACGAAAAAGCAGTACGGAGGCTCGAGGCTCAGCCTAACTATTGTATGCACAACTTCTCGTTTTTGTTAATCGAGCAGTCGTTCGTTCGATGTTATATAATATTGTACACAGGAGCATGTGCATCGCGTTCAAATTGGCGAAGGTAAATATGCATATGAATAGCATACTTTAGGATCCTGGCATTCTATTAGGGTGGAGGTAATACTCCACAGTTTCCTGGAGAAAATTGAATCGCGTCCATCTTGCGAGAAAGACAGACAGAGAGAGGGACTCAGGGAGAGTGAGAGAGACAGCGAGAGCAAGAAAGTGTAGACGATAGAGATCCGGAACGAAACAGGGGTAATATCGTCGAACGGTGCGCACAGGCCGAAAGTGTAAGTACAGGGGAACTCGTTACATCCTTCCGGCGTTTTCGAGGATAGAACAGAGGCCTCGAAAAAAAATATTCTCGTTTAAACGGCCACTCTTGTTATATATCCTTGGCCTTCTAAATAGAGCAGCAGAGAATAAGACTGTTGAAGGTAGCGGAGGAAACCCGAGCGTGATGGGGATGAAAATAAGGGGGCAAAAAATAAATTCACGTACCGCCTACAACCGACAGAGGAAGATGCCAAAAGCACTGATGCATTTCAGCTCAAGTATTCGCGATGCAAATTTCATTTTGCCGCATTGAATGCCTCCTGTACTTTCTGTCGTACCTCCTCGCCTCTGTACACGCAAGCCACCCCCGTGACTTCGAGCACAGGCCCGTCCATCGTCGTTCATGCTTCTTGGGCGTCGCCTCGTGAGAAGGGATGACAAAGGGACGCGAGAGCAAAAAAGGCGACAACTGAGAGCGAGGAGGGAGGAACAATCTTGACGCTTTATCGCTCGTACGACGCGTCCCTATCGCACATGGGAGCTAAAGAAGTCCTCGCTTCGCAAGATTTCTTCCACAAACTAAGACTACAGACGATTCGTTCTCAATTTTTTTTACATCGTTTGCAACAACATTTATCGTGTCAGTAGAATTTTTATCTTCCATCATTTTTTCAAGAACCTCAAAAACCCTTCCAGGATTCCAATAGTTCCACCATCCGATTGAACGCAACAGTCCGAGTTGGACAAATCAAACCAGTTAGCGCTGACTCCGCGCAAATTCTCTGATGCACTTCCATGCTCAATTGCACCAGCGTAAGAACAATTGGAACGACAAAGATTCCAGATTCGTACTTTCGGATATCCAACCAGTCTTCACCCATTATACTATGGACGATTCGTTCTCAAATTTGTTGACACCATTCGAAACATCATTTATCGTATGTCAGTAGAATTTTTGTTGTCTTCCATAATCCTTTCGAGAGCCTAATAAACCCTTCCTGGACTCCAATAGTTCTGATAGTTCCGCCATCCAATTGAACAGTCCGAGTTGGACAAATCAAACCAGTTAGCTCTCAGTCCGCACAAATTCTCTGATACACTTTCACGCTCAATTGCGCCAGCATAAGAACAATTGGAACGACAAAGATTCCAGATTCGTACTTTCGGATATCCAACCAGTCTTCACCCATTATACTATGGACGATTCGTTCTCAAATTTTTTGACACCATTCGAAACATCATTTATCGTATGTCAGTAGAATTTTTGTTGTCTTCCATAATCCTTTCGAGAGCCTAATAAACCCTTCCGGGACTCCAATAGTTCTGATAGTTCCGCCATCCAATTGAACAGTCCGAGTTGGACAAATCAAACCAGTTAGCTCTCACTCTGCACAAATTCTCTGATACACTTTCACGCTCAATTGCGCCAGTATAAGAACAATTGGAACGACAAAGATTCCAGATTCGTACTTTCGGATATCCAACCAGTCTTCACCCATTATACTATGGACGATTCGTTCTCAAATTTTTTGACACCATTCGAAACATCATTTATCGTATGTCAGTAGAATTTTTGTTCTCTTCCATAATCCTTTCGAGAGCCCAATAAACCCTTCCGGGACTCCAATAGTTCTGATAGTTCCGCCATCCAATTGAACAGTCCGAGTTGGACAAATCAAACCAGTTAGCTCTCACTCCGCACAAATTCTCTGATACACTTTCACGCTCAATTGCGCCAGTATAAGAACAATTGGAACGACAAAGATTCCAGATTCGTACTTTCGGATATCCAACCAGTCTTCACCCATTATACTATGGACGATTCGTTCTCAAATTTTTTGACACCATTCGAAACATCATTTATCGTATGTCAGTAGAATTTTTGTTCTCTTCCATAATCCTTTCGAGAGCCCAATAAACCCTTCCGGGACTCCAATAGTTCTGATAGTTCCGCCATCCAATTGAACAGTCCGAGTTGGACAAATCAAACCAGTTAGCTCTCACTCCGCACAAATTCTCTGATACACTTTCACGCTCAATTGCGCCAGCATAAGAACAATAAGAACGGCAAAGATTTCAGATTCATCTTCTTTCGAATATCCAACAAATCTTCACCCATCATGCCTTACAATTGCTGATGTACAAAGTGACGATAAGATCTTGTACGGATAGCGAACATTAACTGTATCGCACGCCAATGTTCACGTGTCCCATCTCTACGTGTATATAGTGCGATCATGGTGATTCGTCGAATAACTTGATCCCGCTCGTGCATTTACGAACCGAAGAGAATTGGCGATTTAGCCAAAATGGGGATGGCCAGATAGAGAAAGAGGGAGAACGAGAGTCTGTTGCATTAGGCATTCCGCTCACCTTTCACTGTGTGCTTCGATTCTCGATGTATTTCTCCATTTCTCACCTCTTGGTGCTTCCTATATCTCTTTACGTATACAGATGCGTGGGCGAGTCTGCGTTTGTATTCACGTACGCGTGGGTTGCCGCGGAATAACCAATCGGTAGCTATAATCCGTGCCACATCTACAATCACCGGGAACGACCCTGTCGCGCATCCCACCAACGTCCACGCACTCTGACACAGGGAGGAAGAGCAAAAGGGAGAGGGAGATGTGTAAGGGCCACAACACGACCCACAGGTTGCTAATCCGCCGGTTTACCGCGTCCGACGGAAATTATAGCCAACCGATCGTGCACACTGTGTCTCATTCTTTCAATATCTGTGCCAACTGCACCGTAAAAACAGGCGGTTTTTTTCAACCCGACCATCACGTGTATGGGTCATCCAACCTTAACCCCGCAAATTCCCGCGATTTTTTATTTGCAATTTAAATACGTTCGGTCTGTCTCATTTGAGAAACCAACGACTCGCCACGTACTTAGCGAAGATTCGCCTCCAAGTTTTTTCAGCGAATGGAAAACGAAACTGCACGGAGAAAAATACGGCCTCAAATTCTAACACTGGCTGCCAGAATTCTAATATTCAGTGCTAGAAAAGTATAGCAGTTTACTGCCAGTTCGGAATTCTAATACTTGTTATAGAAGTGTAAAAATGATTCTCACACCGTATAGTAAAAATGATGCGTGCATATTACATTTGATACTATTTTCGCATAGGCGCGAGTCCTACATGCTGTATAGGACTTTTTGTAAAATACCAACCTTTATTACACGCTATATTTTCATATGGATTTTACTGTACGTATAGCATGAATCTTCGTGTATGTATAGATTTCACTACAGGCATGACATAAATCTCCGGCGTATAGCGAAAAATATTACGAAGTCATTAGTGAAATGTGACTCTTTATACCGTACTTTTTGTAGAATACTGGAAACTAATTGTTCCAATCACGTGGGCAAAATATTTTTCGAATACTACAAAAAATCACAATATGCAGAATAAAATGTGTTGCTTGTATCAGTTTACGTGCCATATCGTAGGTTAAAATTTAAATTTCTTCATTATTACTATACCATAATTACATTTTTATCTTCCATTCAATACTTTTTGATATTTAATGATATTTTTTAGGAGCATAGTATTAATTCTAAACTTCGAGGCCCCTGTTTTCTCCGTGTGCAATTGCGCCACCACACTGCAAAAACAAATTTGTTGTTTTTACACACTTTAGGTGTGTTAATGGCTGTAGACACTTTTTACACGTTTTAACGTGTACGAAAAATACCACGTACAGGCGCGTTCAAACAACACACTTACGTGTGTTATTTTCTTACACACGTTAAAACGTGTGAAAAGTGTCTACAGCCATTTACACACTCAAAGTGTGTAAAAACAATATAAACACTTTTAGTTTTAAGGCTTTCACGGCTCTTTATGTAATGAGAAGAGTTTGTGGCTTCCGGATGGAGGCCGTGTTGAGGATCAGCGTTGTGCCGACGTTTCGCAAACATTACAGTCTGCATCATCAGGGCTGAGAGCTCCGATACTGAAGCTCTCGTGTCTCAGGTATTCCTTATATAGTTGCAGTCATCGTTCCAGATCGCTGCACCAGCCAATCAGATGTTTTAATTGATCAGCTGGTCAATTAAAAAACCGGGAGGACGGTGTGCCAAATAGGATTGACGTGATATCCTCCATCTCTGTTTAGGTTGTCCGGATGTTTTCGGATTTCCAAGCCTTCTCGGTGTTTCCTGGAAAAATAGCTGTTTGATGGGGCCAGACTTTGGGCTTTGTCGAACTGGATGGCATGACCAGTCTCCATCCAATGTTCGGCCAGCGCTGATTGTGTAATATGGCCATATTTGGCCATATATTTCTAAAAAGAAAAATAGCTGATCCGAAAACGGTTACAGCACCTGATGGAGAGAATGAAGGAAAAATAACTGCAACAACTTCCCTTCCATACCTTCAGGGCATAACCGATCGCATAGGCAGGGTCCTTGGAAAACATAACGTGCGAGTCGTCTTCAAACCTCAGAAGAAACTAGCACAAGTGATTCCGAGTGCAAAAGACCAAAGACCACCATTAAGTGCACCAGGAGTATACAAAATATCCTGCTCATGCGGTAAAGTGTACATAGGGGAAACCGGGAGGAAGATCAGTACACGGATCAAAGAACACCAACGGTGTATCAAATATGGCCATATTACACAATCAGCGCTGGCCGAACATTGGATGGAGACTGGTCATGCCATCCAGTTCGACAAAGCCCAAAGTCTGGCCCCATCAAACAGCTATTTTTCCAGGAAACACCGAGAAGGCTTGGAAATCCGAAAACATCCGGACAACCTAAACAGAGATGGAGGATATCACGTCAATCCTATTTGGCACACCATCCTCCCGGTTTTTTAATTGACCAGCTGATCAATTAAAACATCTGATTGGCTGGTGCAGCGATCTGGAACGATGACTGCAACTATATAAGGAATACCTGAGACACGAGAGCTTCAGTATCGGAGCTCTCAGCCCTGATGATGCAGACTGTAACGTTTGCGAAACGTCGGCACAACGCTGATCCTCAACACGGCCTCCATCCGGAAGCCACAAACTCTTCTCAATATAAACACTTATTATGCAGTACTGTATATGAGGCGTTCCATACCATTTCGAACGGTCAAAAAGTAGTCCACTCTCAAAAAAATTGAAATTTTGTCAAATTATTTAATTATATGAAAAAAAGAACAGTGTACATTTTTTTTAACTTTTGGATCGCATTTTCTCGAGTTTTTCTAAATTTCAAAATTTTTAAAATACCGTTATATCTCGTGAGCATTTCATTTAACAGAAAAATGTTTAAGACAAAAATAGTTGCAATTTTACATGAACTTTGTGAAAAAAATTTGTTTTGAATTTATCGAGTTTAAACAATGCCCATTTTCACCAAAATTATACAAAAATATTTTTTTTTGGTCGGTATGTCACATGATTTTTCTCAAAAAATTCCAGAAAATACTCTCAAGTGTGTACAGTAACACCTGTTTTTTCAGAGTGGCTCGATTCGTCGTTCCAAAGCTGTGCTTTGTTTTATTATTATGAGATATTTTTGGAACTCTTTGTAAAAATTAGTTTGTAACAAGGCACTCGAGAACCCACATGGAAATAAAATATATGAAAAATATATCGAAAGATACATAAAACATATATTAAATACATTTTGTACGAAAAGTTGGATATGTCAAGTATAATTTTGGATATGATTAAAAACCTATGCGATATATAAACATAAATAGCTTCTAAGATGTACATTAAATATATTAGATGTGTATACTGAATATATGTTTAATATACTCGGGAGCATAACGGAGAATGTATGCTGACATCTAGAAAAAGATACATTCAAGATGCATATAAAATATATTGAAATTGCATGACTAACGTACGCTTTATACATTTTTAATAGGATATCCGAATATATTTAAGGTATGCTATATGTATATCTGAATATATTACTATATATTTATATGTATATATTTACTAATATACCATGAATAGTCTCAAAATCCGTTTAAATCATATAAACTGCTCATAAATGATACACTTTCGATTAATTCAGTGTATATATACATTTAAACACACACACACACCCACACACGCACGCACGCGCGCGCACGCACACACACACACACACACACACACACACACACACACACACACACACATATAATTGGTTCGAAAAGTTGGATATGCCAATTATATTTATGGGTAAGAATAAAACCTATACGATATATAAATATAAATCCATTTAAGATACATCTTAAATATATAAAACATACAAACTGAATGTATGTTTTATATATTTTAAATATGGTTGGTTAAGCAACTGGAGCAACAGATGACGTTGCAAATGAAAAACATCTTCAAGTCGGTATCTCGCGAAGACCTAGCCGCACTAGCCGGAATAAATGATCGGACAAAAAAATTGAAGGTTATGTAATCTCGTAATTCTATTCGATTATCGCTCTCTATGCGAACGCAATTAAGTAATTGACCCGATAATGTTAGTTACTCTTGTAAATCCGCACATTTCTCAATAAACTAACATTGTGTATTGTACCATATGTAGACGATACGAAAATTAATTTATCAAGTAGGACTAGCTTAGTGGGGAAGGTCCCAGCTCATCACTCAGAAGTCCCTGGTTCGAAACCACCTTACGGCGTGTAAGATTTTAAATTTAACCATTAAAATATTTGAACCGCAAACACCATAATCGTAATTAATGACAAGGAAAAATATCGTAAAAGGGTGCAATGATGTGTAAATAACGTCATAACAAATTTTTTAAGAATAGTTCAAGTAGAGATTAAATATATCTTAAATACACGTTGAATATATTTTAATAATATTTAAAATGTAGTATGAACTTATTTCAAGTATATTTTTAACGCAGTATGAACATATATCGTGTATATTTTAGGTGTAGTTTAAATGCATTTAAAGTATATTTCAATTATAAGTCGAATACAGTTAAAATACATTTGTAGTATATTTTGAGGGTAATTTGAGTACATTGTAAGTATATTTTCAATATAGTTCGAATATACGTAACCGCATATCCAACATATATATTTTTATATACATTCTGAATTTTTGGACGAAAACTTCGATATCGCGAATATATTTTTAATGCATTTCCCGTATATATTGCATATATCTAATCTATATCTAAAATGCATAATATATATCTGAAATATATTTTACATCCATCTTTAATATATCGAAAAATATATTTTTACATATATTTTATTTCCGTGTGGGAAACCACCAAGAAAATTCAATGGAAGCATATGACTTCTCTGCTTGGCTTACACCGTGCAACCTAGTGTAAAAAAATCAAACCACACTGAGAACTCCGATAGTATTTTGGCATGGAGGAGGAATGTTGACAAACTAAAGGATGTAGAAGGCATTTGACGGCGCACATTACTTTGTATGACAATGTTTACATTGGGCGGTCAACGATACTTTGTATCACATTTTCCATATTGCACGACGACGTTACTTTGTATCACAATTTTCATGTTGGACGACGAACGTTACTTTGTATGGCAAGGTTAACTTTGTATACCTTACCGATAATTTATGATTAAGCTCAAAAAAATTATTACTGTTATGGATGTTTATTACCTGAAAAATGTGAGAAAAATTTGGGAGAGAATAATTTTTAATAATAATTGATTTGTCTAAACAAAAATATCTCAATAATAAAACAAAGCACAGCTTTGGAACAACGCATCGAGCCACTCTAAAAAAAAATAGGCGTTACTGTACACACTTCAGAGTATTTTCTGGAATTTTTTGAGAAAAATCAAAAATGACATACCGACCGAAAAAAAAATATTTTTGTATAATTTTGGTGAAAATGGGCATTTTTTAAACTCAAAAAATTCAAAACAAAATTTTTCACATAGTTCATGTAAAATTGCAACTTTTTTGTCTTAAACATTTTTCTGTTAAATCAAATGCTCACGAGATATAACAGTATTTTGAAATTTTTGAAATTTTGAAAAACTCGAGAAAATGCGATCCAAAAATTTTGAAAAAATTTACACTTTTTTCTTCCATATAATTAAATAATTTGACAAAATTTCAATTTTTTTGAGAGTGGACAACTTTTTGACCGTTCGAAATGGTATGGAACGCCTCATATACATGGGATGCGTCAGAATAATAAATTGAATAACAAAAGCTTTTTATCGTCAAAATGTATGCATTTATCGAACTGAACTCAACAGTACTTGTATATTACTCTGTAGTATGTATGAGAGGTGTCACTGTTTTTCTAGTCTTCGCATAGGCTAGGTTCTCATACAGCTTCGCAATGACGGCCACTTTTTTCTTGTCCTCGGTGATGGCCTCGAAACAAAAATACGTCGCTAAACATTCAATACAGCTATCGAAGTTTTGAAAAATAGATTCCAATTCCAGATTCTTCCACGTGATAAACTCAAAAATGATCTATAAATGAAACAAAAAGTTAAGGCGTTACCCCCCTTGTAGCGCAAAAAAAAGCCTTTTTCATTATTTTTTTTAAAGAAAACTACAAAACTTTTTTAATTGATCAATATGCCATCTTAAAGAACACATCTTGAAGAACTTTCAGTAATTTTTTTATTGAAAAATATTACATTGTTTAGTGGCAAATGGCCGTCAATGAAATAATGTTTTTATATACACGGTTTGCGGTGACCAACATTGCAGCGAAGTGGATCATCTGAAAAAAAATGCGGAT
Source organism: Ophion slaviceki (assembly GCA_944452715.1). Classification (NCBI taxonomy): domain Eukaryota; kingdom Metazoa; phylum Arthropoda; class Insecta; order Hymenoptera; family Ichneumonidae; genus Ophion; species Ophion slaviceki. The sequence goes on along the minus strand of OX101786.1, from coordinate 26,204,657 downwards.
GGATTTAGTCAAATATAAGTATAAACTAGTCTTTAATCGAAGGATTTTAAAAAATATTCATTTTTCACAAAATGGCGGACAGTCAAAGTTAATGGTTCGATTTTAACGAAAAAAACGGCCGTTTTTTGGCTATAAAACGGCCATTTTTTTCGAAAAAAAAATCGAACGATTAAAGACTACATTTTTATGTATTAAATAAGCCTGCAAAATTTCAAGAAGATCGGTTCATTAGTATTCGAGTAATCTTGGTCACCGACTTCAGAAATGCCATTTTGAGAAAAACGCGTTTAAAGTTTCAATTTCAGTTTACACGAAGAAAATATTTTTTTTTGTAAACTTACATAGAGTCATCTATTCCGGGCCCATACAGAAGTATGGGCCCGGATACTTATACTTCAAAAAAATGCAATAAAAAAAATCGATTTTTTCAAAATCGCAAGTGGGGGTAACCCCTTAAGACCAAACGTGGTGTTCAATTAACCGGGTCATCAGTCGATGTCAAATCAACTAATGAGTTTCGCGTGATGCCGTTACCAAGATGATTTTTATAACATATGATCAATAACTCGCAATTAACACACTTAAACTGTGTTGCTTTTTCCCGTGTTATTCTTGCTCGTGTGTTGCTATCAACCTGTGTTGTTTAGGCCAATGTGTGTTAATATGCGTCTTGTATGTTGATTCTACACGCTTTATGTGTGTTCGAATAAGCGTGTCATTGATGGGGATAGCTACGAAGGTGTGTAATAATTAAATGCATAAAAATTGCACACTCACGTGTGTTATTTTAACGCATTACGTGTCACCAAATGCATAAGTGTGTAGAATCAACATGGCAACGCGTGTCTAGCCTTTATGTTGTCTTACTTTTATATACTTTGAACACACGTCAAACACGCCTAGTTTTTGCAGTGCAATAATTCGCGAGTTTTGCGGATTCAGTCGAATCGGCCATCCATCCAATCAACTCGAGAATGATTCATCGATTGCTTTGACCTTTTTTACGGACTATCTACGCTGCGGTTGTCTTCTCTTGATGAAATGAGCGCGTCAATGCCAAATTTTGGGAAACAAAAAGAATTGGGAACCCAAAAGAATTTTGGGCACTTAACATTCGATTGGTCCAAAAGGAAAATCCATTTAATCATTGATGACAAGTTTACGAGTATTTGGTTAACGCGGGATACTCTATTACGCAGCTAGGACAAGTTATATTATTTTTTGCATTGTGCTGTGTCTAGATATAATCAAAACTGTGAATCTCATTACTTGATAATTTTGCACATTTTTTCTGGCCTCGCATGACTTTTGCAGCGTCATTTTTCGCGTTTCCCTATCCGCATATACACGCATATACTTATATATATATACATGCACAAATACATATCTAGGGGAGTTGCATATATTGCTTTCGAAAGCTTCGAACCGAGCCTATCCCACTGTAGCGCAAGAGACGACGAGGGGAAAGGGTCTGGCGGGGGAGGGGATGGGAGAGAGGGTGAATCCTGGCGGATCAATAGTCTCTGTCTGGCCTCACCCTCCCGCCCTAAACCTCAGTGCCCTCATTCGCCGACGCGGCTGAGACTCGACTCGAAACTCCGACTACCCCTACCCAGCTTCACTTTTGCGGGGGAGTTCCCACCGTTCACTTGCATCGCACGACGAAATATTATGTGTATATGCATGTATATATATATACACACACATAAGCAACCATCGTATTGGGTGTTCGAATTCGTTTTGAAGTTGATACTGTATGGGTAGAATTGTGGTGTTGACATTGTCTCAGCGACGATTTTGGGTAGGAAATTCGAGGGAGGAAGGGCAGGGATTTGTATCGCAATAGCTAACGCGAAATCATTATAGTATGGAAGTTTACGTCGTTGGAAAGCAACGAAAATATTTTTTTTCGTATTCCCATATTTTTTTGGCACTTTTCGACTACGAAAATCACGAAAACAATTTTGAGAAACCTTATTCGAAATTTATAACAATAATCTGCAAAAAAAGATTTTAGATAATAATGAAAATAGAGAAATGAAAAAATCAAGAAGAATCTTCGTTGCATGCCTACGATGCAAACTTCAACCCAAACTTGTAAGACAAATCCTCGGCACCTGAAAATGAAGGCACTAAGACGCAAATACAAAATATTGTAAAAGATGAAGCTGTCATATGAAAAAAAGCCTATGGGTTGTTGAAAGATGATTGAAATCATCAAAACGAGCGTTTCGATTGAAATGATCGAAAATAAAGCGAGAACATTATTCTTTAATTAGTTACAGTGCAAAGGAATACAAGAAATACTGTGTAAATAGATCGACACGATCTCGCCTAATTTACGATTATTCACTTAATATCAATCGCTATTTAATAGTTACATTGTCGTTAGGTACTTTATTAATTATTTAAATGTTTCACTGCCATTAACATCTTCTGGAATATTAATGGAGTTTTTTTCCGAATCGAAATTATATAGCAGCATTGTTGTTAAGCATGCTAACAAACGTCAGACGTCTACAGCCTTACGAAAGAACTTTGAACAAAAAAAAGTAACAATTTATTATTCATTCGTTTAATATCCATTCAATATCTATTTACTTCGCGATATATAAAAATTCGATTATGGAGTAATCAAATAAAATGTTCATTCGGCGATCCTCGCGTCCCCGTTTATCCTATTGCTTCGCCTATTTTTCCACCAATTTCTTTCCACTTTATCGCAATTGTACGATTAATGCATACTTATGGGTGTGTGCGCGCATGATGTCGTTTTGGTAAAAGTGTGCGTGTGTGTCCGTTCTCGTTTTCGTGTACGTACGCGGTCTCGCCCTAATGCTCCTTCGGCACTGTCGTCGACGACGACGACGCCGGGGTGACCCATTTTTGCCCCATTTCACTTGTTTTATTTTTTATATTCACCCGAGCAAGCACACCCTCCCTGGCCATTGTGAGGGAAGGCCAGCCCTCATTATTCACTACCTATACGAAGCTCTACACTGTGTGGCGCACGTTCCCGCACGATAGACCTACTTCGTTAAATACCCTTGAATGAGTGAGTGTGAGGGACTGAGAGAACCGTGTAGGCTTGTTTTCTAGACATTCAGGTAGCCGTAGGAGATTTGCTGTAGTCGAATGAGAATAAATATTTATGTTGATATCATTTCTACTATGTTTTCCATCTAAATCAATTTTGGAAACGACTGTTCGGCCAGTAATACATTTTTAAATACCGTAAAATGGGGATACTTTGAACAGGTTTTGGAAGTTTTGTGTAGATAACTTCTTTTTAACATACTAAATTCCAAATTTTTGCTCCAATGGAACAATGTGTCCTTTGGCTATGAAATGTATAAGAAAGGCGAGCCCCACCAGCCCCCCCACAATTTTATATTGTTTTTTTTTACAAAACTGTCAAAGTAACCTCGAGTGTGAGGTTTCTTTGACAAGGCATTAAAATGCAGCTCATGTCAAAGATTAAGGGTTACTTTGACATCATTTTGATAATAAATAATAATTTTTTATGCATTATACATGGAATTAAATAAAAAACAGCGATTTTTTACAACCAAATTGTCATATTTATTAAGGGAGAACAGTGACAGGCCGAAAAAGGTTTTTTTACCGATTTTTTTTGTCTACTGGATTATTTATTTGCGATTTGGAAAAAAAGGTATGTTATTAAGCATACATTGAATTTATTTCGTGTAAATTTGTATTTAAAAAAATGCACACGAAAATGACAAAAAATGGTTTTCTCAGAACTATGTTTTTGAAATCGGCACGCAGCAGAACTCGAACAATTTTCGTCCAATAGACTTGAAATTTTAACTGTAGCTTCGTAGATTACTTTTACAGTCCAGTACGAGCGCTTCTTTCGATTCATTGGAAATTGTAAAAAATATATCACCTTGGACATGAAAATTATGGTCGAAAAAACGAACTTTTTTCAAACTCGTCTATTTTTTCAAATTATTTTTTTATTTTCCCCCGTTTTTGACTGCTAAAATTAATATAGTTAACGAAAGCATTTCACTCTTAGTTCCAGGATTAAATTAACGACAGTTCTCCTGCGTAGCGGAGAGGGTTGGATGGAAACCAGTACAGGTACAGCGACTCGTCGGCCATTTTGTATTCTTGTGACAATTTTTTTTACATACCTCCATATATACCTAATAAACCCTAAAAGTTCTTTCGACCATGTATTTTATTACTTGCTTAAAAAAAATCTTAAAAAAAAGTCCTCCCCTAAGGAAACATTTCACAGAAAAATATCAAGTACCTAAGGTACTATTATAGGCACTTAATCAGTCTTATAATTATTATTGAGATCAAAATCAACTTGAGGAACGTTGCAATCAACTTTAGCAATTTTATAATAAACTTAAACAACAAATTGTTGTTCAAGTTAATTCCCCGCACCCACCGACCGCTGCAGAAAGTCACGCAGGCTCGCTGCGCACAGGTCTAAACCGTATGTTGACGCTCTGTTAAAGTAGCCCCAAAAACTTGCAAAGTTAGCCTTGATTTCAATTTAACACCGTTTTACGGTATGTAAAATCGTGGGAATTGTTGTAAAAAGTCACATTCAATCGCATCTCACCCGTCTATGCAGACTTATAAAATATCGTTTTATTGGTAGTTGGAGAAAGGTGGAAGTGGAACGTCCATACTGTTTGAGTTCAATCATTTCCATGATAAATAAATCATTTTCGAATGATCATTTTTTTTTCAAACGCAAGCTCGAATCATTCTGCGTCGCCTAAGATTTCGCCCGGAAGACAGACTTTTACAACCAGGTCATACCGATCAATCGTGGTGATGTCGAAGTGTACATCGTTGGAATGCAACGAAAATTCATTTTTCTTTCAGTTGCACAAATTTGATTTGGTCTATTTAGGCTGCGGACATTGCTCAAACGTTTTTGCGTATTGTTATTAGAAATCCACGACCTCAATTTTCAGAAAACGCTTCGGGCAATAATAAAAACAAAGAAACAAACAATGCAGAAGAAACATCGTTGCATTCCGATGATGCGAACTCCAACGTCGTCAATTGAGTCATTAAATAATGTTTTTTTTCATTGTAAAGATCATGTGCGGTTTTTAAAGCAAAGTATTTTTCTTTTTTTTTTCAACAATTATCAACGATATAGCTTTTTGAAATTGTTGTTCTGTTCGGCATCGGTTGAAACGCGCCGAGAGCATCCGAAGTTACCCGAGCGCTCTGTGATGTCACCGTTCGAACGCCGGTATACGTACTACTCGTGTAATACGAGTTTTCTGTCAACGATGGGAACGACAAGATCGTATAAGGTTTGTTTTATTGCCCTTTACATAAATCCGGCGAAAACTGCCCCCAATGAGGTATTTCTGAATGTGCCACAAGACGTAAAACGTCGAAATCGGTGGTTCGATGCAGCACGACGTGTTAAGAAGCCAGTCTACTTCAGAGCCACGAAAAAAAGACTATTTTCGCGATTTTTTGAGGATTTTATAAAAGATATGAGTAGAAAAGTTGTTGGGCTTGATAAATAAAGTCTTGAAATACATTTAAAAAAATGTTTTAATTCATTTTTATTCATTTTTAAATACAAAAACTATAGTTTAACCTAACGCCTCAAAAATAGGTGGACTAGGTAGCTTCATCACAACTCGGCAACGGCTTGTCTGAGACAAAAAAATCGAAGTCCATTGATTCAGTATGACACCAGCTACAAAATAACCCTCGGATATAAAGTTTCATCAAAAGATAAAAATATGGCAGATAAAAAACGAAAAAAGTTTTAAAACGCGTTTTTTCGCAGTTTTTCGCAAAAAAAGAGTGAAAATCAAAATTTTAAAACCATCGAGGGTCATCTTGTTGCGAATCATGTTTACAATATGTGGTTCAAATTTCAAGAGAATCGGTTTGTTAGTTTTCGAGATACAATGGAGCTAGATTTTGAAAACGTTGTTCCGAGAAAAACGCGTTTGAAGTTTATACTATGAAAAACTCTTACCTAAACTCAATCGGCAATTCCTGCACCGTACAAAATCCCTTCTGTTGCTCATCATCGTCGATTTCTTGAAGTCTTGCTTGCTTTCGATTTTTTGAAATTTTCCAAGTGGACTGGCCCCTTACCCCGAAATCATCGTCCACTCATTTTTATTGTGATCATTTAGATGAAAGTGTAAACGTGTTATAACATAGACTGTAGCGAAATATATATATTTTTAATACGTCTTTCTCAATATGCTTATGATACGTAGCGACAATGAGTGTCGCAATTTATCAAGCCTCTCCTAACCTAAAAGTCCACGGTCGGCAAATTATTCGAATTTGCTTTCACAAATCCACTTTCACACATCGTTGTACGAAAAAACTAGTTTCCAACTTTTTGAAAATGCTCAAGATGTTTTCCGATGTAAAATGACACCAAATTGTACACCTGCGTACACTCGGGTGTAAGCCGTACGCATAGCCTATTGAGTGTATAGTAAGCCGTATTATAGCGTGGCGTTTTGGCGCCAGCATCTACAGTTTGAATTATCGTGATATAAAATAATTAATAATTATCTTCTGAATTATTTCAAAGAAAAACCCTTTTGACTTTTTGTTTTTTTTATCACAAAAGATCAATTCTAACTAGAAAAATCGAACATTTTTTTAACAACTCAATTGTGTTACTTTTGGCTACTGTGAAATATTTCTACAAGGGAGACTGGCGTTGTTTTACATCCCACCTAAGAGGTGTGATTGGGTGAAAAATATTAAATAATTATGAACACACGGAAAAATCAGGCATATTGCTGAAACTGTTCAGAGCTTTCAATTTCCGTTTAAGAATATGGCGTCAGTATAGAAAAACGAATACCTTTTGTAAATGCTTTTTTTACAAAGCTCCATTCAAAATATTACAGATAAGACTTGACCATCGTCATAGTTACGCCAATTTTGTTCATTCGTATCATAAAGAATCTCAAATGTCAGAGAATAAACCATATCAAAATCGAATGAAAATATTACCGACATTCCGATGAAAAACAACCACATAATGGAATCACGTATCATACCTGAATGAGCAATAAAAAATCACGAAAAAGGAAATTCCTTTTACTTTTATAATGAAATTTATAATGAATATTATAAATTAATGTTCTTCTGTATACTTTATATATTAACGTCACTCTCCGCACAGAATTTTAATTGTATTTATTATCATTTTTATCACAAGGGTTTACCGGTGAAATCACGATTTGCTCGAGGATTATAGGGTTGGTTATGCAAATAAAGATATGCACTAAGACGCCACGCGAATTTTAAAGCGAGGGGGGAAACTCATGGCCCAAATGGCAACGCGATGCGAATAACTATTAGAAGCGAGCGAGAGAGAGAGAGAGAGAGAGAGAGAGAGAGAGAGAGAGAGAGAGAGAGAGAGAGAGAGAGAGAGAACGAGGGCAGATGGCGAGACAGAGACAGGATAACAAAAATGCAGAATGCCGCAACCAAGACACAATCGCCTAGAATCAACTATTCACAAGTACTTTCGGATCTCTCAAAAATATACGTTCTTCCTTTCTGTCAAGCTTTTCATTATTCTGGCCGTATACTGAATAACAACAGTGCAGGAGAGCGAAAAATGATTAGACGCAGGGAACTCGTTTCTCGTTGCACGGAAAGAGGGTTGGAGGGTGTGTGGGGTTGTAAACACGACCGCTCACTATACGATTATATCGTAAAATTTCGAACGATGGTGATAACTACGGTTATAACAACAAGCCATAACGAGAACAATACAGAGTCCATAATTCTATATATATATATATATATACACACACACACACACACACACACATGGCAGCCGTAAGGTCCTTCTGTTTTCCAGCTCGTGTTATCTATACGCTGGCAAAGCTCCTTGGGTTAAAATTTCTCGTGACCCACGACGACGAAACACGGAATGTGTATTATACGTATGCATGTGCATATATTTATATCCAAAAACTTGATACTGCCATAACTTTCTTGATTTTTGAACTAGAGAATTTTTTTTCGTTTCAATCATTCCGAAAACAGCTACTTTTCTGAAAAATAAAAACCATGCCGGTCGATTTAAAAAATCGAGAGTTACCGCGTTATCTCGTAGACGAGTTATCAAAATAAATATTTTGTATCACCATCGGATGTCCCCTTAAAATCACTAAGCGTTTGTAGAAAACTTTTTTATACGACCTCATCTTGTTAACGTATTTTGGTGATTTTCTAAAAATGGGACACGCTGTAGGTATAATATTGAAGGCGCAAGAGAGCCATAGTGGCACAATCGCTAAATCGCCAGGAACAGGGGTTGAAATATAAGTAGGAAATAGACGAAGAGGAAAGTAGAGAAAGCAAGCGGTCGGAGAGGAGAGAACAACGAGGGAGCGTAGGGTGTGTAACAGTGGTTTTGGAAGATCAACAATGTGTGTAGAAGGAGAAACGTTTTAAACATTCATAATTTTGTATCGAATAAATTCCCGGGTTACAATGGAACGCGACGATATTCATCGGAGCAGAATTCTCGATAATCGCACCACCCATGTACAGGACAAACGTGTATAAATAATTTGTGTAGATACGAGGTCAGGTACAGCGGTTTACATATCGGATGTTTAAATGTACGCGTCTGATAATAAACACTGAAATATTGAGCTTATTACCGTCGTTCACAATGACGTTGGAGTTTGCATTGTTGAAAATCAAGGGATGTTTGTTTATTTCAATTGATCAAATTTTATTGGCCGATTTTTTCAGCGAAAATCACTCATAGTCATTACGTATTCTTATTAAAGATTCACGACCGCAATTTGAAAAATAAAGGTATTGGATAATGATAAAAACGAAGTAATGAAGAATGAATAAAAAAATCGTTGCCTCTAAATGATGCAAACTTCAACGTCATCGTTTGCAAGTATTATGCTTGCATTTTTAGGTCATTCGACGCTTGTGAAATTCATCTGACAATTAACGTCACTACGATACTTGTAACGACTGCGTCAAATGACAAAAAAAGTGATAAATAAGTAAAACCTGTCGTTGGAATGTACGAAGACTGTTGGTGTATTATGCCGCGCTTGAATAAATTTTTAACACGCGATCTTTTTTTTCGGCGTTGCTTCAATCGTTTGCAGCAATCATCTCGACTAGCCAATGCTAGTCGAGATGTTGTTTGTTTAGGTAATAGTTTAGGTAAAAGAAAGTTGTTTGTTTAGGTAATAGAAAAATTGTGCTCTTACCTATCCCCTTTTCGCTCGTCAGAGATAATTTAATCGCGCATACAGGACATTGACAGGTGTCATAAATTGTCGTACTCTGGCTGACTAAATTTTCAGTCTAAAAGCTACGGTCCCACGCGTATTCAGTCGCAAGTCCAAAGTTTCTCAAGCTAACCGATTATGAAATGAATCGCCGGTAAAAAACAGAAACAAACTTTGATTAGGTTTCTAGTTGATTAACTTTTCGCCACCCCAAGGGCTATAAAGGCTGCCTCAAAATGGAGACTTTCAGGCGAAACGATCGATGGGATGTTAGAGACCATTTGGGTCGAAGAAAAGTCCGTAATCATTTGTTGTCAGACGGGGTCAAATTGACTTCTTTACGATTTTTTGAAAACTTGTTGTCATTTGCTTTTTTACATGACTTTGGTTACTACGTTATATAATGTTCAATGTTATAATGTTCAACGTATGTTCAAGAATTTTTCGACCGGAATCGCACCGATAATTTTTATATTCGATGACGGTTTAAAAAATGGTGGGGTCAATTTGCCCCAGGCTGCCAACGTAAACCTTTTCTCATGTGTGACATCGAGGGGTTAAACTTACAAGGAATATTACTTTGACGCCCACCATCAATTTTGTTGAAACTCATGTAGATAGTAGAGCATTAAAAAATATTAGAGACCTATTTTCGTTTATCGGCGGAAAAACGGTTTCAAGGGGTGCGAGCACCCCTTGAAACCCGTCACTCAAGCATGTCAACGGCTGATTTTGCAGTTTCACCTGCAAGCAGCGCACCAATTTCCGTGAAACGCAAACGAAAATTCTATTAATGCACAATGACCAAAAATCCACTACGGGTACATTGAAAAAAAAACTAAAACTAAGGGATGTACCACCCCTTATTTTTTTCGTTCTCCCACCCCACATTTGAAAAGGGTTCATCAGAGCGAATAAAATGGGTACTAACACTTTGAAGGGAGGATAGAATTAACGTTTACGTATTTTTGTCGAATGGCAAGCTTAAGGGGATGAGCCACATTCCTTACATTTTCGAAGATTTTTTAATGTAAATTAAGGGTTTTGGGGGATGTGAATGGTGAATTCGTATTCAGAGGGTAGAAATACATCCATATGGACTTGAAACAAAAATATTTAAAATCCAATTTGTTTTTACATTTTGGCCAAAAATTGGTGGCGTCACCAAAAAGCTCGTAATTTTCTTTCTGTTTTGATTGGAGACTTCGCGTAATCATATCCTTTTTCATATGCCTTTTGATTAATCAAGGTCCCATTTTTTTCGATTTTTGGCAGAATTTCGGAATTAGACCATGGACTTTCGCGTATTTTTCCAAACCCTAAAAATCAATTTGGAATTTGTAGAAATATTTTAAATCAGAAGGCACATTCTAAATAAAGGTTAAAGCAACTGCGACAAGAAACTTTAAGTTACACCCTTAAGCTTGCTATCCGGGAAAAATGTAAAAATACGTAAACTTCTATTCAATCCCCCCTTCAAAGTGTTACCCGTTTAAATTAATTTCATCAACGCCTTTTGAATGTAGGTTGAAAAGAAGTAGCTGATACATCCCTTAATTTTTTTCTTCAATGTACCCATAGTGGATTTCTAATCGTTTTGCAATGGAAGAATCTCGTTTCCGTTTCACTGAAATCGCTGGACTGCTTGCGGGTGAAACTGCAAAATCAGCCCTTGACATGCCCCACTCTGAGGGGTGATTCCACCTCATAAAATTGTTTTTCCGTTCATAAAAAAATATACGTATCTAATAGTTTTTAATACTCTACCACATAGGAGAACTCGGGGCAAGACGAATACGCGGGATAAGATGAATCATAAGCCTAGCCACTAAACAGTGGGTGCGAGCATAGTGCTCCCGTTGGAGTTTGGAGGGATGGCGGTGAGGTGAATGATTGTCAAAGTATCAACTGTGGAGGTAGCACGCGTCTGGAGGGAGAAAACAATATTAATTTTGTGACAAAACGATGTAACTTTTGGTGAACTTTTAACATGGTTTCAGTTTATTTGAGTTGCTGATATTGATTACAGACAGGTAGGTAAACACAATGAAAGTACTAATTATTAATATAATAAGAACGGTTTGTCAGAATTTTTCAAGGTTATTGCGTGATTTTTTGTTAATTCGTTAATCGTCTAATGGGGCAAGATGAATACAAGCTATCGCAAACCCGGAATATTTTACAACGTACCACTATTCACGTTAGAAACGGTGAAATGTAACTAGTAAAGCATTTGGTTCCTCTTCAACCGGTATTTGTACCAGGGGAAGAAAAAGAACTTACAAATGATAAAAATGATATAGAAGCAAGATTATTCGGACTAATCCTACAGAACTTAGACGATTGGCTTATCAAATTGATGGTATTGAAAATGAAATCAATTTTATATGCGAAAGATGCCAATAATTCGTGTCCCATCATTATCCCAGCGCTGTTTCATCTTGCCTCGCATACGGGGTAATATGGGAAAAATACAGGTTTCATTAAAAATATATATTGTGTGGTACAAATAAAAAAACTGATTTTTTTGCTTCCATAATTAAAAGATCAATGAATGTTTTTAATTGACCAGCTGATCAATGAAAACATCTTATTGGCTGGTGCAGCGATCTGGAACGATGACTGCAACTATATAAGGAATACCTGAGACACGAGAGGTTCAGTATCGGAGCTCTCAGCCCTGATGATGCAGACTGTAACGTTTGCGAAACGTCGGCTCAACGCTGATTCTCAACACGGCCTCCATCCGGAAGCCACATACTCTTCTCATTACATAAAGAGCCGTGAAAGCCTTAAAACTAAAATCAGACGCCTACACGGAGAGGCTATTTTGGGTTCTGTTAACACCTTTTCCATACTCAGGAAAACTCTGCACATCCAACTGTGCTCGTTAACATTCCTAAAAAGGTGCCGCGACCATCAAGTGGTACTAAAATGTTTTCAATTTAAAAACTCCTTTCCATCAAAACAAGCCAAAACTATCCTCCATCAGGCCTCGCTGAAACTGGTAAAGGAGAGAATATCTGTCACCAAAAAGCTTTTGGACCAAAATTCCCAAAAACTCCTTAAACTTCACCTACGTCTATCTGACTCTTTGGAACCACAGCTGTGGGAAGATCTTGACCGTGTCACCCACGAACAAGCCCTCCACTGTGTAGACCTAAGATCCAAGAATCAAATGGAAAAATTCAGGAAACTATGTCCACAGACGAAGCAGTCCATCCTAACCCACGCAGTAAAAAACCTAAGTAATCACACACTCTCCGCAGCTGAAACTTCAGTCCTCGCAAAAGGGCACAATTTCGCCATTACACCGACAGAAATGCCGACCAGAGAAATCATCAGCCAGGTGGAAACTGCCATCTATCGTCTTTCACTGGATACTGGCAACGACATCAGGAAACGGATAAGCAATATTCTACACAAGGCAAAACCTCCGCAGCAGAATATCACGAGAGAAGAACACCTTGCTCTTCACAATTTGAAGAAAAACAAGGACATCTTAATACTACCAGCTGACAAAGGGAATGCAACTGTCATCATGGATAAAACGGACTACTGCAGTAAAATTGTGAACCTGCTCGAGGACACCAACACGTACAAGAAATTATCACGTGACCCCACGTCGAGTGTAGAAAAGAAAACAACAACCCTTCTGAAGAAGGCTTGTCTATCGGAAAACCTAACCAAAACCCTTACACCCAAGGAATCCCTACCACCCAGACTTTAAGGTCTGCCAAAAATACACAAAAACAATATCCCACTAAGGCCCATTGTTAGCAACATAGGCAGTCCTACATATCACTTGGTACATTTTCTCTGCAAACCTTTGCAGGAACTCGTAGGCCTCAACAACTCCTATATCCAAAACTCCCGGGATTTTGTGAACAAGATCCAGTCTATCAAGGTACAACCAGAAGACATTTTAGTGAGTTTCGATGTTGTATCCCTGTTTACAAACGTCCCAACCAATGAAACCCTAAGCATAGTTAAAAATTCCAAAAAAGTTGCCCCTAATCTACTGCCCCTCATAGAACATTGCCTAAGCTCTACATACTTCCAATTTCAATCCCAGTTTTATGAACAAACTTCAGACGCAGCCATGGGTTCCCCTATTTCCCCTATCATCGCCAACATCTTTATGGAGAACTTCAAGAACAGAATTCTGGAAGAAGCTTCCTTCAAGCCCTCCACCTGGTTCCGATATGTCAATGACACCTTCGTCATTTGGAGTCACGGCAAAGAAAACCTCAATCATTTCTTAACCTTCCTCAACTCACAGCACCCCAATATTCAATTCACCATGGAGATGGAACAGGAAAATCAATCCCTTTTCTGGATGTACTGGTTCAACGGAAAAGCGATGGCACTTTGGGCCATAAAGTTTACCGGAAGCCAACGCATACGGATAGATACCTCCACGCTACGTCCCGCCACCACCCTTCCCAAAAACAGTCGGTCATAAGCTCTCTGGTCTACAGAGCTCTAGCGATCTCCGAACCAGACTCCCTGGAGGTTGAACTAGAGCACCTACGAAAAGCTTTAGGAGACAATGTCTACAAGCCGGGCAACATCGAAAGAACGATCAAAAATCTAAAAAGAAAAATAGCTGGTCCGAAAACGGTTACAGCACCTGATGGGGAGAATGAAGGACGAATAACCGCAACTACTTCCCTTCCATACCTTCAGGGCATAACCGATCGCATAGGCAGGGTCCTTGGAAAACATAACGTGCGAGTCATCTTCAAACCTCAGAAGAAACTAGCACAAGTGATTCCGGGTGCAAAAGACCACCAGTAAGTGCACCAGGAGTATATAAGATACCCTGCTCATGCGGTAACGTGTACATAGGAGAAACCGGGAGGAAGATCAGTACACGGATCAAAGAACACCAACGGTGTATCAAATATGGCCATATTACACAATCAGCGCTGGCCGAACATTGGATGGAGACTGGTCATGCCATCCAGTTCGACAAAGCCGAAAGTCCGAGAAGGCTTGGAAATCCGAAAACATCCGGACAATCTAAACAGAGATGGAGGACATCACGTCAATTCTATTTGGCACACCGTCCTCCCGGTTTTTTTAATTGATCAGCTGATCAATGAAAACATCTGATTGGCTGGTGCAGCGATCTGGAACGATGACTGCAACTATATAAGGAATACCTGAGACACGAGGGCTTCAGTATCGGAACTCTCAGCCCTGATGATGCAGACTGTAACGTTTACGAAACGTCGGCACAACGCTGATCCTCAACACGGCCTCCATCCGGAAGCCACATACTCTTCTCATTACATAAAGAGCCGTGAAAGCCTTAAAACTAAAATCAATGAATGTTGATTAATTTAAAAAATAATTAAAGTTGACTGACTCATATATGTATTGTTTTATTTGAACATGACCTTAGCGTTATCATCTTGCCCCGACTTCTCCTAGACGAGTTTCAACTCAATTGAAAGCGTACACCAAAGTGATGTTCCGTGTTTAAAAACTTCACCAAAGACACCAGGGCCTACCACAACGTGCAACATTTTTCTCATTATTCATTTCGTTTACAACGATGAATGACTTTGCATTTCAATATCGTTCCACGAAAGAGGATCATTCTACCGATTTACTCCAACGACTATTTATGGTTTTCTCAGGTGAATATCGAGTGGATGCTTGCCATGTGCATTGTGGATAAGGGTTGAATAACGGAGAATGCGGAACAATGGGGAGAGCCAGTGCGGGGGAGGGAGGGAGAAAAGGAGCGCGCACACATACACTGAGAAAGTTCTATATAGCTTCAGCAGCGCGAAGGGTTTGGAAGCACTGCGCCAAAGGTTGCAGGAGGGCATGCACGCTGTGGTGCATACTCGTTGCCGGAGTTTAGAAGGAAATGCAAAGGGTGAAGGCGACCGCATGCCGGAGCGAGGCTCCGGAGCCGGAAGGGACATGGGGGAAAGGCGAGGGACAAAAGTTTATTATGAAAGCGGTGTAGAACAGAAGGGTGAAGATAGAAGGACCGAGAGAGAGAGAAAAAGAGACAGAAAGAGGGGTGGTGGAGGAGGGGAAGAGATGGATATAGAGAGATTGAAGAACAGTAATGTAGCGGGGCGGCGAGCGCGAAAGACGAGGATAGCAAGCATATAGCACGATCGCCCCGGATTCCAATCAACATTTTACTGCCTGTAAAACTGCCCCATTTCGTAACATTGCTCGTCCCGGTACCAGCGGGGTAGTTGGAAGGAGGTATGGCTCTTAAACGCGACGTAAGTTCCAGTCTATTACAGCTACCTCGCACGGATCATGCCTGCAATAGTTTTATATAGGTATATATAGAGTAAGCCATACTGCCTGTACAATGTCGCAACGACAAGGTTTTCCTGGGTATATAGCGGTGGATTATATCCCTATCTCGCCAGACCTATGGTCCGAATCACCTAACACTTATGCACACACATACACGAGCGCCAATACACACCAGCCGTGAACGAGAGAGTAAGAGGAAGGAGACATACCGCCCCGGAAATGCAATCCTGACCGAATGATTTTTTTTTTCAAGCACCCCGACTGTGGCGCCGCGCGTCTGAGTTCCACAACTGCAACTAAGGACGGCTTGAATTACTGGTAGTCCAGTTGTGATGAAGGGTCGGTCTTCCGAACCCAATTATTAGCAGTAGAAAAGTTTTTATCATGAATGGACCGTGCAATAATTCCTTTCATTTCCAGTGTTCTGGATTTTTCCCATATTGACGACGTGGAGTCGATGGTGCTCAGGTTCCAATGTCCTTATTATATCGATTTGTTAGAATCATAAGGCAAGCGTGGCACCGCGTTGAGAGGTCTGCATAAACTTGAAGTTTGACAAAGACGACTTTTTATTGCACTTTTTTGCAGCCAAGGTTGTTATAGGTAATTTAGAAGAAGATTTTGTAAACATTTATAAAAATAAAGGTTACCTCGTTTTTTCGAAACTGTGTTTTATGAAACGGTGTAAGCCGTATCGCAACATCTATTCGTTCGATTCACTTCCAATTTGGACAGAGCGTAGTTTACATCAATTTCTATTGTATGAACGGATGATTTTTTTGATATTTATCGATATAACATTTGTTAATAACAAATTGTCGAAGCTAATTTTTGTTGTCGAAAATCACCCTTTTTATGGCTTTCTATTTCCGTAATTTTCAAACTTTCGGAAACGCATCAGGGCATACGAAAGTTTTATTATTATACTAAAACGTTTTTTATTTTTCATTCCAGATCACCCTGGTTGCCAGTACCACCTACACTGATTGGCCATGCAGCAACGGTGGCACTTTGTCCAAATACTAACAACTTCATTGTTTATGAATATTTTTTAATAACAAAAAGATCGCCACGTTTCCCAAGCTAACGCAGATCCGTTAAACGACATGAGCCTCAAAATAATTAAGCGTAAGGAAAACCTCAGACCTCCGCTTCGTGTCCTATGCATACAGTCTACCGTATCCATTGGATGTATTAGAAAGCCTCGATAAAACTCATAACATATTGGGATGTTGAATAAGGTTTCACTGTTTTTTTTCGTGAAAATTAATTTTTTATTCAATGAAATTATTTCTAATGCTTTCAAACATTTCGAAACTGTTGTGTGATCAACTCCTAATTATTCTGGAAGTTCAGCTAGCGTCTGACATGAGTCTTCACGAAGTAATGCCTCCAATTCAACACAATAAAATTATTATTTTTGAAGCGTCTAAACTAATCCCTGCATATTGTTCCCGACAGAGCATGAGCGCCGTAAGACTCAACAAGAATTTTGTGTGCTTCACCTGCAGATTTTTTAAAAATAAATCAGTGCAGTAAAATTCCTTGCAAATACTCTTTTTTGGCACGAAATATGACATTTTTTACCCTATGAAAAGAAAAAGTTGTTCACACTTCGGGGAAATAACATACACTGCATTTCAAACTTGCTTATACTACTTCTTTATAGATGCGCTACCATCTTAAACTACATGCACGCAGTTCTGGTAACGTCATCTGTTGGAAAACAGCGAGAACTTATTCACCGTCCTAATACCATCAATCGTTTACTTGAGTTATATTCAGTCATGAAATCAACGCCTAATAACATGAACAACCACGACAATTGCGGTTATTTAAATTCTAATAACGACTGACGTGACTCCACATCAAACTATTCACTTTACTCCGTTCGTTTGGAAATTAGTTTAGATTTGCGACGGGCACATCAGCTGATAACGTACGGAGAAAATAAATGATTGAAAACCCGATGGAAAATATTGAATAGCGTTACTTCCCATCAGTTCGAGCGGCAACGGCACCGTACCATGGTGTACCCCTTGTCGAACGCTACCACATGACTTTCGCGTACGTGTAATTTTGTACGATTGGCTGGTTTCGTGCAATTCCAAACGAGAGAGAGAGAGGCTTCTTTAGTAGATGAAAAAAGCATGGGCAGGCCTAACGCACCGGGGACACGAGAGGTTCACTCCAGTTTAGTATTGGCGCGCTGTGTACACGCGGTAGTACGAGAGAGGGTTGTATCGGCGCATAGTAGGCAAGTGGAGCAGGCCTATACTTTGTACGGTGTACACATACAATAAAGTCTGTCCCCGTACGCATGAGGTACGGGGCCACACGCGCGTATTTCTGACGCGCGTAAACTGCCAGTTGGGTTCGACGAACGAACGTACATGAGCCGCCTCCACCCCTGAAAGATAGCGCAGCCAGAGAAGACTGAAGGGTGCAGGACGAGATAGACACACCGCGGAAGCGGCGCCTAGGCAACAAACAAGAGAGAGAGAGAGAGAGAGAGGGGGGAAGGTTTTAGTAGCGAGAGAACTGTCAGCATCACCGTTCACCGCGTTCCTGTCACCACGGAAATTGCCCTGTCGTCGAACGACCGCAGGTACGTTTCCTCGTCCCAGCATGAGTAGCTATATGACAGCGGGAAACGGAGCTGAGTATTAGCTCGACGAAGCCTATCGGGGCAGCCATCCCACACGAGTATCAACAACAGCGTGCAGAGTTAAGGGAGAGGGTTTCTGCTGCACTTACCTACGACCAACAGGGCCATGGCTCGACGCGCCAATAACACATTCCCATTAAAAAGTATAGGCTCAGAGTGGGATCAGGTGCTCATTTTGTTCAGAGGTCTATAGATGCCTAACCGTTCACACAATCTCAATGAAATCTTGACTAAACATGAGGTGTGTTCAATGGCTTCAGTTTTTTAACCCTTTGACTGCCATTGGGGCAAATGTGCTACGTTCACTTTGACCCCGTCGGTAAAAGCGTAAGGACGCTATAGCGGACAAGCTACTTCACAGTTCCATCAATCTATGCTAGATGCAGCTACAAATGCCGGGATAGCTTGAAATTCAAACGTAAACATATGAATTGTGTTAATATGGCAACAACGTTGTCGTGAAAATTTACGACGCTTACCCCAGCATTTGATCTGCTGCCCGTTTTTTGTCCAAAAAAGTAAGTAAATGGACATTCTTGAAATATTTTTTGGTAGAATTGTGTAAAGGAAGCTTGACTGGACGAAGTAGGCTTTGAAGATTTTTGATTGAATTAGAATAATAGTTCGAACCGAGCGGGTGAAAATGTTAGTAGCAAATTTGCTATTCTGAAAATACTACTTCCCAGGCTCTTGTCGACGAAATTATGGTTGGATATTCATATTTAACCCTTTTTTAGCTATACTACCAGAGGAAATGATTTTGAGCCATCCAGAAATAGATGTGGCCGTTAAAGGGTAAAAAGACAGTGACTAACCCAATAGATATTGAGATAATTACCATTTTTTAAAATGGGATTTGATTCACCTTGGGGGTGTACGTAGTGAAACATGCCTAATTTCACAGTCAAACAAAATTTGAAGAAAATTACCCTGATCCACTGTACACTTATAGGTATGTAATTACCCTGGTCCACTGTACACTAGAGGGCTTCTCTCTATACAACGGGGAGTATTGTACGGTAAACTATTGAAAAATTACTTTAAAAAACAGCATGTTATGAGATCCATCGCAATCACTTATTGAATATTAATCAACAATGAGGTACCAGTACCTATCTGAATCACAACGCGAAAATATTCATATTATGACTTATGACCGTGGTATTTAGAAAACAGGCTCATGGTAAAAGAGGGGATAGTAAAATTCACTATAGTTTATTGACACCGTAATCATAATATGATTGACACAACTATAAGAGAACAGTGTATCTTAACATGCGATTCAGGTGGCGTGTTTGACTATCTATCATTCCTGGTATAATTAGAAACTATTGTTAAAGGCTTGACAATGCAGATATGGTTAATCCATTGCTATCACAAAATCGGCGCACAAGTAATGACTGAACAAGGCCTAACGTACAGTATACAAGTACTTGTGCGCCGATTTTGTGATAACACCGAATCGACCATGCCTATATCGTCGAGCCTTTTACAATAGATAATAATAATTTCGAGGATAATAGATGGTCAAGCACGCCACTCATTTTTATATTTATGCTTCAATGTTTGGTTTTTTTAGATTCATACAATGTTCACAATACTGGTCGCCGATTGGGGGTTTTCGCGCTCCGTTGTAAACGAACCTATAAAAGTACATAATATTTTTTTTTATTTATCCATATTCTTGACTGATCAATAAACGTGTGTATTTACTTACTTTACTTACTTTTTAGTTATGCCATCCTAAAAATCACCTTCAAACCAGCACTCTAGAGAACAATACTGCCTTGCCTCTAAATAATTTAAATATCGCTTGTCATATTGCAACGATAACGAGGAGAGAATGAATAGTCAACAAAGAAAAGGAGAGTATATAGAGTAAGCCGAAATCATCCACTCCTCAATTGTTGCAGTATACACTTGATCGTTTCGTCAAGTCGACCACTGTTACGTCATGGACGATCAATCAATCAGCCCATTTCTTATCATCAACCGGAGTTCCGATGCGGCCCAGGTACGATACTGAGATTCTCAATAAACTACGACAAACCCATCAACATTACGTGCACATGCATGACCGATAAAAGACGATAACATTTTATTATATTTACACTCCAACCGCATGGTTTTTTTTACAAAAAAGTTCTTTTTATTCGCCCTTCGAGGAGCGAATGAGTGGCGAATGGAAAAAAAAGACATTGGAACCATGACGTGCGTGGCGTGATGAATCTCTTTTCTCCAATATCCTAGAGGGGGGGGGCGCAATAGAACAAGGGTACCCACTGTTTCTTTGTTCCCTCTTGTATCGAGCCCATCTGTACGCACGAGAGTTAAGAACGAGAAAACGTGGAACAATGAAATAAAATATCGAACCTAATCTCGAAAACGTTTGCAGCTACCAATGTTGTCAGAGAGACAACCAAGTTGTCTCTCTTAATTTCTCGTTGCGTAGAATAGTCAAACAAAACATCCTCGCTGTGTGATTAAAATGACCGATAGATCGCAGCGAGCGTCTCATCGTTTTTTTTGCCCCTCATAATCCTCGTCTCGCGTGTCACAGGTACGTTCGGAAAATTACGAGGCTACGAGGACAACTCGAGATGAGCCGGGAGGTTAAAGCCTTAATTTCGAATCAAGTGAAGTAGAGGAAACGACCTGGCCGTGCTTTGTGAACGGAATGGCCGATGCCGTCAATTTGTTATTCTCATTCATTCCCATCATAAGTTGCAATTTTTGTACTGCCTTTTTATATCTCTCTCTGTCTCTCTCTATCTATCTATCTTGCTCTGTGATCCACATACATGAAAGGCTACCCCCCGAGCATCGTTTCCCCCGGGTATACGAAACGCGTCCATCGCGGAGGCTTAAGAAGAAGAAAAAATGGTCGCTGCTCTTCGTTGGGTGGATGGAATGGAGGAATGCGTACAGTGACCCCCTACTGACGAGAAGATTCCGTGACAGGCACGCGCCCTTCTTTCTGCGATTCTCGGGGTCGCGAACTCTCTCTCTCTCTCTCCCCCGACATCCCTCCCGGCCCCGGAGAGTCCTTTCACCCGACGTCACCGCGGTAATCTATTTTTTATTGCTAATCTGCGGTGATTTATGTCGCGGAGTGGTGGAACAGGAAGGCCCTGCACAGTTGTCCCGGCACATCAGTACGAAACACGGTGACCGTGATCGAGTGGAAAAAGGTTTCGTGGCGAAAAGTGCGTGTGGCAATTCATACGTTTACGTCCCATATTCCGTGTACATCAATGTTCAGCGTTGTCCATTTGTGTACACGTTTGCATCCACGGAGTGGAATACACGCTTGTGTGGTTATATTAGCGGCTTGGGGGATATAGACATGCCAGTGATGAGAGGCAAAAAGTACAGGGGAAAGAGACCACAGTACACCCTGAGGAACAGTATAACGAGTGCGTGTGGACAAGCCAGGGCAGAGGCACGACGCAAGGACCAAGAGGGCAGAAGAGCACCCAGTACAGGATGAAAGAAAACCGTATGGAGTTGGCGCGCCGCGCACTTGGCCTCGTGAACAGCCCACCCTGTTTTGCGAGGCCAAAGAGCGTAGAGCTTGCGGCGTTTTCGTTTCATTTTTATGTATGCGCTCGCACGAGCGTCACGAGACGAGAAAAAGCGCCGGCATAACCACGCGAGCCACTCGCATATTGGGGACACGTGCCAGAATTTATTTTCATTTATATTCGGTAGCGCCCACCATATTTATTTCCTCGTTGAATATTTAATCCCCATGAAAATATACGAATGACTAATGGCAGCTGATATTCAGCTGGCGATTCATTTTTATTGCGCCACGAGAGGGATGAGTGGTACATGCCAGCTTCGACCATCAGATCGGGGATCATCGGATCATTCGTGATACTTTTCAAGACCCCAGCTGATCAAGTTTTATGGTGTATAAACGTATTTGTCATGTCGTTTCGAGACAGTATGATTAATTCCATTCGTGATGCGTTATGCTTGAGCATAAAGTGTACCAAGATTTAAGAAAGACTCAACGTGGCGTGTTTTCTTTCTATTTTGAATACCCTTTGCTGGTCCCCGGGTCTTGGAAATTTACCAAGGAAATTCACGGATCGTAGAATCCTCGGCTCGCACACTTATCACTCGGTTTTCCCCGTTTTACCCTCTGCTTTGGAGCCCCCTCTGTACCGTTGCCCTCGTCCTCACTCAGCCCCGTTCTCCCCGCTGAATTAAAGGAACCACGACGAAATTCAGTACGTCTTCGCACGACACACTCCACGAATTCCCAACCATGTTTTCTCTCTTTCTCTCGCCCTTACTGTTCCCCTCTGCTTCCCCCGCTACTTATTCGCCGGAGCTAAATTAGAGAGAACGTCGGGAAGTTGTTCGCTTGTCTTTTTGGCGGTGCACGAAATGGCGGACGTTCGACGAGAGAGCTCGTTCGCTCTATGCTGGTCGACCGTCCCTCTCATCGCGCGTGCCAATCCTCCTCCACCCGTTCCACGCACAAGACTTGGATGGAGCACGCAGCGTTAAGGGAGGATGGCTCCTAACTTAAACGAAACCCAAACGTAATGAGAGAACCTCTCGCTGTCACAAAGGGAGAGAGAGAGAGAGAGAGAGAGAGAGAGAGAGAGAGACTGCACTCAGAAAAAAGATGTATTAAGGACAAAGAAGTTTATCTCCCGGCGAATAAGTTTTTTTATTCGTATGTCAGCCTACTACGATTTTATTAACAGCTAAAATTTTTCAAATTTATGTTTATGTTTAAAACTTATTAAGAATTTTTCTTAACATCTAATAGCATATATAAGTTAGAAGAAATAGGTGTTTTTTATCTGACAAATAGAGTTTTTCTTAAGGCGGCCCTCTAGTTTCTCGGGTCGAAAAAATCGATTTTTTTTCATAAATCACATCTACAACATGTGTAGAAAATGTGTGCCAAAGGATTTTTCGATATTCGAAGTGGTTCACAAGTTACGGCCCTGGAACGGAGCAGGTATACTTTCAAACGCGTTTTTCTCGAAACACCATTTTTCGAAACGGTGACCACGATATTTCAGAAACTACTGCACCGATCTTGTTCAAATTTATACAGCATCTTTAATATGTTATAAGCCAGCGATTGAACTAGGATTATCATGATTGCTTGGATAGTTTTTTTTGTACGAGCGAAAAACTTAAGAAAACATGAGTAAAAAATAGAATGTAATTTTCAAAAGTGTATAAAAAAGTCAATTTTTGTAATTTAGAATTCACTCTAGTTCAATCGCTAGTCTTAAATATGAAGATTAAAATGCCGTTTGGTTTTTTGATTTCAGATAAGCAGAACAGCCGCAATCTTGGTCACCGTCAAGCACCTCTTTTACTTGATGTCTTCCTGTCGGCCACTATAACGTTTATTCTATTATATATTTTGACTTCAAAAAATTTGTAAAGCTTATTTAAATGTTAATAAAGATTATGCAAAAACAATGAGATTGATTATTTCGATGCTTTGCCCATAAAAAATTATTGAAGAAGCCGTAAAAAAACAGCCGAGAAACTAGAGGACCGCGTTAACGTCTAATAGGATTCTTCATAATCCCCCAGCTGGTTTTTTTCGAGGAATTGTGTCATTTCGTCCGTCATTATTTTCTCACTTGAACGTTTTTTTCTCACTTTATATTCTTACTTACACTCAAATCATTCCTCCCTTTCGTTTCTCAGTTCCGAAACGCAGCATTGACACTTGTGCCAAAAGCATTGGCATAGGAAGAAGCTACATGGTAAGCGTATGCGTGAGCTACATCTAACGAGCGGCCTGCTGTCCGGCGTGGAAGGGCAAAGTGCGCATACGCGCATTAGTATCATAGTCGCGAAATAAGAGATTTTCGTGATTGGAAAGTACTATTTATTTGATTTGAGGAAATACTTATTCAAATTTTCTATTTTAAATGTCGCTTTTAATTGATGTGAAAAATCGGCACTTAAAAAAACACATTTAGTGACGCCGAATAAATGCTGTACTTACAATCACATAAAAACTGTCTCCATACGAGTAAACATTGATTAATTTCTAATAAATTATGTTCTAATGTGCCAATTTATTAGAACATAATAAATCTTTTTTTCTGAGTGTGAAACGCATGGCGCCATCGGTAACGGTAGGATGAGAGCCTAAAGATTCTCGGTCGTAATACAAACGATCTTTGCCGCGTTCACATTTCCTTTTGGCCACAACGAAAATCCGGCAAATCCACTCGCCGCGCCGCACCATCTTCTCATCGCGGCATGCCTGGATACGTCTGTACATACGCGTGTACGTATAGAGAAAAGTCGCGCGAACGTGGTTCCTCGGAGATTTTATATGCGCGTCGAGTGGAAAGGAACCGCGCGTTCGCTGCGAAATAAAAAGAGAAAGAGCGAAGCCAAGTTGGAAGAGAAGGTGCCTGGAGAAAACAGTAGACATCTTTACGAGGGTCCTTGCGTCGTGAGCGTAACTCCCCAAAGTCCGCTCACCAAAGCTTCCAACGGTTTTTCTAGTGCATTCCATGTATATGCTCTATGCCTCTCTCTCTCTCTCTCTTTTGGTCTCAGCTCTTTTCTTTTCGTTCCTGTCGCCATCGCCTTTCTCCTTATAGACGTTACATAACCCCCCAACCCTCCGTTTTGTCGCTAAGGTACGAGTTTAATCTACTAACAGCAGCCAGCCAATGGGGAAAGCTGGGCGCGAGCGGTTCGTTTGCGTTTCACCGTGATTTAAAAGTGCCGGAGAACGAAAAATCGTCGTCACTTATGCGTATACGTGCCCTCGGAGAAACACTCCCGGACGGGACGAAGGCGAGAGGGTAGGAAGATTGCGAGGGAAAAAGAGAGAGAGAGAGAGAGAGAGAGAGAGAGAACTTGGTGGGGGTGGAGAATGGAGGGTCGCGTAACGAAAGCTGCCAAGAATTTTTTACGGTAAAATTTATGATGGAAATAACAAAAATGTAAAGGCTGTAGTGGATGATGAGAAAAATTTGACACAATTTTTTTTTCCTTCCGAGACGAGATCAAGGGGCTGTCGAAAATAAGGACAAGGATGGGAGAGATGGGAGTTTGGGAGGGTTCGGAAGACGCATTCGTGAAATTCACGAGAAATGCGAGAAGGTATGTATGTATGTCGCAGAGGGTTGAAATAACTTGGATTTGCCCCTAGTGGAAGGCATGTATATGTATATATGACCATTGATACACCACCGTGACGTTCTCTCTCTCTCTCTTGTTCCGGCTCTCTCTCTCTCTCTCTCCCTCTCTCTGTTTATCTCATCCTCAAGTCTAAGCCAAATCGATTCGACGGCTCGCCGAAGAGACCGGAAGGGACGCTTTGGCGTGCCAGCCGGAAGTTATGTGGATATTAAATGACGATTCATCATACCGATCGATGGGGACATCGAGACAGCTCGTCCACCACCAGTTATAGACGTCCTCGGTACATACGCTCGCATACGCGCGCGCACACACACACACACACACACACACGCACACTATTCCTCTGTCAATCTCGACGCCCGGTGTGCAACCGGAAACTAAAGTCATGCCGTCCGAATGACTCGCCAAAGAGAATGCCATTTTTTTCGCACCACCCACTTCGCAGTGAGATGACCGCAAATTTCGATTAAAAAATCTCGGCTGCGCCTGATTGATGGGAATTGACATATTAAAAAATGTATACGAGATGGATGAAGATATCGTGTCTTCACACTCGAACGTTGAGGGAAATGTTCTCGGTTAGGCCGTACTACAGTATACATGGCTCTTTGGATGTTACTCGACCGATGAACCAACACGAAGGGAAGCAATCGTCCACGTGATGCAGAGATGAAAAAAAAAGACGAATTTGTTACCATTGGTGACCAAATAAAAAACAAAGTAAGATGGAAAATATCGAATTTTGGATGTCGACCGATGCTTAAAATATAGCATCTCAAAAATATTCTTCGAAAATTTTGAGTCGATCTGTCTAAAATTGGGGGCGTTATGGGCGATTATAACCCAGGTAGGAATTGACGATGAAAAAAGGGCTCGCCAAGCTCTGAAACAAGGCTCACATTTTTTCATTCAGGCTGAGCACCAGCCTGATTTCAGGCCTAGCTGAACCTCTGAATGATAACGCGGTTTCAGGCTCTTGCACACAGGCTTGACCAAAGGCTGGTAGAAAAGCCTGTACTAAGCCTGAAACGACGAAACAACAAGGCTCAAAACGAGCCTTCACGAGCATTTATGACCAGGCTTTTCCCAAACTCTTCCCGAGGCTATATGAGGCCTGTTTTTAGTTTTCTATATTCTACATTGGGGTAAATTTAATAAATTTGTAAAGAATTCATTTGATTTATTATATATATTTATTATTTGTTATATTATTTGTTACAAAATATATATAAAAAATATTTTAAAAAACAATACTTTATTTTATTGCGTACTTTTATTTTCGTATACACTTTTTTGTGTACCTCATAAATATCGATAAGAGCATATGTTTAAATATTCTGAGCTGCCTCCTTCGCTTTCGTTTTTCGTGCCTTCGCACCCGACAAATTTATTGCTAAATTTTTTTTCACAGAAGTACAGAAAATATATTATTTTAAACTTATTTTATTTTATCACAACCTGAAACAAGTCTGCATCCAGCCTTGATTTTTCAGCCTCAAAATTCACCGGCTGAATGAAGCTTGAAATAACCCTGAGTTTAGGCTAAGCAGCCAGTCTTGGTTCCAGGCTGTTCCAAACGATGCAGTGAAACCTGGGACAGATCTGTCTCACTCAGGCTCGGTGAAACAAGGCTCGCACAAGCTTGTTTCCATCGTCAGCCTTTTGATTTCCTACCTGGGAAGTAGCTTCCGTAAACTGGCGAACCGCGAACCAGCGAACTTTAAACACGTTTTGATATTGAAAATATTTGTAGGCTCGTCGGACTGATTTTTTCGCGTCATAAGATGAGACGAGACAAATGACACACACTAGGGGAAATTTTGTGAGTTTTTAGCGTCATGAATTTTGTAAGACGAGATGTGACGCATGCATGTGAATGTAAAAATGGAGAGCTCTCATCGGTCAGCACCCGGACCAAATGAATACGAATGGATGGTAGAAATAAGAATACGCATGTATATGCATCGAATAACGTAAGTAAACATGCCAAAATACATAATTTTTTTCAATATCCCTTTCTCTCCCAAAGTGCAGACTGTAAATAATTTCTTGCAATGACTTTTCAAATTTCGGTCACCACGATATTTCAAAAACCGTTGCACCAATTAACTTCAAATTTAACAAGCTTCTTTCCATATAAAAAAGCAATGCTCAAACGAATGAATTTTTTTCGATGCATAATTTTTGTTATCAATGAAAATAGAGCGTTTTTTCGCTGAACATCGATACTTTCGCTTTGACCTGCGGCCATTTTTTCAAAAATCAATATTCCATTAAATTCCCCCTCCAAGCACTAGATAATTTCATGCGAAAACTAAATGCGTTTGATTTTTAAATTCCGAATGATTTGTTTCCGAGCAGCAGCGGTCATCGCGACGGACGCTTTCCAAACAGCGGTCTTGTATTGGATTCTTTTTCACTATAAACATTGTACAAGATACTTAAACCCGAACTCTTCAAAGTACAAAAAAATGTGCAACCCTGCAAACGTTTTACCAGAAGAAATTCACGAAAATTTGTCTTTTTTCCGACCAAGAACGAGGTGTAACCCGTTAAAAAAGTAGTTAGTGCCCTTTAATATTGACCGCTGAAACGCTCGACCCCATCAATAACGAAATGCCGCTTGGCGATAAAAAGCATTGATTTTTTCAGATATAAACTCACTGATGATATTTTTTTAAACCTCAATTTATTATAATACAATAATACAAAAATAGGCATTCTCGTTCCTTAGTTAAATGCTACATGAATATAAATCTCGTCAAAGTGGGGAAAAGCTTTAGAGAAAGTTGTAAGGGATATGGGAATAGAAAAGATAATAACAAAGATAAGGGATAGAGGGATGAAAAAACTTAACAAGGAAATTTTAAGGAAGGAAAAGGAAAAATGAGGAAATCAACATAAAATGACAAATATCCAAATAGGGTTTTATAATCGGCACAGTAATGGCCCACGTCTGGTTGCCAGAGAACAAACGATGGCGCGGTAATGGCTATGTACACGGGCCAGATCCGCACCATGCATGGTTGTTAATGGTAAACCATGAATGGCTGCCAAGACTTGGCCAACTATCATACGCCCATATTGGCCGAACAACGGCTGCCGGATCTTCTGCCGGAAATGAAAAACAAAAAATTGACAAATTATGGATATAAAAATTCTCGTAGTATCTTTTTTGTTTTCTTATGCTTTACTTATGTCCATGTACATAGAATAATTGCATTAAAAACGCTTTCTGCATTGTTCAAGTTTTTACCTTTCATCGGGATCGACCCTGCCGTCTTTCGTTCTAGTGTCGAGTGCCCTACCCAAGTAGCCATTCTAACACTTACAGAATCCATCGTTTGTTCGTTCCTTACTTTTATGCCGATAATTTTATTCGTGACATTAAAGTTTACCGACAATTTTTTTGGTCCATTTAGGCTGTAAAAATAACTCGCTCGTTTTGGGTGAAGTTCCGAAAAGCATACTCCTCTGATCGAGCTGAACTTTTGCACCGAACTTCCTCTCATTATCCTAAGAGAAACCGTTAACGGATTTTTGGCGACTAGCAATAGTTTCCGATATATCGCATTGTAAAGTTTATTATTTCACGCCATACGAATATATCTATATATCCGATAGATACCCCCACTCCTCTGGCCTCGCTGCTTCCTGGAAAACAGTGCTCGCCCGTACGTGCATATCACTTGCCATGTGGGATGGGTTTGTTTGGGTTTATTTAATATAGTAGAAGCGCAGTACAATAAATAACATTCAATATACGATATATCGAAAACTATTGCCAGTCGCCAATATCCTTTCAAAGGTTCTCTTAAAATATTGAAAAGAAGGCCAGTGCAAAATTTCAGCTTTATCAGTGGGATATGCTTTTCGAAACCTTATTCCTTGTTTTTACGTGTTATAGTTTAACGACCTACATTTGCAAAACGCCCAAAAACAAACCATCAATGGCTGGAATAGATCTGGCAAGCCGTTCATCCGCCTACGATACCCCAATGCTGATCGCCATTTTATCGATGCGATGGTATTGGCCCACTAATGACTGGCATAGATCTGGCAAGCCGTTCATCCGCCTACGATACCCCAATGCTGATCGCCATTTTATCGATGCGATGGTATTGGCCCACTAATGACTGGCATAGATCTGGCAAGCCGTTCATCCGCCTACGATACCCCAATGCTGATCGCCATTTTATCGATGCGATGGTATTGGCCCACTAATGACTGGCATAGATCTGGCAAGCCGTTCATCCGCCTACGATACCCCAATGCTGATCGCCATATTATCGGTGCGGTAGTATTGGCCCACGAATGGCTGGCATAGATCTGACAAGCCGTTCATCCGCCTACAGTACCCCAATGGTGGTCGACGAATTATTGGCCGATTATCAGCAAACCGTTTAATGGCTGAATGCTGGCGTTTTTGTTACGACGGGCGACCCTATATGAGTACAAGTATATTGTGGAAAATTAAAATCACCATGGCAATACTAGCCGGAAGGAGTAAAGGGAAGGGATAAATAAATGTGGGCGAGATTAAGATGCGGAAACATAGGAAGGCTTGCGAGAGGGTAAAACGATGAGAGGTGCAGGATCTGTAAAGAAGAAAATGGGACGCTGGAGCACCTGTTAGTATGTGAAAAAGGCTGGGAGGTTAATAACGGAGACAGCAAGAAAAAAAGCAGAGCAGTGGGTGCAAGGAACGCATAATTTGGCCATAAAGGGAGAAATTAAAAATATGTCGGGAGGGAAGATACAAAAAGAGATATGCGAGTATTTTAGAGAAATAAAGGAGGTGTGAAGAAAGATGTGCAAGGAGGAAGGGGGAGAAGAAGGGGATGGGTGGAGGATTAAACTGAGAAAGAGAAATGTTAGATAGTGACATGGAAAAGAGTATGCAGAGTGGAACATAAGTTAAGGTAGTTGTAAGACAACAAATAGAATTTTGTAAAAAAACTTGTTAAAAAAGTTGTGCAAATAAAACTCGATTTTATTGATACTACATGAATACGTGGGAGCCTGTCTGGCGCTTCCACAATTGGTTCACTACCGATGTAGCATACCATGCATTTAACGTAAAAAAATATTTGTTCAAACCTGCACACGTTTTCCCATAAAAAAATTACGAAAATTCCTCTTTTCTCCGGTCACGAGCTAGGTGTAACCCGTTAAAATGTTTTCCTACATTGTCCATTGCGGACGAACTGTTCTGATTTTTCGATAATATGTCATCGTATAAAGTTCGCCGCGAGGCAATTTATCGGCCCAGCAACAAATTTAAACACACTCCGAGCTACGTTCAAATTCTATTACTAGCGGTATCGTCTCTGAGAATGTTGGCTCGTGTGTCGGCCTTGTCAAGTGGATTCAATAACGAGGCAATATTTTGGGCCCTTCTCGACTAAAAGTTCGAGGACGCGTGGACACGAAGGTGAAAAGGAACGGCTGCGGCCTCGAGAGGCCTGCGGTCGCTCGTTTACTACCACACGAGCGTTAAATACTGTAACAGAGGTTAGAAAATGTGCACGCTCCGCTCCGGAGTTGTGGCGAGACTCTCGTCGTCATTCTCGCTAAGTCGTTTGCGCCATGGTATACTCCCCGAAGGGTATACTCCCCGAAGGGTATACTCACCCCGTCTTTTTTTCTCGGTGTTCGCCTGGGTGTCGTTTTTCCTTTGTGCTTTCGCGCTTTTTCAAGCCGACGTTTCGACGTGAGAAACACGCGGGACGACAAAATTAGAGAAAAGTCTACTCGTTAAAGGGACTGAAAGAAATGACACTAATTTGCAAAGAGAAATAACAATTACAGCCTCGCACGGCGAGTAAATAAGTAATGACGTCTTTCTACTTCATTATTGCGACGGCGTCTATCCGAAGACTAGCCAAAAAGGGACCAATCCCTCCTTTAAGGCGTTACCCCCACTTGTAGCGCAAAAAAGGCCTTTTTCATGAATTTTTTTAAAGAAAACTACAAAACTTTTTTAATCGATCAATATACCATCTTAAAGAACACATCTTGAAGAACTTTCAGTAATTTTTTTATTGAAAAATACTACATTGTTTAGTGGCAAATGGCCGTCAATGAAATAATGTTTTTATATACACGGCTTGCGGTGACCAACATTGCGGCGAAGTGGATCATCTAAAAAAAAAATGCGGATGGATTTAGTCAAATATAAGTATAAACTAGTCTTTAATCGAAGGATTTTAAAAAATATTCATTTTTCACCAAATGGCGGACAGTCAAAGTTAATGGTTCGATTTTAACGAAAAAAAACGGCCATTTTTTGGCTATAAAACGGCCATTTTTTTCGAAAAAAAAATCGAACGATTAAAGACTACATTTTTATGTATTAAATAAGCCTGCAAAATTTCAAGAAGATCGGTTCATTAGTGTTCGAGTAATCTTGGTCACCGACTTCAGAAATGTCATTTTGAGAAAAACGCGTTTAAAGTTTCAATTTCAGTTTACACGAAGAAAATATTTTTTTTGTAAACTTACATAGAGTCATCTATTCCGGGCCTATACAGAAGTTATTCTCAGATACTTATACTTCAAAAAAATGCAATAAAAAAAATCGATTTTTTCAAAATCGCAAGTGGGGGTAACCCCATAAGGAGCGAGATGCAGTCAGAGGCGTGAATAAACGGGCATTTGCAATAATGTTTTTTATAGTAATCAAGTTTGTTTTACAAAAGTGTTTACACAGACTTTTTATGTTATATTTCAACTTGACTTGTACACATTTTCAAAGAAAAATATGGATTATTTATAAATATATCGCCATCTTTGTCGGACCCCCTTCGGCATGTAGTGCTTTGCGGTGACCATCATAAAATTTTACTGGATCATCTGAGATTAAAAACAAAAAAAATCATTATTTTAATAATAAATCTAGTCCTTAATCGAAGCTTTTTTTTCGAAAATTAACAAAATGGCGGCTTCCGACAGATAACTTTCGATTTTCGACCAAAGATCGCTCGTTTATTGTTTGAAAAAATCGAAATTTTCAAAAAAAATGACAATGCTTCGATTGAGGACTAGTTTTTAATGCTATCAAAAAGCACACCAAATTTCATCAAAATCCATCGAGTGGTTTTTTAATTATAGTGGTCACCGACTTGAAAAACAGTTTCGAGAAAAACGCGTTTAGAGTTTTTCGATGTGGATACGGTATTATATGTTCGTAAAATTTTGAGCTCGATGGATAAGGCTAAACTTTTTTTTAATGTATTTTGATCTGCTGAATCCGAATATCACAATTTTTTGCCGAAAAGTCGAGCATTCTATTGTTTATAGCCAATTGTTAAAACAATTTTTCAAAACATTAAAGTTTTTCGGGATGAATTTTTTTTAAAACATTTTGGGCAATTTTAAAACGAAAGTATTCCTTATAAAATTTTTCTACAGTTCATAGTTTTTGAGTAATACATTTTTGAACATTTCTGAAAGAGTTTCCCAATTTTACACTTTTTGATGTATAGAAATACTAATTAAAAAATTACTTACATCGAATCATCAATACCTGGCCCATACAATAGGGCTTCTGCCGATGTGGAAGCATTCAAAATATCAATTTGTAGTTGTCTTCGAAGCATTCTGCCTTCCCGGGGATTATCTTTTGCGCGCTTGTCAGCCGCTACCTGCCATGGGGACCCGACCCCCCTTCACTAATTGTGGGATATCCCGGAAACTATTGATCGAATTGACTTGAAATTTTCTGGGAATATTTTCGACACATCATACTTCAAGAAAATGTTGTAAAAATCGATTTTTTGAAAATTCTGACTGCATCTCACCCCTCAACGAACCAATATACTATAGTATTTGAATACTTTCAACAAGATTTTTTTTAACGCTTTCAACCCTTTATATCACCGTGTAATAGTTATGTAACAAACCATCTAAGTCCTCACAAAATCCCATATTGACGTTTAATCCTTTTTTAAATCGATGTCTCTGGACGACTAAAAACGGTTGTATGGTTTTTTTAGTGCAATTCATGTACACTAGATGGCGTTAGTTCGCTCAAAATTGTCGCGTCTCCGGAGCTTCACAAGATGGCCGCATAGCGGCGCGTCAGACCCGCAAAAAGGCTGCCAACAGCAAGGAAAAATGATACTTACCGGCAAGCAAGGTTGGCAGGCTTGAAGAGGAGAATATCTATAACTCAATAAGCTCAAATCCTTGGTCCAGACCTCGAAAATCGAAAGTTACCATCGAAGGTAGTAATTCATATAGTTGAGTAGAGTGGCCCTTAATGGTTCAAGTCCCAAACCGGCACAGTGTCACATTGAATCGTCGATCGGGTGTAAATGCTCGAAGTTTGTCTTTTAGAAAGTCATGCGTTACTCGAGTCGACAACGAAATTGTAACGTACAACAAAAGCGGTGGTTGTTCACATAATTAGTGTCCAAAATCAATCAGCCAAAATGGAGGACACTTTCGAAGGTATGTAGAGTTGGTATATATGAACAAATGCCAGATTTTTATGTGTTTCAATACGTAAGGCATGTTTCAATGTAGCACGTACAAATTGTTATTCTAACCTTCAAAGCATAAAAACACCCATAGATTTACTTGAGATCGCCGTAGATCCCGTGAAGGTTGAAATTGTTTTACACGTGGAAAAGTATAGAGATTTCGTTGGTACAAACCGATCTTCCCCCAGTGTCCCACCGTTGATGTGAGACGAATATTGTCGAAGTCGTGACAAAGAGTTCGTGAGCTTAATCGTTAGAATGCCATGAGCGCGCAGCATGAATCGATAGAAAATCGGTTTTTGTTTTTCATTTCCCATAGTCGCTGTCGGTTTCAGGAATTTTAAGAGGCATTCGACATCAATTAATGATTTAATAAATAAATAGAGATAAGATAAAAAAAAGATTAATGAATAAATTTATACTTGAACGAATGCAAAAAAATGAATATCATAAATGCATTAAACGGAAAATACTAATAAATGAGTGAATAAAAAACAATAAAAATGAACAACTCAATGAAATAATGAATGGCGATGTACGCTCATCAATTAGTAATTACATGAATGTGTCAATAAATAATTATTATATAAAAAATTATTATCATGATATGAAGGAAGTTCTTTCGTGTAGAAAACATAACGATTATGTGAATTCTACTATTTTTTATTTACAATTATAAATGTTTAATTCGTATTTAGCAACCTCAAAAACATCTTGTTTCAAAGTATCTAGACAAATAATGTACATTTTTATCAAAACGTGCGCCATTTCATTGCCGCCATTTTCAATTTTCAATTATAAATGTTCAATTCGTACTTAGCAATCTCAAAAACATTTTATTTCGAAGAATCTAGATAAATAATTTAAATTTTGATCAAAACAAAACTAGAACATTTGGAATTTTTAATTCCAAATGTTCCATTCGTAATCGGCTACCTAAAAAACGTCGTTCCTGAAAAAATGTCTTCAAATAATGCTAATTTCGAATGAAATGTCCGCCATTTTAGAGTCGCCATTTTGAATTTCGATTTTTTGCACATTCGTAATCAGCCACCTCGAAAACGTATGTAACCGTTTTTTAGATGTAATTACTCACTTTTGAGGTTTTGACCAGGGATTTGGGCTTCCAGCCCATTGTGCGCCGTGAGAAGAAAAATAAAAAATATATATTAATAAATAATAGTATCAAGATACATAACTCGAGTAAAAATTTTTACCACTTATTGTGAAGGATTCCGTGCAAGGAAACCACAAAACTTGTTCGAAGTTCACTGATCGCGAGATTGCAAAATTCGAGTGTGCGTAAAGTTAGCGAAAATCGAAAAAAAAATATAAAAGCGATAAACGGTGTGTAAAAAATGTCGCGTGGCTTTGTGCCACAACAAGCAAAACAACTGCTTCAAAGCATTCCATACATCATAAAGGGATGATACGGCACAATGTAACATGTCTGTCACACTCCCTGTATTGCTTCATAGCTAGCCGCCTGATTACATTTTTCAAAAACTAAAAAATACGTGCTTTTTCACTTATTGAAACTCACCATAAAGTTAATTATTTTTTAATTTGTACATTGTTGAATTATGACGGGTCGATAATATTTTTACCGAGAAGATACATTGAGAGGCGTGTAGCAACAATTTTTCACATGGCCGGAAATATCTACACTTGTGATAATTATTCAATGTATCACTAATCTTACCTCACCCTGCTTTCTGTTTGTTTTTAATTGAATGACAATAAATAGTACACGTACAAATTAGTATGGCGACATTATTAGACGACGAGGAAAATAGAAATGAAGCTGAGCGTTGTCAAATAATTTAACACATATATATACAGCCAGTCCAGTGGTAAATTGTTCTCAGTTCTGTGAGGGGGTGTACCAGAAGATTTCTATACATGTGATCGGCGAGACGGTAGCACGTACTGCTGACTCTCGTCGTTGATCAGCATCGACTGGTCAACGGGAGCAAATAAACTGTTTTACTCCCTCCCTCCTGTCTTGCTTTTCCAATTCCTCTCTGATCGAAGATTTACAGCCTTCACCGAGAAGAAGAGCGACCCTTATTTCTGATGAGGAATGAGAGTCACGTAGACTCGTTGACGTTAACTAGGCAATTTCATTTAAACGAAATATTATTATTGTTTCACCATCAACCAATGCAAAAACATCGCTTGTCTTTATCCCACAGATTTACCTATATGTACGATAAATACATATATGTATATACATTACGAAACGTTCATCATCCTGCTATCGTATTATTTCGGCATTTTATAATCGTCCGAGTATCCGCTGAGAGGACGATGACGCAGTTCGATAATACGGGTAGAGTGCAGCTTGACGTAGAACGAAGGGTACGAAGGATATAGTGGCGGCGCTTAAAGGACACGAACATCGGCCGGTAATGAAGCTGCGCGTGGTAACTCGTGGGTGGTGTGGAACGTTGGTGTGGGAAATGTCCTCGTTTCTATCCTACGGGATATATTCTGTTTCAATTGAAGATTTTTCTGCAAAGCACGCCTTGCACCCACGCACCCTCACTCTCCATTTCCACGCAATTTCACAAATACAATTATGCAGCGTGTCATTTTTATCGTTCAAATGTTAGGGACGTTTACAAACGAACGACAGTTGCTTTTTAATCCAAAGACGTTTCGTGCACCATAGAAATGTGCCTTTCGCTCAATTGAAATAAAGTTTGTCGAAACGGAATTGATTGGAAGTGAACTTAGACTGAAATGAACACCTCGTCACACATTTGAATTTAATTTGTGCTCGAACGAAACTAAAGTGAATTAAATCGACTACGTTAGTCTTGCTTAAGGTGTTTAGTGTACATTACTCCGTTTCGTCGTCTTGGATTGATAAGAATGGCTCTGTCCTGAAGGAAATTAATCGTTGGTTGTGGTTGGGTAAAAGGACAATAATGTCGCGTGTATGTGAATATATATATATATATACATATATTCACTTATAGCAGACGAGGTATTGAAAATCAAGAGAATACGGGAGCTTGGTACCGTTCATACGATATCCTATGTACCATGACTACAGGATATACCGAGACAAACTTATATACGCGCGTGTAGGAGTCGCGGAAGTCCCTGAGTGGAATCATCCTTTATTTCTCAGGACTATAGCGGGATAATCCTCTATAAACCGCTCACGGCTCTCCTCTTCCCACGTTCCGCTCTCGCATATCAAAGTTCACAAGAGAGAAAGATAAAAGTAGAGAGAGAAACAGCTCAAACTAGAGAGCGCACTGCTGCCGTACACTTTTCTTCGCTGCAAAGCGAAAAATCAGCCGACTCACTATTCCGAGCAGCGAAAGACTAAAAATGACCATCAGCCTTTTACGGAAAAATTAAAAATGGCCGAAAAGCTACTACACAAAAGTCAAAAGAACTTCTTCATATGTAAGAGAAAATTAAAATAATTGTATATATCACCCTTTATATTTTTGAGGAGATTCAAAAATGCAAGTGTGCCATCTGTAAGTTTGTTTAATATTTGATAAAAGTCTATTTAATAAATGCTCCCACTTACCTATTTTCGAAATCTCATCCATGGGTTCGATTCGCAAATTCTTTTGTTTCTGTATTTATTTATACACGGACATGATCACGCACACGTACGTACATGTCATACGAAGGAAAATGCGAGTTCCCCTTCACGGAAAATTCGTTGCGGTTCTCGGGCAGAGTGGTGAGCTTTATCTATTGCGTAGGTACACATATATATATCCTCCCGTATGCACATAGTCAATAATGTATTGCGTAGGTGGTCCGAGATTCCAAACAGTCGTTTCAGTTACCAGCGGTACCATTCTCACAGGACTTCTCATTTGGTCCCCATGCAGGCCGCAAAGATGAGATAGACAATAAAAACCATCAGTTTTTTGCTGCGTAACGGCGTAATTGAATCACGGCAGTCCTCCGCAAGTCCGACGGTTGTATCGCGACTCCCACAGGTCGAATTACATGGCTTGTACTTTCTCGTTTTAGTCCCACTTTCAAACAGTTTCAGAAATGCTTTATCCAACGCTAACACTTCAATGCCCGTCAATTCGTTACGTTGATGCTGGGGCTGGTTGGTTTTACGCCACCCACGCAGCTGCGAGTGAAACGGAATAATTAATAATTGAATCATTTGCATTCGACACCCCCGGATGACCTAGAGCCGAAGACTCGAACTTGAACTCAGCCAACTAGATGTAAATATGATGAAGGGGGGGAAAAAAATCTGCCAACAGATGTCTGTACAAATGTGCAATCGTGCTGACAAAATTCAAACTATGAACATATTTTTTTCTTCGGATTACCTCTCCAATTAATTTGCGACGATATGCAGCTCTGTATTTTTTATTCGCATTCAAGGTCGATCTTCCATCGATTTTTTGCTCAGCTCTACGTGATGATCATGAGAAAATTTCTTTCTACGGGGCGATTTTTATGTTTTCCACTTACGACGAAAACAACGTAAATACGCACAGACGGCGGAACAATTAGATAATGGAACGTCATTGTGGGCCGGGTTGGCATCGTGTATTCAGTGTTTGTTCACTGCGAGGGCTGTTATATGTACACACTTCGTCCTCGATGGTCGAGGCTCCGCATCAAAGTAGCAAAGCCGTGGAAAATTACAGCGATGAGGTTTCAAAGCTCGGTCATTCAATATTACTCGAGAGACACAACAAGGATCCCATCCTTTTTTATCCTGCGCATCCCTTTCCACTTGTCCCGTTATATTATATCACTTTATATCTCCCATAGTCTCATGCGAGAGCTTCTTTTCCCCCGTACTGTATATCTACTTGTTTATTGCATTTAAGCTGCTTCCAACGTAGGTCTGAAGGACGCGGGCGAAAAAAAACGTCGAACAATCGATATTCCCCAAAAAGTATTAGCGAAATAGAGCTACCGTGAGTTTAAGGAGAAGTTCGAAATTGTAAATATCAAATAATGGATTCGTAAAAAAACATGAATATCGAAGCAGTGAAAAATTAGTATTATGGGAAGCGTTAGGGACATTTTTAGAAAACGAACAAACTTCACGTGGGCAATTAAATTATGACTTAAAAAAATGTATTTGCAGTGGTATGCCTAACGAGTCGATGAAAAATGCGCGTCAATACAACATGCGCAATATCATTGAGGTCTAGGAAAGAGACACGCGGTGGCGTATGAGCGAAGCAGAATTTCTAGGCGAGCAAGACCTCCTTGTGCCTGGTATAGACCTCGCCCCTATGTCCGTGAGCCCCGGCGCACGAAATTCTATTAGCTGACCGGGCATTCATCCGTCTTGATCCAATTATCCGTTAGGTATACACTACGTATACGTCATACGGCCGATATACGATGCCACAGTGGAACACACAACGACCGCTCAATATCGCTATCTTACAGGATACAGTGGATCGTAATATATACTTTCGCTAGTGGATGCTGCACGTAGAGGTTTCGCGAAAATAAAATATACTTCCAATCCTCAAAGCAAAAATTGAATTAACAGTCTGACAGCTTCGCAATAACCCTATAGATCGATAAAATATCGTATCCCCTTGGGTCGTTTTCTGCGCTGCCTTTGGTGTTCGAACGATGTCTATGTGTAAGATAGTTGGCCCAGTAACCGTCACCTTAAGGCGTTACCCCCACTTGTAGCGCAAAAAAAGGCCTTTTTCATGAATTTTTTTAAAGAAAACTACAAAACTTTCTTAATCGATCAATATACCATCTTAAAGAACACATCTTGAAGAACTTTCAGTAATTTTTTTATTGAAAAATATTACATTGTTTAGTGGCAAATGGCCGTCAATGAAATAATGTTTTTATATACACGGTTTGCGGCGACCAACATTGCGGCGAAGTGGATCACCTGAAAAAAAAATGCGGATGGATTTAGTCAAATATAAGTATAAACTAGTCTTTAATCGAAGGATTTTAAAAAATATTCATTTTTCACAAAATGGCGGACAGTCAAAGTTAATGGTTCGATTTTAACGAAAAAAAAACGGCCGTTTTTTGGCTATAAAACGGCCATTTTTTTACGAAAAAAAAAATCGAACGATTAAAGACTACATTTTTATGTATTAAATAAGCCTGCAAAATTTCAAGAAGATCGGTTCATTAGTGTTCGAGTAATCTTGGTCACCGACTTCAGAAATGCCATTTTGAGAAAAACGCGTTTAAAGTTTCAATTTCAGTTTACACGAAGAAAATATTTTTTTTTGTAAACTTACATAGAGTCATCTATTCCGGGCATCAAAAAAAAAACTGCACTTCAAATTGCACTTCAAAAAATGCAATAAAAAAAATCGATTTTTTCAAAATCGCAAGTGAGGGTAACCCCTTAGGCCACAGTAACGGGTATAAAATCATGCGCGAATTTAACAATTTTCTTTCGTATGATAAAGTGATTCACTCATAGAATTAATTACACATCTATTTAGTATGAATATCAAGCTGTTAGAAAATATATATATATTTTTTTTCGATGTACAAAATGGCCGACTACTAATATTTTCTTTTGTTATCTTTTTTACCTAGAACAAAAAACAAAAATTCTCGTCAATCTACATTAGAATACACAGAGAAGTACGTACGGAATTTAAAAAATATTGTTTTATTCAAAAGTTGTAAGTATTTGAACGAAGGACTTTCGATACCGGCGATACAATGTTGCCATGCTAAACCATGTTAAAAACATTAAAAAATTCAAAAAGTTCAGAATTTTATAAAATTTGGTGACCATACTCTTTAGTGCCAAATTTGACAATACAAATTTTTTCAGATTTTTCTTCTTCACAGTTATCGAGTAAGTTAATACTAAAGTTCACGTGTATAAGCATAGCGTTTCCATATATATAGATATACATTGCAGGCATAACAAATCTGCTTTAATGCTTAATTACTCGATAAATAAGTGGAAGAAAATTTTGAAAAAAATTGTGTTTTCGCATTTAATGTTGAAGAACATTATCACCAAATTTGATCAATTTCTTAAGATTTTGACTTTTGTACCGAAACTCCTTAAGAAATGAATTTTCAGTGAAAAATTCCGTTATAACTGCTTATAAACTTCTCATAAAATGAAAAGTTTTCGATTCATCAGAAATTCCGTACGTACTTCGCTGCGAAACGCAATTAGGAACATAACTTTTAAATTTGAAGTAAATCGAGCGAAAATTGTTGAAGTTATTTGTGACGCCAATTGGAAAAAAGCTGTTTCGAGAAGTTTCGAGTGGTCGGCCATTCTGTACATCAAAAAAAAAATCTCACAGCTTGATATTCATACTAAATAGACGTGTAATTAATTTTATGGGTAAATCACTTTTTCATACGAAAAAAATTGTTTAATCCGCACATGATTTTATACCCGTTGCTGTGGCCTAACGCATTAAGCAAATCACTCGACTTTGCAAATGTATATAGCTCAACTTGGAAAGTGAGTTGAAGTTTTTTTGAGCCATTCTTAATCAGTTTTTTATTACCAAGAAAAACGTCGGTGCAAAATTGCCGTGCATGGTACAGTTTTCGAGACAATATTTCGTGAAGGTTATAAGACGCTATTGTACGGGGCATCGTCATGCCGCCATAATGGTTAAGTAATGTGGTGATGGTGAAGTTAAAGTAATCGTCATGTGTACGTCCCACAAATCCTCGCGTGCGTTCAAACGTTTTTGCGTTGCGAGTATCACGTAAACATTTTTTGCATTCCTATTTAGTGATCTATGAACTAAATCTGTAAAATTTCATTTTGGACAATGATGAAAATAAGAATATTTTTAAAAAATCATTGCATTCCATCGGTGCAAACTTCAACCCCATTGCATCTTACCCCAGCCACGACACTAGATTGCCAAGATTTACAAAAACTCTTATTTCGATGGAATCTGCAATCATCCATATTCAAAATTAGATGAGCATACCAAATACCTCGAATGCCAATTATCACCGTACAACCCAACCATTCCTTTTTCTGAGCATGACATTTCCGAATCACTTTATACGCGTCAAGTGAAAACCAGTGGAGCAAAAATGGAGGAAAAGGTGAAGCAAACCCGAGAGGTCAGGTCGAAGGGCAATATATCCGTATTTGCTCGGCCTGCACGTGTTCATCGAACACGTTAAAATTTAATAACAGGTGCTCACAGTGCACCTAAATAGGTGCCATGTCATACTTGAAATTGAGAAGCCTCATGCGTTGAAGTTTGCATCGTTGGAACACAACGAACATCCGTATTTCTTTATTTTTATTGCCCACTGACTGCACTCTTATTCTGCATTTTTAGGATATCGATCCCTAATAAGGAACTTGAAAAAAATTGCAGTGACATTCGTAGCCCAAATGTGCCAATCAAATTGGGCAATGGAAGAGAACAAATAATTTCGTTGCCTTTCAACAATGCAAACTTAAATATCATGAAGCCTACACTTT
The DNA here is from genome assembly GCA_944452715.1 of Ophion slaviceki. Taxonomy (NCBI): domain Eukaryota; kingdom Metazoa; phylum Arthropoda; class Insecta; order Hymenoptera; family Ichneumonidae; genus Ophion; species Ophion slaviceki. Next base: position 26,162,330 of record OX101786.1, on the reverse strand, counting down.
GTTGGGGCTTCGTGGTATTGAAGTGCACAGAAATTACGTCCCCAAAACCTTTAACTTTCTATTTTTATTTTCCCTTTTTTCATTTATCAAGATATTTTGAACCTATAGGGCCCATTCAACATTTTCTTCTTGCGAATCGTTGATTTTGGAGATAAAATAATGTGTGAAATAACTTTTATATAAAAATGCTTTCATTTATCTGCAGGTAATTTTGAAGACATTGCAGCATACGTAATATTGATTATGGGAACGATCGATTATGAGGATTGTCTTTGAAGATGAACATCTTTCAAATCACTTTTCCTCATATATGTATAGACGGAGAATTCAGTAGCCATTGGGCCTATCAAACTGTAAACTTTGGCATTAATCTGCGCCATAAAATATGATAGTTCTTCTCTTCGTAGCCACTAACGATTCACCTCTACTATTTCGTCACTCCCACTGTTTCTCTCTCTCTCTCTCTCTCTCTCTCTCTCTCTCTCTCTCTCTCTCTCTCTCTCTCTCTCTCCCTCTCTCTCGTACTCCCGTGACCTGTGAACTTTGGTAGTTCGATTTTGCCAGTGCATGAAGGGCGAGAGAGAGTGCGAGGGAGAGGAAGACGATAGAGGGGTCGCGCACGTGCCAGGGTTGGCTACACAACCCCCCCCCCCCCTGGCCCCAAGGATATGCAATGCTCGCCATCGAAACGTTCGGAGCATTCGAGAATGCATTTTCCAGATATGCATCGACGAACCATTCTATATTTACACTTTTACTCTGGATATCAACCCTTCAACGAATAGGGAATCCACACACATACACATTTATATTTGTGTGCGAATACTTCTCAATTTCACTAGGTCGAGTGTTCGATTACGGTTTGCGGTTGGCGTTTCTATGTGCGAGGGCAGCTAGAAGTGACGCGAAGATAACAGCACGAACGTAGATTAATCTTTCGCGTTTCGGTAATAATTGGAAAAATTCTTTTGCTTTTAAGTGGGCGAATGTGCATAACTTTGGGTTTGTTTGGGTTTGTTTGGACTGTCTCAAGATCCTATGTACAGATTTGTAAATTAAAATGACACGAGGATAATCCTTCCCATGTGCGAATGTCGGTATTCCGCCAGAGTTGCCAATACGGCCCAGAGTTGTGCAAGTTCTGGCGACCGACTCTCAGTTGGCGGTACTGCCCCAGTATTGGAAACCGAACGTATCAGTACCGTCCCAGTCTGGGTTACTGAGTCTTGGGTGAAGTACTGGCCCAGTTATGGTAAACTATTTTATCAGTACGGTGCCAGTCCTGGTTACCACGTATGGTTGAGTCTCGGCTGGAGGTACTACGCCAGTACTGGCAACTGAACGTATCAGTGCCGTGCCCGTCTTAGCTACCCAGTCTTGGGTGAAGTACTGCCCCAGTATTGGTAAACAATTTTATCAGTGCGGCGCCAGTCTTGGTAACCAAGGTTGGTTCAGTCTCGGCTGGAGGTACTGCGCTAGCATTGGCAACAGTACCATGCCAGTCTTGGTTACCGAGTCTTGGGTTAAGTACTTCCCCAGTATTGGTAAACAATTTTATTAGTTCAGTGCCAGTCTTGGTAACCAAGGTTGGTTCAGTCTCGGCTGGAGGTACTGCGCTAGCATTGGCAACAGTACCATGCCAGGCTTGGTTACCGAGTCTTGGGTTAAGCACTGTCCCAGTATTGGTAAACAATTTTATTAGTTCGGTGCCAGTCTTGGTAACCAAGGTTGGTTCAGTCTCGGCTGGAGGTGCTGCGCTAGCATTGGCAACAGTACCATGCCAGTCTTGGTTACCGAGTTTTGGGTTAAGCACTGCCCCAGTATTGGTAAACAATTTTATTAGTTCGGTGCCAGTCTTGGTAACCAAGGTTGGTTTAGTCTCGGCTGAAGGTACTGCCCTAGCATTGGCAACAGTACCATGCCAGTCTTGGTAACCAAAGGTGGTTCGGTCTCGGCTGGAGGTACTGCGCTAGCATTGGCAACAGTACCATGCCAGTCTTGGTTACCGAGTCTTGGGTTAAGTACTTTCCCAGTATTGGTAAACAATTTTATTAGTTCAGTGCCAGTCTTGGTAACCAAAGTTGGTTCATTCTCGGCCGGAGGTACTGCGCTAACATTGGCAACAGTACCTTGCCAGTCTTGGTTACCGAGTCTTGGGTTAAGCACTGCCCCAGTATTGGTAAACAATGTTATTAGTTCGGTGCCAGTCTTGGTAACCAAGGTTGGTTCAGTCTCGGCTGGAGGTACTGCGCTAGCACTGGCAACAGTACCATGCCAGTCTTGGTTACCGAGTCTTGGGTTAAGTACTTCCCCAGTATTGGTAAACAATTTTATTAGTTCAGTGCCAGTCTTGGTAACCAAAGTTGGTTCAGTCTCGGCCGGAGGTACTGCGCTAGTATTGGCAACAGTACCATGCCAGTCTTGGTTACCGAGTCTTGGGTTCAGCACTGCCCCAGTATTGGTAAACAATTTTATTAGTTCGGTGCCAGTCTTGGTAACCAAGGTTGGTTCAGTCTCGGTTGGAGGTACTGCGCTAGCATTGGCAACAGTACCATGCCAGTCTTGGTTACCGAGTCTTGGGTTAAGTACTTCCCCAGTATTGGTAAACAATTTTATTAGTTCAGTGCCAGTCTCGGTTACCAAGGTTGGTTCAGTCTCGGCTGGAGGTACTGCGCTAGCACTGGCAACAGTACCATGCCAGTCTTGGTTACCGAGTCTTGGGTTAAGTACTTCCCCAGTATTGGTAAACAATTTTATTAGTTCAGTGCCAGTCTTGGTAATCAAAGTTGGTTCAGTCTCGGCCGGAGGTACTGCGCTAGCATTGCCAACAGTACCATGCCAGTCTTGGTTACCGAGTCTTGGGTTAAGTACTTCCCCAGTATTGGTAAACAATTTTATTAGTTCAGTGCCAGTCTTGGTAACGAAGGTTGGTTCAGTCTCGGTTGGAGGTACTGCGCTAGCATTGGCAACAGTACCATGCCAGTCTTGGTTACCGAGTCTTGGGTTAAGTACTTCCCCAGTATTGGTAAACAATTTTATTAGTTCAGTGCCAGTCTTGGTAACCAAGGTTGGTTCAGTCTCGGCTGGAAGTGCTGCTCCGGCGTTGGCAACAGTACCATGCCAGTCTTGGCTACCGAGTCTTGGGTTAAGCACTGCCCCAGTGTTGGTAAATAATTGTATTAGTTCAGTGCCAATCGTGGTAACCAAGGTTGATTGCGTCTCGGCTCGGAGTACTGCCCCAACATTGGCAACAGTACCATGCCAGCCTTAGTTTCCGAGTCTTAGGTTAAGTACTGCCCCAGTTTGGTAAACTCTGTGTGCTGGGCCGACATATATTTCATATCATTGGCGTACCGACTATTTAATCTCACATATATATAGTGAAAATATTTATTTACAATATATTCGTTACATTTCTCAATCATTCGAGATGCAGGAGTGTTACAGCATATCTACTTCCTTCAACAGATAATAATATACATTTGTCAACAATATTGGCAACTGAGTACATTTTCGTTGAAGAAATTCGGCGTCCTATCTTATAAATGCCTAATCTAGAAGAAGCCATGGGAGTTGTAAAAGCATCTCCTTTATTTTCGAGAGCTTGTCCTTTCAAAAATAGCTTTCTTGAATTGTCGGAAAACATACGCGAGATTTGAATAATCTCACCATTCGCTAATTTTACAATATTATCAGGTGTCGCTACGCATACCGTCATAGTTTTTATATTTATTTTCGTATATTCAAGTGTATTGATTATTTCCGCTCCTCGTTTGGTTTGTTGTACGCGATGTTTACAGTTGTTAAAGCCAACATCATATTTTTGAATGGTTGATGAAATTCTGTCGTTTTCAGATAAACGTCTAAAAACCTGAGCGATAGGATTTCTCGGCATTCTGACTAGTCGTTTTATGTAACCCAAACAATTTTCAAATGGAAATGATGAATATTCTGTTAACGCAGCTTGCATGTGTCGTACATCATCCGCCAAATGAATCAGATTGTGGAAATTCATAACTTGCGAATCATTTCCATACTGAGTTGGCATATCTTTAAAAAAAATTCGAAGGAATGATTCAGCTTCGTTTGTGTATATTAATGCCCAGGCAGGGCTACACAATATGCGACATGCTACAAAGAGATGTAAGAAATGACGGTAACCCTCTAGTGACAATACTTTACGTAAAACTATCCCTCCGGCATACAGTAAGACGAATCTATACTGAGTCGCTTTCCAATTAGCTATGTCTGTCACGTCGAGTATTTTTCTTTGGAATTCCGTCGTTATTTGTGATGACAATGACAGTAGAAGTTCTGTAAGGTGATATCGCTCTCGTCTTCCAATGCTGCCCTTTTGTTTTTTGACCGAAAGCCATTTTTCGAAGAGTTGTTTCATAACCCCACAGCACAACAAGTGCATATAATCTAGGACAACTCCTGTGACGGGATCGAATCCCGGAATACGGACCAATGGCGAAATAATATTTGGCAAGTGATGTTCAGGATAGCGCTTTTCTATGAATGAATTGGCGGTACGTAATCTACAATTCATTTTCGGGTAAACTCTTCTTCTGTTGACAGTCTTTCCGTGGACGTTGCATCGTTCACAACCATAAAATCCGGTGTGTCCTTTGCAACATTTAATGAAAGCCCGAGCCGGAGTATCACAAACAAATGCCGCAATTCGGAACGAAAACGAAGTATTCTCAATGTCAAGTCCTCGCGCGATCAGTCCCGTAACTTCATTAACAAAATCGTCGAAATAGTTGTTAGCATCATGAGGCTTTGAATCACCGCAGTACAATGCCACTACCAAAGGTTTGCAGTAGTAGTCTTTGTGTAAAATTTTCAGTAATATTGGCCACATCTGTTGTTTAGAACGGGCGTATATGGGTAAACCATCAACGTTCACTAAAACTCGCAATTCCTTATTATTATATCCGGATGTGGCTAATTGCTTTCGGAGTTGAGCTTCGATGCCAAGGTACATGTAGGAACCATAAGTACCTTTCTTCGTAAGCATAGGCCTAATTCGATCTTCGGTTCTTTGTGTATGCAAAAGTGTTTCCGCAGTCTTCGGAAGATCGGTATGACCTTCAGACCTCAAAATAGTCAAAAGATCGTTCAATAAACTGTGCGTGACATGATTCACGTGCTTTATTGCACAATCTCGAAGTTTGTCTCCTAGCGTTTTTTTATCTTCGAATGAGTTGGATGCTTCCACGAGTTCAGTCGCATCAGAGAGCCAACTAGATTCTTGCGACTCGTCATTGCAAAAGGATTCTGATTCGTATGATGTCTCTGATAAATGCACGTCGATAAATGATCTAAAACAGGAAAAAGGATGAACACATTAAAATAATGCAGGTGTATGTTTTAATGGTTCATTTTCATAAAATACGCTGCTGCTATCGCACTGAACAGATCGGACGGGTTCTCATTTAATCACCCAGTTTAAAAAATAATAAAAGATAGGATCTCTTTAATGTTTCTGATTGAGGATGATTCAATTGCGCGTTTAGCGATTGAATGAAGACAATTACAGACAGAATTCATCCTAATATCTCAGGCAAATGAGATAGCTCTACCGACCTCTACCCCTGACTTTTGATAATTAAACGAATAAAGATCTCTATTACTGTCCCAAGTCTGAAAAACTATACTTTTCAATATATTTTTGGTATAATCTTCGTACAAAAAGCAACTCTGAACGACAGTTAAAAAAGAAATATATGTGCCACGGAATTTTTTCATAATTTCAAATGTCGACTTATTATTATCATTTTGTAAATGATTTACCATTATCCTACATAAAAGGCAGATCCTATTAAAACATGAAAAATGAAATATAAAAAAATGTCTAACCAAATCCGGAAGGGTCAGCGTCAGACATCGCTTGAGTCGACATGGAACGGCTCATATACAATATCTAACAAGTAAACATATCTGCATCATATCGTGAAGTTTAGTTGAATTGTCTAGGTAACAACCAAGTGAATTGCTTGAACTGTGGAATTTCTAGTGCATAATATAACGTTTTTACTACTTACGCATTACTTGTTTCGTTAAATTCTCCAAAATTATTGTGTTGTGCGGATCCTTGTGCAATCAAACCGTCCGTACTGGTGTTGGGCGGAATTGTGATCGCTGAATCTCCTCGGTTTAATGGTTGACCGTCCGCACCAGCGTTGTTAGAGCTATGCATAAATCAAAATGGTGCCTTATTAACAATGCTACATATTGTCGTAATATATAAATCTTAAGTATAATACGTTAAAGTAAGAGTGTTAAGGTAGCTTTAAAACCAAAAACGCTAAATACTTCGCGGTCATACTGACAAGGGGACAGTACGGCAGTCGGATTTTTGTAATTTTTCGTACTCATGGTACGTGAAGTTCAGAGCTCGAATATTAATATCCCAAAGCAGTTCGACGCCATATTCAGAAATTTTCGAGAAAATTGACTTTGAAGTTTTCGAGCGCACTCTTATCCCACAAATATGCAACGATATTCGACCCGGGCTCGTGGCGTACCCGGTAGCGCTCGAGTCTAGTAATCGCGGGGTCGCTGGTTCGAGTCTCACTTCGAATTTTTTTTTCTTTTCATTTTTTTTTAATTCGCATACCTCTGTCATTTAAATATCCCGATAAATTTTTGTTGTATATAATCACATTATTATATATAATTAATATAATATATCTATATATGTTTATATATGGACAAAATCCATATATAGTTATTTATGTACAAAATTCATTATAGTTATACATAATTATATATTTTCTCATATATTATTTATATATAACAATAGGTGATTATTTATAAAAAAATAAATAAATAATCCCGGGATAAAAATCATAAAATCTATGCTAATTCACATATATGTAATTATAATTGTCAATGATAAATGCAAGTTTTATTTTTGATTATCTCTTGCTTGAAATTGCGAATAGGCGACGTAAAAATATCCAGTAATAATATTTACATAAACTCCCTTGTATATTAATAGGAATATAAATAGAAGAATAAATGTTGAAATATGTGAATATAACGCTTGCTTTGGCAATTTCAACATTTATTCTTCTATTTATATTCCTATTAATCTACAAGGGAGTTTATGTAAATATTATTACTGGATATTTTTACGTCGCCTATTCGCAATTTCAAGCAAGAGATAATCAAAAATAAGACTTGCATTTATCATTGACAATTATAATTACATATATGTGAATTAGCATAGATTTTATGATTTTTATCCCGGGATTATTTATTTATTTATTTATAAATAACCACCTATTGTTATATATAAATAATATATGATCATATATGAGAAAATATATAATTATGTATAACTATAATGAATTTTGTACATAAATAACTATATATGGATTTTGTCCATATATAAACATATATAGATATATTATATTAATTATATATAATAATATGTGATTATATACAACAAAAATTTATCGGGATATTTAAATGACGGAGGTATGCGAATTAAAAAAAAATGAAAAAAAAAAAAAAAAAATTTCGAAGTGAGACTCGAACCAGCGACCCCGCGATTACTAGACTCGAGCGCTACCGGGTACGCCACGAGCCCGGGTCGAATATCGTTGCATCTGTGTGGGATAAGAGTGCGCTCGAAAACTTCAAAGTCAATTTTCTCGAAAATTTCTGAATATGGCGTCGAACTGCTTTGGGATATTAATATTCGAGCTCTGAACTTCACGTACCATGAGTACGAAAAATTACAAAAATCCGACTGCCGTACTGTCCCCTTATGAGCTCGGGCTTTTCCCAGCATTGGCAGTTACGCAGTTTTGTTGTAAAACGCAATTTGTTCTAAAACCGGATTTCTATATTACTACATATTAAAAAAAGGAAAATGTTTAATGGTTTATTGTCGAAGACAATCTGCCAAAACGCATTGTTAAATTTACGAATACCAGGCAGTAAAATGTATTGAACGAGAAAATATTTAGGTATGTATCTCCCATACAATCCCAACCAAAAAGAGTTTTGGTGAGAATTTCAAGTACTTCGTGTTAAGGCAAGAAATTGAAAAAACAACAACCATTTCAAAGATGATAATAATATTCATTTCCAATAATAACAATGACGGTAAAATTATGTAAATAAAAAAAAATGTTAAACCACGCGGATCAAAATACATTAAAAAAAGTTTAGCTTCATCCATCGAGCTCAAAATTTTACGAAGATATAATACCGTATCCACATTGAAAAAATTTAAACGCGTTTTTCAAGTCGGTGACGACTATAATTAAAAAACCACTCGATGGATTTTGATGAAATTTGGTGTGCTTATTGATAGCATTAAAAACTAGTTCTTAATCAAAATTTTTTCATTTTTGTTGAAAATTTATATTTTTTTAAAACAATAAACGAGCGAATTTTTTGCTCGAAAAGCGAAAGTTATCTATCGGAAGCCGCCACTTCGTAAATTAAAAAAAAAGCTTCGATTAAAGACTAGATTTACTATTAAACTAATGATTTTTTTTTTGGTTTTTTTATTTCGGATGATCCAGTAAAATTTTATGATGGTCACCGTAAAGCACTACATGCCGAAGGGGGTCCGACAAAGATGGCGATATTTTTATAAATAATCAAGATTTTGCTTTGAAAATTTGTACAAGTCAACTTGAAATATAACGTAAAAAGTCTGTGTAACCACTTTTGTAAAATAAACTTAATTACTATAAAGATATTTAAAATGCTCGTTTTTTCACGCCTCTGACTGCATTGTATAAATCATCGATTCATACAATGTAATATGCGCTTACCTGTTTCCCAGGTGGTCGTTAAATTCTGCAATGTCTGAATCATGTCGGCTGGTAGAAACATCACCCATGGAGCTTATATTTGATGAAATATTCATCGTCGATGCACTGGAATTTAATCTTTCATAACTAGAATTGTCGGTCTCACTATTATTAGCCTTCTCTTCGAGTTTCAGTGCTCGGTACTTTTGCGTTCTGTATGCCATTGTTGTTCAACAGCGAGTGTTTCACGTCGCCTAAAGTTGTGTATTATTACGGGGTATATTATTTGAAGAAAAAAAAAGCGAAACTCGGACACATAGATCGATCGAATTATCATGCGACGAAAATATTTTCTTTTCCTTCGAGGACTTTTCTCAACCACTACAAGACACCACGTGACGGCCGAGTCGAGAATTTGTCATCCGACGCTACGCCGATATAGTCAACCGCGTAGCAGATTTTCTTTGTGCTCAGCTATAAGGGAGGACAAAGGCTAGGCTTGTGTGACGATCTCGGCCTGCGATTGGTGAGGCGTTCGAATTTTTCCACATGTACGCTACGGACCAACCTTATTCGGTCGCCTTTTGTATCTTTTATATGTTTTTAACAATAGATTTTTGCCAATATCCATCGTACGCTATAGTCTAGACAATAGACGTATTAAAATTACCTAGAATCAAAACTATTCTAACAGATGGTCGATCTTTAATTTAAATAGAAAATATTTTCATACTCAAAGATCCTCAAACTGAGCACCCAAGTGTGTTATTGTATTGGTGTATTAGGGTGTTATCACACTGGCGATTTGCGAGCGTGTTTCTAGCAAGGATATCGGTCACGCACTCACCGCGCGTGCGCAGCGAGCTCGCCGCTCGTGCGCAACTTGTAACTGCACGTTTACAGTCCGCTTTTTGGACCGCGACACCGCGCGTTTCACGAACGCGCGTTTACCGCGCGTTTGCCGCGCGTTTTTCAGTCCAGAAATTAGATTGTGTATCGCCCATTGCGTGTGTATAGCGTCGTCTCCGTGTAGAAAACACGCCGTGTGCGCAGGCCCTTACTCTTGTTACGAATCGCCTTGCTGGAAAAACGCTTCCAAATCGCCAGTGTGACAGTGCCCTTAGTCATCCGCGCCGAACGAGCACGCGGCGGTTGACGAATACAAAGACGCAAAAACATTCGAACGTTCGACAGCAGGCCCGCGAGGCCCGTCTTGTGCCTCGATTGGAACAGTGCAAAAAAACGGTCAACGGTGAACTGTGAAATTTTCGGGTGGTAAAAACTAATTATTTTCGCAAAGATGGATTCGTCGGGTGACGAGAGTGAAAAGGTAAGAACAATAATCATTAAATATTCTAAATTTATAAAGAAAGATGTAGTAGTGTAAGCGCCAAGTGATGCTCGTCTTTGTATCGTGGTATAAAAATTTCAGAAACCCAGTCAAACGGTTTGCCCATAGCAACATTTAGATTTATCTCGAACATTTCAAAAGAATAATCGAATTGCTATAATTTTTTCAAATTTTAAGATGCTGATTTGTTTTTTTTTTTTAATTTTTTTTTCCATAGCGTAATCTCCCGATACAATTTTTGGTGTTGAAAAATCAACCAATAATAATGTAAAGAACTTTTGTTTGCATAATAACTAGATTGAGAATTAGTGAAATAAGAATTAGTGAAAAAAACAATTGTCCAACAAAAAAATAGGTTCCCCATTCTTTTTTTCGTTTCTAACCAGTTCGTAGACTTTTCGAAATTCGGACGAATTTGAAAAAAACTACGGTCTTGAAAAAAAATTTCATTCTGAAAAACGAACGAAATGTGACAATTTTTGGTCATGATTTTGTAACAAAAGATTATAACAAAGACACTTGAGAATATTCCGGGTAATTAAATTAATAGTTGCATTGAACTTTTTGGGAAAACGGTCTTTCAAAAAATGTAAGAATATTCTGAAAAGTTAAAATATATTTACAAATATTAATGAATTCACTTATCGCGAAAAATTAATATTTCGTCTACATATGGGACAATTTTTTCCCTAATTATAAATTGTTTAGCCATATTGTTCTGCAAAATCAATGTTCTGTTTCCACGTGATTGCGTTTGTTTCATAAATAATATAATTTTCCCTAAATATAGGTAACAGACAAGAAGGGGTTCACCATTGTCTCCTTTTTAAAAGAAAAAAGAAGGGGCAAAATTCTCATCGAACTCGTACCAAATTCATGGCTCATGCAAGAGAAAGGTGGCGAGTGGCTTTGCTCCTTCCTACCGAAACAGGCAGACGCCACCGCGCTTATTGAAAAAGGGCAGCCACCGGCTTCAGAGTGGAAATTATTTCCTGTCAAATGCATAAAAAGTGCAGGTATATTTTTCATTATAACTATAATTTAAACTTCCTGTATGGAGAACTCAAAACTTAATTAATAGACTTTGCATCGATTTTCAAGATTCTTTCGACCAGGGGATGCGAAGGTTGGAACGTGCGTATAAAGAAGCGGACATCGTAAGCACAGAAGTCGACTCTCACACAGAGGACCAACAACTTAAGGGCGCTGAAGACTTGTCATCAGGTACAGTATTATCAGTCGATAAATAATTGATTAGTGTTAACTTGAAATATTCATCAAACATTAAATTGGAATGTTACGCACTGCAAAAAAAAAAATAATTTAAATAGAATCTATTTAAATTAAATAGGTTTTTTCCTTGTCTCACAGCCTACTACGATCATACTTGTTTCAAAGATATTTTTGTTGCTTCAGTTATTCTTTTTAACTCTTGTCAGTCACATCTCCAGATTGTGACGTAAGAGTCATTGGGGATGTAATCAACGCCACTCACTTTGGAGAGTGATAAATAATTGAAAAATTGAAGAAAAAAATACTACAATGCATTTTCACCCCTTGTGTGTAAGACCATGCGGATTATTTTCAAGTCGTGTAATTTTTAATACAAAAAAGTCGAAAATCTCAAAATTTCTGGAAGGTATCGCAGGTCGAACAACGGCTGGGGTTGATTCAACTCCCGATGACTGTTAAGTGTTAAGTATTAAATATATTCAAATTAAACAAATAAAGATTCGATTCAAATAAATCTTTATTTGCTTACAATATACACTGTAAATCTAAGTGTATTGTATGCATAAAATATTTCATAAAACCAAAATAAAATTAATCACTTAATTGAGAGTTTCACCACAACGATTTTTATCGTAATCCGTCATTTCCTGGCCTTTTGAAATATTTTTTTTCGAATGAAATATTTGAATGAGAATTGAACCTAAAACCTACGTACGCATAGAGCTACGCACGCTGCCCCTATGCTACTGAATACTAATAACATTTTAGTCGCAGATATGGCATGAGAGACCAAATGAATAACTAATTATTTATTGTATCAAAAATTATATCAATTAGTAAATATCATTGTGATAATTAAAGTTTTATCGAATAACATGTTATATATTTTTCTAACATAACCTGTATGTGTGTGTGTGTGTGTGTGTGTGTGTGTGTGTGTGTGTGTGTGTGTGTGTGTGTGTGTGTGTGTGTGTGTGTGTGCGTGTGCGTGTGCGTGTGCGTGTGCGTGCGTGCGTGCGTGCGTGCGTGCGTGTGTGTGTGTGTGTGTGTGTGTGTGTGTGTGTGTGTGTGTGTGTGTGTGTGTGTGTGTGTGTGTGTGTGTACATATATACATATATACATATGTATATATATATACACATATATTCATATGTAAACACACACACACACGCACACGCACGCGCGCGCGCACGCGCACGCGCACGCACACGCGCACGCGCACGCGCACGCACACGCACACGCACACGCGCACACGCGCACACGCGCACACGCGCACACACACACACACACACACACACACACACACATACACATATAATGTTAGAAAAATATATAACATGTTATTCGATAAAACTTTAATTATCACAATGATATTTACTAATTGATATAATTTGTGATACAACAAATAATTACAGTTATTCATTTGGTCTCTTATGCCATATCTGCGACTAAAATGTTATTAGCACTCGGTAGCATAGGGGTGGCGTGCGTAGCTCTATGCGTACGTAGGTTTTAGGTTCAATTCTCATTCAAATATTTTATTCGAAAAAAAATCTTTCAAAAGGCCAGGAAATGACGGATTACGATAAAAATCGTTGTCGTAAAACTCTCAATTAAGTGATTAATTTTATTTTGGTTTTATGAAATATTTTATGCATACAATACACTTTGATTTACAGTGTATATTGTAAGCAAATAAAGATTTATTTGAATCGAATCTTTATTTGTTTAATTTCAATGTATTTAATATTTAACACTTAACAGTCATCGGGGGTTGAATCAACCCCAGCCGTTGTTCGACCTGCGATACCTTCCAGAAATTTTGAGATTGTCGACATTTTTTTGTATTCAAAATTACACGACTTGAAAATAATCCGCATGGTCTTACACACATGGGGTGAAAATGCAAAGTAGTATTTTTTTCTATATTTATTTTATAGAATTTTATATATATATATATAAGGGTGGCCCTTGATATGGGTAAAAAAAAATTGATCGCGCCGCCCTCCAAAACGGTTCCAAATAATAAAAAAAAATCTACGCGAAGCCCCAGCTATGTCCGTTAAGAGGAAGGCGTGCCTGTAAGCATGAACTTAAATTTAAATATCAATTTTTCTTCATGATTGGGGAAATTTCGATTTTTAAAATCTAGTTTATTTGTCAATTTTTCAACACGATATTTCTGTGGTTTAAATAAATACATTCGTACCGAACGAACTAGTATCGATATCTTATGTGTACCTTTTTTAAATATTATGTTTTTTCCGACCAATTGGATGACTTGTGCGAATAAATAATTTCTTTGTTTTCAATAAAACGAACAAGCTCGCCAAGTTTAAAATCCTACCAAGTTAAAAATGTCCCTATGGATTTTTGCGAAAGTAATTTTCAAATACATTTTTCATCCACACCACTCGAAGTCTGATCTCAGTGAAATATTAATATGTTTGTATCTCAGCACACAAGGAATATGTCTAACAAAATTAAAAAAAAAAAAAAACAATTCTGGCTAATCCGGAAGTTCGATGTGAATGGTTTATCGTGAATTTATATCCTTTGTACTTAATAGATTTTTCGGACAAGATGCAAATATAAAGTTTGATTTTGATGTGATTAAAAGCCTTCGACAGCAGCTAAATCGAACTATTGTTCCAAAATAATAGGATGGCAAAACTGAACGCTCATCAAATCTAGTATGGAGGACCTTATTGTTTGATCTGTTTATTGAATACCAATTCAAAATAGCTACGGAAAGTAGAAAAAAAAATTGACAAATAAACTAGATTTAAAAAATCAAAATTTCTCCAATCATGAAGACAAAAGGATATTTAAATTTAAGTTCATGCTTACAGGCACGCCTTCCTCTTAACGGACATAGCTGGGGCTTCGCGTAAATTTTTTTTATTATTTGGAACTGTCTTGGAGGACGGCGCGATCAATTTTTTTTTTACCCATATCAAGGGCCACCCTAATATATATATATATATATATAATTCCTCTTTCTCTTTTCACCCTCTCTACCCCTACGTCCTTTTGATGAGTGTTGCAATAAAGACAGACCATAAGTTCAAGCTAATAGAAAAATAGTTGACTCTACGAAAATTTTATTTAATGTAAATTTTTAAAAATCAAATAGACCCATTTAGTGAATTCAACTAAATTGTTTTTTGAACATATGAAACCGAATCACAGAATGATTAGGATCAAATAAAATATTTAGTTATTGGACGATATTAAATAGATTTTGATTTGAATAAAAAATATATTTGAAATAAATTATTTTAGTAATGAAGTGCATTAGGAAAATGTTGGTTCTACAAAAAATCTAGTTAATTCAAATGAAAAAGAATCAAATAGACGCGGTTAGTTAATATCAATAGAATTTTTCTGTCAGTGCAATTTTCATATATTAAATTTACATTCCAACTGAATGTACTTTTTTTAATGAAATAAAAACCCCAAGTCTACACTGACAGAAAAATTCTATCAATATTAATTAACCGCGTCTATTTGATACTTTTTTATTTGAATTAACTAGATTTTTCGTAGAACCAAAATTTTCCTATTGCATTTCATCATTAGAATTATGTATTTCAAATATATATTCATTTATTCAAACTAAAATATATTAAATATCGTCCAATAACTAAATATTTTATTTGATCCTAATAAATCTGTGATTCGGTTTCATATGTTCAAAAAACAATTTAGTTGAATTCACGAAATGGATCTAGTTATTTTTTTTTAATTTACATTAAATAGAATTTTCGTAAGTCAACCATTTTTCTATTAGATTGAACTAATGGTCTGTATTTATTGCAACACTCATCAAAGGGGCGCGGGGGTAGAGAGGGTGAAGAGAGAGGAATTATATATATATATATATATATATATATAGGTTATGTTTGAAAAATCTATAGCATGTTATTTGTTAAAACTCTCTTATTATCACAATGATATTAACTAATTGATAAAGTTTATGTGATACAACAAATAATTATATGTATTCATTTTGTCTCTTATGTTATATCTGCGACTAAAATTTTATACGCACTCGGTAGCATAGGGGCAGCGTGCGTAGCTATGAGTAGGTAGGTTCTAGGTTCGATTCTCATTGAAATATTTTCTTCGAAAAATTAATTTAAAAAATCCAGAGAATGATGAATTACGATAAAAAATTGTTGTGGTAAAACTCTCAATTAAGTGATTCGTTTTAATTCGGATTTATGAAAAATTTTATGCATATAATACACTTAGATTTACAGTGTACGTTGTAAGCAAATAAAGATTAATTCGAATCGAATCTTTATTGAATTTGAATCTATTTAATATTTAAAAAGATGATCTGAAACAAATAAAAAATATCTTTGAAAGAAATGTGATCGTAGTAGGCCGTGAGACAAGGAAAAAAAACCTATTTCATTAAAATAGATCCTATTTAAATTAAATATTTTTTTGACAGTGTAACGGATAGACGTATAACGATAGACACATAACGATAGACACATAACGATAGACGTATAACGATAGACACATAACGATAGCCGTATAATATTCGCTTATCATATTTTCCAGATGACGTCAGCAGCAGCACCTTTTCACCTCGAAGGTCCAAAAAGTTAAAAAATAGTGAAGGGAAAACTGATACCGCCGATGGACCTCCAATTTCCTGTGGTCAGTTTTTCATTTTTTGACTACGTTTTTATTAACTCGCTTTGCTTGTTATCTGTTTGTCTGTTCGGTACAAATTTTGCAATCGATTTTAAACTAATTTCCGGATGAGCTAGATACTTGAAACTTTGAACATAGCTCACTTCTGGGTAACAGACGGACAAGCAAGTATATCACAGAGAGAGAAAAAGAGAAAAAAATTGTAAAAAAATTGATAAAAAAAATATAGTTTAGTGAAACAGAAACAATAAAAATAATAATACTAATATTAATAGCGAATAGTGCATTAGTGCCGATTTCGACGATGGTCAATGAGACAACCCCGCAAGGCAAGCGACGCCTAGAGAAGGAGAAGAAAAATTTCACACATACAAGACTAAAAAGCAGAAAATAAAATTATTTCAACAAAAAAATGTAAACGCCGTTTTTAAAACGGACTAGAAAGTATAAAATAATTTCTCCTAGCCCCATACAGATTTATAACCCAATATAGATTCCTAATCGCATACAGATTGTTCTGAAAAGTTGTGATTGTGAATTTTTAATGGCTATGAAAAAAACTTGTAAGATTTGAATCGAAAAACGTGGGGCGCATGCATAGATAATAGTAAGGAGTGTAGAGGTAGCTGTCGTTGAGATAACTCACACAACAGTTCATATCATTTGCTGTATAATAAAATTGTTAGTGACTTAGGTGAACTATTCATGGATCACTTATCTATTTTTAGTTAGCCCCACGTTTATCGTTGTCAATGTTACAAGCATTTGTATAGCTATTGAAAATTCACCATCACAAATTTTCAGGACAATCTGTATGCGGTTAGGAATTTGTATTGGGTTATAATCCTGCATGGGCTAGGAGAAATTATTTTATACTTTTTAGTTCATTTAAAAAACGTGGTTAAATTTTTTTTATTTAAATAATTTTTTAGTCCCCAAAGATTATTTACATACATTCCCAGCCAAAAGTAAATTTCAGTGAACATTTTAACTACTTTACGATGAAATGAAAAAAAAAATCCACCTAATTGTGTACGTTATAAACATTAATTTTGCATAATAATAATTCAAATGTATTATTAACAAATTGGTAGATAAAGAATTGTACAATAAATTGAAATTAAAATTTTCATTTTTCGTATGAAATAATTACGTTGTCGCTTTCTGAACGGGTACAATATTTCAGAAATTTCTTACATTTTTAAAAAATTCGGTTTTCACAACATATTTAAGCCTGTAACCTGCAACTATCATCAATGAAATCACCGTGATAAATTTCTAATATAATGTGGGATTTTGTTACAAAAACATACCCAAAATTCATAATGTTTCGTTCATTCTTCAATATATCAAAAACATAGGAAATGTTAAATAATTATTATGGATGATGAAAAATCCATAAATTAATTTAAAACCCAAAAACGATAGTTTGGCCGATTATTTATAGCACAATTATTATTTTTGACTAACTTGTTAATAACGTTTTGGCATTATTAATATGCAAAATCAATGTTCTTGATATCTTTAATAGTGTTGATTCTTTCAGATTTTTATTATACCGCGCGAAACTGACATTCTAACCAAACCAAACTTTTGGTTGAGAATGTACGTGCCATACATACTCAATGCACTTGATAATTTTTTTAAAAGTTTTATGATCATAATTTATATAGATTCCGATACTAGTGCGACTGTGATCCTTCAGACTGCCGGATTCGGAACCGGGAAGAGAGGGGCAAAGCGGAAGAGAAGCGCTGAACCCGATATGGGAAGGGTCAACAATAGTTCAGGTAATTTTTTTTCCTGATTAATACAATACAATCATAGGTACTGCGTATATAATAATAGACTTCAATTTCCATTTTCAGAAATCGTCTCATTCCGCCAACTCATGAAGCGTATCGATGAGTCTGACGAAAAAAGAGAATGTGCATACAGGCGCCTCTCAAAACAAATCAAAGGAGCGAAGCAAAGTATTCTCTACGACTTAAAGAAGAACATAGATGCTGTGATAAATACAGTTGCTCTGAACAGAGGACTGGGCCCAGGCAATACCCTCAAGAAACACAAAGAGACATTAGGAATAAAGCTTCCTATCGATCAATACGATTCTTTCGTCGAGTTAGACGCAATTGTTAAAGAAAATGAGGATAAGGAAACTGCTTTGGTAAGTTAAAATATTATATTCCCATCATAAAATAAATCCGGTTGCTCATTTATTTGATGTTTTGATAACCCGTATACCGATTGTAGAAGGAGATAATGGCGAGTATGATGGGAACGTCCACTGGAGTGAAGGAAGCCGTGCGCAAAATTCTTGGACGCCTGACACTAAAGGCCGTTCAAGAATTATACTCGGGCACTGGCCGAAAAGGTCCAAATGGGGTCACAAAAAAAAAATTCAGCGGGACACATGTATACGCATGTATGAAAGGTAAATCTCCCTTTTGGTTTATTGCTATACATTTTTGTAATCGGTACTCAATAATCGCGTAGGCTAAAACAGCTAATAAATGAATTAGTCGTAATTGGCGACAATTTTCTTTCTTAATTTCCGCAACAATCCATTTTTTGAATCACCCATTATATTTTCAAATAAATATTGAGTCACAATTTTTAAAAATAAAAATACTTATTTTATAATATGATTTGCAACATTTGTGCAGGGAGTTCATATTTTTTAAATTGCAATAAATACATTTTTATTATCATTTCAATGATAATTATTCCAGAAAAATGGTGAGGGGTATACTTAAGGTAATCCTATCGCCAGGCTTCAATGCATAGGATCATCGTAATTTTTTTTTAGCTTCACTAAATATATTAATGATCGTCTCCGTGAAATTTCAGGGTCGGTTGTCGACCTAATTACCGAGAAAAAAAATAAAAATTGCATGTTTTGTGAAGGTATTTCGAGACGACCTACAAAAACCCAATTTCCGTTCGCCACAAAAGTATATATAATAGTGAGAATTCGTCAGATGCTTAAAAATAATCAGGTTTACATACTTAACTTACCTTTATTTAGGGGCTATACCAGTGTGAACGCTGAAAATTTGGGTGATTTTCGAGAATTTTTTGGAAGAAAAGTACTCAATTAAATGTTTCCGAAATTAAGAACAATTAAGAAAATTAAGAATATATTTGGCTATATTTGACCTATTTTACATAATTTTTTCATAGAAAAATATTGAGATCCAAGCGACTTATGCGCTGCCTACAGAGGCGTAAAAAAAGTTCCTCCACTGCTGACATGGTTCCGGTCGATTGAGTAGCTGAAACCGAAAATGGAAAAAATGTCGTTAAACTGGAAGGTATGGCCTCTACAATAACGAAGGATTTTCGAAAAATATCAAAATCCAACAAAATGGCGTAGCTATGAAAAACAGTCTGTTTTCTTGCCCATAAAGTGGTCGTTTTTTTCAATTCCAAATCGTCAATTTTCATCCAATCAAAAATATCCTACGTCATTATAGAGTAAATGTATTCAAGAGTACTCAGTTCAAATTTCAAGTCAGTCGGATCATTGCTCTTCGATTTAAATGTCAGCAAATTTGACAAACGTCATTTCGAGAAAAACGCGTTTAAAGATTTAACTATCGATTGCAAGATAAAATGATATTGATATAAATGATATAAATGATAATGACATTCTTGAAAGTATAAACTGTCAAAAAAAAAATCGATTTTTTCAAAGAGTCACACTGGTATAGCCCCTTAAGGAAGGACACCACCGTGACGGGCCTAAAAATCGGGGTGTAGGGTTCTTTTTCAGGGGATGAAAGGAGATGGGGGTGGGTTAATGCCAAACTACAACCCCCACGAGGTCGGCGCCGTGAGACAAAATGTTCAGAAAAATCCGGGCTTTAGTTTTGTCCATAGCGCCGAAGCCGTGGAAGTTCATTTTGGGGGTGAAAAAGTGGGGTGAAATTTTGAAAAATCAGTCTTAATTCAATAACTCTTTAGCAAAAAATCGTACACTTTTTGTTCAAATGGGAACGTTGTAACCCTTAAAAAGACGCGTCGATCGAGTATTCGATCATCACTCTCCGATAATATCTTCACCCCCAAAAAATGGTTGAAAAACCAACAAAAAAAATAGTTTATCGAATAACTAAAAAACAATCGGTTTTTCGGGTATGGTTCAAATATACGAAATGTAGAGAATAATTTTCTCCATATTTTCGTTGCTATGGACCACCCTTGAATTTTGATTTTCCAACCCGTCTCGGGGGTTGAACATTCAAAATGAAATTGTGGGAAAACTATTGACCGCACGAATTCGCCGCCGTGGAAGAATTTGTAGCTTGAACCCTCAGCTACATTTTTGTCCACAGCGCCAAACTCGTATCTCTTTAGTTTCGGTCAATAGTTTTCCCAGAATTTCATTTTGAATTTTCAACCCCTGAGAGGGGTTCGAAAAAGCAAAATTCAAGGGTTGTCCATAGGAACGAAAATATAAAGAAAATTATTCTCTATATTTCGTACATTTAAACCATCCCCGAAAAGCCGGTTGTTTTTGAGTTATTCAATAAATAATTTTTTGGTTAATTCTTCAACAATTCTTTTGGGGGTGAAGATATTATTGGAGAGGGTTGATCGAATACTCGATCGACGCGTCTTTTCAAGGGCTACGACGTTTCTATTTGAACAAAAATTGTATGAATTTGTCCTAAAGAGTTATCGAATGAAAACTGATTTTTCAAAATTTCACCCCGCTTTTTCACCCCCAAAATGAACTTCCACGACTTCGGCGCTACGGACAAAAGTAAAACCCGGATTTTTCTGCACATTTTGTCTCCCGGCGCCGACCCCGTGTGGGTTGTAGTTTGGTATTAATCTACCCCCTCCCCTAAAAAAACCCTACCCCCCGATTTTTAGGCAAACTTGGTTTTAGCACCAGTGACACCTACAAAATCACCTGTCAAAAAACTAACCTTCTTCTAATTTTTTTCGATTCCAATATACAGCACGACTGTACTATTACGGAAATTGTGGTTTTTTAAATTAAAAATCGGACGTTCTGAACGTAGCCGCTTTTCGAGAAAAAAAATTTACAAAATGGCAGGTATTGTAAAAAAGTGTAATTTTGGCAACAATTTTACTTATATTCGGGGGCTTAAAAAATACTAAAATAAAATAAAACATCTACGTGCAACGATACCTACTGTAATTACGGAAACTCAAAGGTAGTACGAGCGCGTAACCTTAATTTCTATAGATTTTGTTCAAATTTCAACCAGACATTGTTCATATCATTATGCATGTCTGAGTGAAATTTCAGAACAGTAGGCTATTTAGATTGGGAGATAATGGGTTTTAAAATTGTAACTTTTAACACGGCAGGGTCTGCATTAAAATTTAGAAAGAATAATTTTCCGTTAAAAATATTTGTCCCCTATAATAAGAAGACATATGACAACACCGCATCGTTCCACGTATCCAATGTCGTGAGTTTGCGCGGCATATTTAAAATAATACTGCAACACAAATTTTTATTTGGAAGTAATTTTCAATCGAACAAAGATTTTAATTAGTTATGAATGAACCAACACTTGTATTCGTTAATGAAGATAACATAAACAATATAAAATATTAATATTTATAATGCAAATATTTTTATATGACAAAATTTTTTACTTTAGGAACACGATAATTATTATTTTCCTGAAATATTGAACAAGACTGTTCTGCAGTGTTGCCATGAGTATTCTTATTCATACAAATGTTGCAAATCATATTATAAAATAATAATACTCATTTTATAATATGATTTGCAACATTTGTGCAAGGGAGTTCATATTTTTTAAATTGCAATAAATACATTTTTATTATCATTTCAACGATAATTATTCCAGAAAAATGGTGAGGGGGTATACTTAAGGTAATCCTATCGCCAGGCTTCAATCCATAGGATCATCATAATTTTTTTTGCTTCATTAAACATCTTAATGATCGTCTCCGTAAAATTTCAGGGTCGGTTATCGACCTAATTATCGAGAAAAAAAAATTAAAATTGCATGTTTCTGTGAAGGTATTCCGAGACGACATACAAAAACCCAATTTCCGGTCGCCACAAAAGTATATATAATAGTGAGAATTCGTCAGATGCTTAAAAATAATCAGGTTTTCATACTTAATACTTGTAGTAGTCCAATGGTCTCAGAAAAAAATGATGTTTATTGACCTAATTTCCATGTAATATCAAGTTTAATTTGAATTCAGGTATTGGATTTATTACCACTCTCTACGATAGAGGTGACAGCAAGGCAACAGCCGACTGTAGTCCTAACCTCATCTCACTCATTCGAATTTCCACACATATTTCATTTTTAACCGACATATTTCGCCGACACAAATTTTCCACGCTTTTTACCAGGCGTGGTCCGAATACAATGCTTTACATTTCCCGCACCTGACATTGTTTTGGCAGATCGACGTTGAAAAGCATGGAAGTTAAACTCCAATGTTGCCAAATACTAAACCTAGAAATACTGCGCGAATCGTTGGAATAGCTCTTTTTCATTTTTCCAATTATATGTGCACATTCAATAAACAGTTTACACATGGAAAATTGTAGTTATTACAATTTTTTTTGCATATGTAAACATTTAAATGGTACAAGTCTCAAGTATGATCAGCGGTATCACTAGTGTAAAGCGATAGAATTACCTTAAGGAATCATCACAGTGTAACGGGTCGAAAAATAGCTGATTTTCACGTTTACTTTTTAAATATTTTTTTAACGGTCGAAAATGTCTTCGAAATAAGGAGTTCTCACGGTGCACACGGTTGTGGCCGTAAATATCTGAAACAAAATTTGTAAAAAAATGATCAATCAGTATGAAAGCCGCTATCTTGCTATGGAGGTTTTTTTAAAAATCAAAAGGGACAAAATGGCGGTGGTTTGAAAAAAAAACGTATCGAATTTAGCATATTTGTCGACAGTTTCTCGTGGAAAGAAATATGAAGATAAAAAAGCTTCTATAGCAAGATAAAGAATGTCATGAAGAATGATATGTCAAAATTCGATACGGTTAGCTTGAAAACTCTTCCTTTGAGTGTGTACAGCGGTGGGAAAAACGATATTTCGAGAACAACGTGTTGAATGTTTCGAGTGCGGAATTTTCATATCATTTGTCTACTTACGATCAATCGGCGATGCCAGGTCCATGTTTATAACTGTTTATACTTCCGGTTAATGCAAAAAAGTAGATTTTTTGAAAATTTTACACTGGCGATTCCTTAATGCTCTAAATTATAAATAAAGGATCGTACTTGAAATGCTATGTTTACTGTTTTTTTCAGATGTCATTCGAGAAAAAATCGAGATAGAGGAGGGACACATTCTCACGGCTACAAGCCGATATTTGTCTGGAGCAGGTGACCGTGAAGGCGGAAAAGCGGAAAGAAATACCAAGAAGTGACCTAAACTGGCACGCACGGAAATATTTTTAGTGATTTATTTTCTTTCTACTTTGGTGATATCTTCAAAAATATAGTTCAATAAATACTTTAAGAATGTTGAGCCTTCTTTCAAGCCTCTCCTTATACCCAGTTATGCAACCAAAATAGCGATTTAGCATGAACCTGAATACTGGCAAAGTACTGATTTAGGGTATGTCTCAAGACTGACAATAATATCTGGCCCAAAACTGGGCACTTATACCGAGCGAAGACTGGTAAACAGTGTCGAGCCGATTCACGGCACCATAAGTTGGACAGGTGTTAACAAGCCAAAGTTGTCTCAATACTGATTCCGACTTGGGCAAGGCTTGGCCCTTGGTAACCTGCCAGTATTAGCAGCTCTGGCGTCGGTACTGAGCCAAGACTAAGCCAAGTCCTTAGTCTATACACGGGCATGTACCGGCACAGTACTGCTTTAGGGTTTGTCTCAAGACTGGCAGTATCTGGCCCAAAACTGGGCGCTTGTTCTGAGCCAATACCCGTAAACAGTGTTGGGCCGATTCACGCCGCCATATCTTGGACATGTGTTAACAAACCAACGTTGTCTCAATACTGATTCCGACTTGGGCAAGGCTTGGCCCTTGGTGCCTGCCAGTATTGGCAGCTCTGGCACCAGTACAGTGCCAAGACTAAGCCAAGTCCCTAGTCTATACACGGGTATGTACCGGCACAGTACTGATTTAGGGTTTGTCCCAAGGTTGGCAATGATATCTGGCCCAAAACTGGGCACTTATTCTGAGCCAATACCCGTAAACAGTGTCGGGCCGATTCACGCCGCCATAACTCGGACCGGTGTTAACAAACCAACATTGTCTCAATACTGATTCCGACTTGGGCAAGGCTTGGCCCTTGGTGCCTGCCAGTATTGGCAGCTCTGGCACCAGTACAGTGCCAAGACTAAGCCAAGTCCCTAGTCTATACACGGGCATGTACCGGCACAGTACTGATTTAGGGTTTGTCCCAAGACTGGCAATGATATCTGGCCCAAAACTGGGCACTTATTCTGAGCCAATACCCGTAAACAGTATCGGGCCGATTCACGCCGCCATAACTCGGACCGGTGTTACAAATCAACGTTGTCTCAATACTGATTCGGACTTGGGCAAGGCTTGGCCCTTGGTGCCTGCCAGTATTGGCAGCTCTGGCACCAGTACAGTGCCAAGACTAAGCCAAGTCCCTCGTCTATACACGGGCATGTACCGGCACAGTACTGATTTAGGGTTTGTCCCAAGACTGGCAATGATATCTGGCCCAAAACTGGGCACTTATTCTGAGCCAATACCCGTAAACAGTATCGGGCCGATTCACGCCGCCATAACTCGGACCGGTGTTACAAATCAACGTTGTCTCAATACTGATTCGGACTTGGGCAAGGCTTGGCCCTTGGTGCCTGCCAGTATTGGCAGCTCTGGCACCAGTACAGTGCCAAGACTAAGCCAAGTCCCTCGTCTATACACGGGTATGTACCGGCACAGTACTGATTTAGGGTTTGTCCCAAGGCTGGCAATGATATCTGGCCCAAAACTGGGCACTTATTCTGAGCCAATACCCGTAAACAGTGTCGGGCCGATTCACGCCGCCATAACTCGGACCGGTGTTACAAATCAACGTTGTCTCAATACTGATTCGGACATGGGCAAGGCTTGGCCCTTGGTGCCTGCCAGTATTGGCAGTTCTGGCACCAGTACAGTGCCAATACCAAGCCAGTTTGCAATACGTACATGGGTTCACTATTATTGCTTGAATCGATAATTAACTTTGTGAAATTGAACATTTTAGTACAGGTCGATAATAAAATGATTTTTCTGAATAATACACTTGCAGATTTATGAAAAGAATATTTGCAGATACGTCGAGGGTAAAATATCAACCATCCAGGTCATCGCCAACCGTTTTTATTGTTTCAAGTAATTTGCTCTCTCCCTTGCTCATAAGAATTCCGTTGCATGCTGAATCCAGCCGTCTTGTTTTGCATTTTCATCGATGCGCAAAAGAGTTCGTGTGGCTGATTGCTTTCATAAGACTTTTTCATTCGAGTCGTCGGTGGCGAATCGCTGAAAACGGAGTGGGCGCGCGTTTTGACGAAACGAGAAAGAAAAAAAAGAAGGGCGAGAAACCATTTATGACGCAACCACGAACATGATCGTTATTTTCCACTTGTGTGTTCATGGCTCTATGGCCTGGTGTTATTTTTATACTGCCCTTATAGCTCACAAAACTACTCCCTTAACATACACGCGCACGTGTATCATATATCTGTATACGTATGTATTTATAGATACAACAAAGTTAGGTACCTGTACGTGTTTTAACATACCGCGAAGAGAAAACGGATAGAAAGAGAAAGGTGCATCGTGAGCCGGAGGGGGTTGCACGCGATGACCCAGACAGGGTGGCGCGACTGCCAGGGACAACCCTATTTTCTTTTCTCTCTCACGAGAGTCTATATCTCTCTAATGCGATGATATAATATTCTGGCGGCTCTCCCCGCGCCGCCATTTCAACAGTCGAACTAACCACCCGTCTGACGACTCGCGCTTACCTTCTCCTTCTACGTCCGGGGCGAGGGAAAGCACGATCAACGCAACCTGCTAGTCACATTTTTCTAACAAGGAACATCCCTCAGGTGACACCCTTCGATTTTGTTGAAATTTGGATATGTTATAAAGCACCGCAAAGTAAAAGATACGTATTCTTTTTTATCGGCGGAAAAACGGTTTCAAGGGGTGAAACCACCCCTCGAAAAAAGGAATCTCTAGGGGTAATATAGCAGTTTCACACACAAGGAGTCCACCAATATTAACGCGGTCCTCTAATTTCTCGGCTGTTTTTTTACGGCTTTTTCAATAATTTTTTACGGGCAAAGCATCGAAATAATCAATCTCATTGGTTTTGCATAATCTTTATTAACATTTAGATTAGCTTTACAAATTTTTTGAAGTCAAAATATATAATAGAATAAAAGTTATAGTGGCCGACAGGAAGACCTCAAGTAAAAGAGGTGCTTGACGGTGACCAAGATTGCGGCTGTTCTGCTTATCTGAAATCAAAAAACCAAAGGGCATTTTAATCTTCATATTTAAGGGGTAAGGCCACTGTAAATTTTTTGAAAAATCGATTTTTTATTTTTTCCAATAAAAAACTATTTGCAAAACTTTAAACGCGTTTTTCTCGAAATACGGTTTTTCAAAATGGCACGCAGCATCACTCGAACAATTTTCATTTTTTTTACTTGAAATTTTGACCAGATGTGAACATTAACATTATCTTGAGAATGTCGATCGGGATTTTCAATAACTTTATTTATTGATTTTTTATTAACAAAAAACTAGCCGTTTTTTTCGTCAAAAATCAATTTTTTTTTCAAACGCACGCCAAATCCACAAAAATTGATACTTTTTAAAATCCGATCGACATTCTCTAGCTATAACCCTCTAGATTGATGGTTTTTTTTTGTTCTAGATTCAAAAGTGCACCAGTGGTGCTGCGTGCCGCGGAGCCCTGCAAGCAAAACATGCCCCGGGAAGATAGCTGTGGAACCGCCATTTTGTTTTTTTTTGCTGTAAAAAAATTTGATAATAAAGTTTAATGTATGCCCGATAACACCCTTAAAAGTTTTTTTTCAATTACCTTCAATTTTGGAAGCAAAAAATTCGTGAAAAAACCTTTTTTTTTGGACCGTTACAGTGGCCTTAGACTAGCGATTGAACTAGAGTGAATTCTAAATTACAAAAATTGACTTTTTTATACACTTTTGAAAATTACATTCTATTTCTTACTCATTTTTTCTTAAGTTTTTCGCTCGTACAAAAAAAACTATCGAAGCAATCATGATAATCCTAGTTCAATCGCTGGCTTATAACATATTAAAGATGCTGTATAAATTTGAACAAGATCGGTGCAGTAGTTTCTGAAATATCGTGGACACCGTTTCGAGAAAAACGCGTTTGAAAGTATACCTGCTCCGTATACCTGCTCGGTTCCAGGGCCGTAACTTGTGAACCACTTCGAATATAGAAAAATCCTTTGGCACACATTTTCTACACATGTTGTAGGTGTGATTTATGAAGAAAAAAAATCGATTTTTTCGACCCGAGAAAATAGAGGACCGCCTTAATGAAACAAAAACGAAAATTCTTGTAATCCAAAGCAATGAATAATCCACTATAGTGACATTGCAAACAAAATTAAGGGGTGGTTTCACCCCGTAAAGCCGTTTTTCCGCCGATAAAAAAATATGTATCGCTTACTTTTCGGTGTTTTATAACATATCCAAATTTCAACAAAATCGAAGGGTGTCACCTGAGGGATGTTCCTTGTTAGTCCATTTTTTGTTTGCAATCCGAAAATGCAAAACACACATCGGGTTGAATGAAAAATTTGTTTCAAAGACGATTTGAATTTGAAACGATTTGATTGAAAAGACTTTTGAATTTAAATTGGCACGCCAAGTTATTTTTTCAAAACTCAGCCTAGCACTTCTGCCAGTATTTTTTTGGAATACTTGAATGATTTATTTCAATAATGTTTCTATTCGGCATAAGTGTAAATAGCGTAATAAATTAGTCGATGTCTCGTTTTTACGGCTCATTCTGATATTTTGAATGGAAGATTGTGCAAAAAGAAAATAATTTGGGAACTGTCGCAAGAGGAGTGTAATTTCAAAGTCCTTCGCTATTTCGGTTGATGGGCTGAATTATTAAGCTTGCCAAATTGTTTTTCAACTTTTGTTCCTGCATGTTGCGAAAAATATATGACAAATTTTCACGAAAAGCACCTGCAGAATAGAAAACATCGAATGCAGCATCTAGTCTATTAAAACTACGCGGAACTGAATTGAATATTAGATCAAACGGAAACAGTAACTTCACTTTAATTGGAAGAATATTACAGTACAGTGTTGTATCAGGCTTACATTATAGTCTTCCTCGTATTTCGATGAACGCGGAAAGACCAGATCAATATTAAATACGCCAATACGAAATAATGAGGACACTCGTATCGTTGGAATGCTACGAAACTTGATTTTTCTAAGTTGCATAGTCCTTCAGGTAGATTCGAGTTACGGATATCCCGAAAGTTTTTTTAGGATCTTTATTTTCGAGATTTGCATTCTAAGTCTGCCGAAAAAATCTTGACAATAAAACAGTTGAAATATATTTTTCTAAAAAACTGCCCGTAAAATCGGCATTGTTATTGGATCTCAATTATTTCATATGAAACTCGGTGAACGAGGTTTTTGGAATTTCGTGTAGACGAATAATAAATTTGTCCCTAACCTTACTGTCTTAACCCTTTGAAGTATACATTTTTCCTCACGTGCAATCAGCTCAAAACTTTGTACTCGGGGGTTTTCGGGGTCGCTGATTACAAATCTGCACGCAAAATTTGAAAATTCAAGATGGCGGATCACAAATGCAAAAATTGTTTGTTTGGGTTATAATAATATATAAAATTATTTATATATTATAATTAATATATAAATATATTTTTATAATATGTTATAATAATATATAATATAAAAAATATATAAAATAAAAAAGAAAAAAAATAATAAAGTCAACAAAAAAAATATGGAGCTAGAAACTCGCTACGTGCTCGCCGTTAGCTCCGGGTAATGCTAAAAGCGTAATTCTATTAGAAATTCAGTATAACAGAATCAATATATTGAGCAACTTCGATGTTTTAGTAATTCCAGTAAAATCTCCGGTTTTGGTCCGCCATATTGGATTCGCCATTTTGAATTTCTGGATTTTGAGCTCGAATTCGTAATCAGCAACCCAAAAAAACGTCCCTGAATTCATTTTTTGTGTATGTTTTACCTGCTAGATTAGGCACAATTACATTTACTCACTAAAAAACGTGTTTTTTTGTACTGTAGTGATGATCAACATCCACTAAGTGCAACATAAGCCCTTAATAGTGATATTGTAGTAACAATTGATCTCCTAACATCCTAAATATACATTAACATTCGTCGTTATGCGCTAAAAAAAATTTTGATTCAAGAAAAACAGAGTGGTAATAGGTGACATACCAGTATGTCACTATGCTTCAAAGGGTTAAGTGGTTAGGCCACAGTAACGGGTATAAAACCATGTGCGAATTTAACCATTTTTTTCGTATGAAAAAGCGATTCACTCATAAAATTAATTACACATCTATTTAGTATGAATATCAAGCCGTTAGATTTTTTTTTCGAAGTTCAAAATGGCCGACTACTCGAAACAGCTTTTTCCAATTGGCGTGACAAATAACTTCAACAATTTTCACTCGATTTACTTCAAATTGAAAGTTATGTTCCTAATTTCATTTCGCAGAGAAGTACGTACTAAATTTCTGATTAATCGAAACTTTTTCATTTTATGAGCAGTTCATGAGCAGTTATAACGAAATTTTTCACTGAAAATTCATTTCTTAAGTTCAAATACCTACAACTTTTGAATAAAAAAATATTTTTTAAATTCCGTACGTACTTCTCTAGGTACTCTAATGTAGATTGACGAGAATTTTTGTTTTTTGTTCTAGGTAGAAAATTGTGGATGCTAAATGTCACGACGCGGAGGGCCTAAAAAAGATAACAACAGAAAATATTAGTAGTCGGCCATTTTGTACGTCGAAAAAAAAATTCTAACAGCGTGATATTCATACTAAATAGATGTGTAATTATTTTTATGAGTGAATCACTTTTTCATACGAAAAAAAAATTGTTAAATTCGCACATGATTTTATACCCGTTACTGTGGCCGAACGCCTTAACGTACGTTTATTCATGTACACGCGATATTAATTCTCTTATTTTTCCTCCTTCGTAGTTTCGACTTTATCGGATCATTGTCGCGCAATCTTACTCCATAGCCGGACAAAATTGAAACTACGTAGGCTAGAACGTACAATTATCTTATATCCTTCGGAAGTTCTTGTTGAAATATCGTAACAACAGTCGGAGAACTCTATTACGGTTAGTTCGTACAGTCATAAGTATCCGTTACGAGTTTCCGTTATGTATAATTCAAAAAGTATAGGCCAATATGGCAACAAGCTACAATATTATGAGTTGTTGAACGTTGATCGTCCTTCATTCGCCGGATCTTAATCATAGTCCACTCGACTCGTATTCGTACAAAGTAATTTTTAACCGCTAGTTCCAAGTAAAATCGATCGCGCGCGTCAATGCGAGCTCTATCTTGAGTACTAACTCCAGCATGAAATTCAACCGATACCCAAGCTGAAACTCAAATTTCCGACGCTGCTTTTCCCTATCCGTACGCATGCGTACAATTGAGTTAAACGGAAAGCCAAGCAAATCTTGCAACAGTTTCGCACTGGCGTCAACGTTTCGTGAAATCATATCGTGACAACAGCCTGGAGGAGGAGTTGTCGGTTCCCATTTTGCGGTTAAATTATGTATAGCTAAAGTATAGTGAAACCTCAACAGCCAGCAGAGATCCCGTTAAGATATTCTAGAATGGGACGTGCTAGACGACAATTCCGCCTATCTCGCAGCCATATTCCGGTATTCGTATACAGGGCACACAATACACATCAATTTTTATACGTACTTCTACGTGCAATGGGAATCAGACTTTCCGGGATAATGAAATTGTAGTTGGAGCGAGATTTATCGATTTCAAAATGCTGAAAATAAGTTTTATATCAGCGAATGTACTACCCCATTGAGTACCGTAAAACGTGGTTACTTTGAACAGGTCTTGGAAGCTTTTTGTAGGTAACTTTCTTTTAACATTCTAAATTCCAACTTTTTTGCTCCAATAGAACAATGTGTCCTTTGGCTATCAAATGTATAAGAAAGTCAAGCCCCCCCCCGCCCATAATTTTTTTTTCAAAAGTTTCAAAGTAATCTCGAGTGTGGGGTTTGTTTGACAAGGCATTGAAATGCAACTTATGCCAAAGATTAAGGGGTACTTTGACATCATTGTAATAACAAAATTTATTATTTGATGCATTATACGTGGAATTAAATTAAAAAAACAACGATTTTATTTACAATCAAATTGTCATCTTTAATAAGGGGCCAGTCCACTTTGAAAATGTCAAAAAATCGAAAGCAAGCAAGACTCGAAGAAATCGACGATGATGAGCAATCAGAAGGGATTTCGTACGGTGCAGAAATTACCGATTGAGTTTAGGTAAGAGTTTTTCATAGTATTAACTTCAAACGCGTTTTTCTCGAAACAACGTTTTCACAATCTAGCTCCATCGTATCTCCAAAACTAATAAACCAATTCTCTTGAAATTTGAACCACATATTGTAAACATGATTCGCAACAAGATGACCCTCGATGGTTTTAAAATTTTGATTTTTACTCTTTTTTTGCGAAAAACTGCGAAAAAAATGCGTTTTTTTTACTTTTTTCGTTTTTCATCTGCCATTTTTTTCTTTTTTGATAAAACTTTATATCCAAGGGTCATTTTGTAGCTGGTGTCATACTGAATCTAATGGACTTTGATTTTTTTGTTTCAGACAAGCCGTTGCCGAGTTGTGATAAAGCTACCTAGCCCACCTATTTTTGAGGCGTTACGTTAAACTATAGTTCTTGTACTTAAAAATTAATAAAAATGAATTAAGTTTTTTTAAAATGTATTTCAAGACTTTATTTATCAAGCCCAACAACTTTTATATTTATATCTTTTATATAACTTAAGGCTCAAAAACAAAAACAATAATCTATATAAATGTAGTTCTCGTTGTACATAGGGGTTTTAGATAGCTAATGCAAGCACAGAAATTTTGGTTTTTTAAATTGGTTATCGGACAATGATAGCTAGCGTTATGATTCCGGTCAAGTCGAAAAAAGTCGTTTCGAGAAAAAAAACGCCATTGAAAGTTTTAGTATACGTAAATCGTCGCGGTACCTGCTCTCACTAAATCGTCTGTTACTTGGTCAATTTTCAATATTTTAACTTGAAATTATATTTCAAGTAAATATATAGTATAATATAAACCTATCAAAAAAATTCATGAAAATAGCCTTTCTTCAAAGTCTAAAGTGAGAAGATCCCTTAAATGCGCGGTCTGCATTGTGATAATAATTTCCATCATTATACGAACGCGTCACCACGTTTATTACCTGGAGGGAGGAAACCCCGGGTCGGGCCGAAAAAACGTCGTTTTTCCATTTTTTTTTATTTGCTAGATTATTTATTTGGGATTTGGAAAAAAGATGTTATTAAGCATAAATTGAACTCTTTTCGTGTAATTGTTTTTATAAAAACAAAAATTAAAGTTGAACAATGTTATTCAGGTATAGAGCCTCTTAAAAAAAAAGTAGTCCAACGGCCGGCGATAACATGAGAATGGATGGTGTGAAAAGTAAAAATGAAAGAACGTTTGTAATCTATATAAATGTATTTCTCGTTAGACGTTGGCGTTTTTTTTTATTCCAACATGTCGGGTGTTCAAAGAAAAGTGTAATTCTTGCGAAATTCTTACTTATATTCGGGGGCCTGTAAAATAATAAATTAAAGACAACGACTACGTACAACGATAGCCACTGCAATTACAGATTTTTTTTTAAATAAAGATCGGCCAATTATAGCTAGAGTCGTGATTCTGGCCAGGTCGAGAAAAGCGTGATTGAAAGTTTTATTATATGTAAATTGTCAATTATGAAGATTTTAACTTGAACATTTTTTTACATATTCTCGAATATGTATACTTTGAGAAAATGCAAAAAACAACAATTTTTTCACCCGTCACAGTGGTGTCCCCCTTAATGATGATTTACATTGCTGAGGAGCCGTTTCCTTCATACTTGTGTTCATTTGAACAAACCAGTTTTTTGCGAAACTTAGTTGCGCACCTAGTAGATATTGATATAAAAGTTGTTACACTTAGTAAATACACTTTCGCAATACATTAAAAAAACAATTTATGTATTTATGTAACTTAAACAAATTTTAAGCACGTTTTGCTTGAAACAACATTTTTCGACGGCTTGTTGATAAAATCTCCGAAACTACTGAACCGATCATTATGAAAGTTTAACCATATATTCTTTACATCTATAGCAATAGCGCACATCAAGCATTTTTTTTTAATTTTGATTTTTACTTTTTTTGGCACAAAACCGTGAAAAAACCTTTTTTTTGTTTTTTTTTTTTCGAAAAATGTCCGCCGTTTTATTATTTTTGCATATATAAAAAATCGTACGATATGCGCTATAGCCATTAACATACTGAATCTGAAACCGTTTCATTTTTTGTTTCGGATGATCCATCTCCAAGATTTCATCAACAGCGCAGACCTACAATTTTTTCAGGACATTTTTTTAACTACCATCTTCGTCTATAAATAGTCACTTAAATAAATACATTTTTCTAATATGTATTTCGAAAATGTATTTATCAAACCTAACAAATTTATATATCAATATCTATAATATAAACCTATCAAAAAATTCATGAAAATAGCCTTTTTTAGCGCCTAAAGTGAGAAGACCCCTTAGGACGACTCGTGCATTTATCAATCGACCCTTCTTCCGATTTCTGTTACTCACCATCGCTCGTATTGGAAAAAACGTACATGCAATTTTTAATAAGGGTTTAAATTCCCAGGTACTCGATTGTTCATAGATTGGGGGGGGGGGGGGGGGGCTTGTGGATGACGTATCGGATGTATCAGAAGTGTCTGGGGTGCCAGGTGGCAGCGGTGGTTTCGTTTTGGTATATAAAGTAGCGACGCGTGCGGGCAAAAGGGCCATCGGGAATAAAAGAGAGAGGGGGATGGATCCCGGGTAGTTGCGTGACTGGGCCATTCGTCTCTCGGCTTATCCTCCGACACACTTGGTATAAGAACTCTGCCTACCTCTGCCCATGAGAACTCTGCCTACCACCACCCCCCGGGCCAGTTTACTTTTTCTTTACAGATAGCTTCAGCTACTGCGGAGATTTTTTTCTCCCTCTCTTGTTGATGGCGCAGACGTTCGTGACTTTGACCTGCGGTACGAGAAGAGAACACAGGCCGCATCCCCACGAGGCGAACGATATATTGAAAATTTGTGAGAGGCAGAAGAATATTCGTTTGATGAATATTCTATTTTGATCGAAGGGCGGTTTTTTGCGGTGGTTCAAGTATTTCCTCGGCGGTTCGAGTCGAACGCTGCCGCACGTGTTACGATTTCGATATTTTATCGATCGACCTCTTTATTATTTGCGCCTCGTGTTTTTCTGATAAAAACATCGAAAAACAATGATTTATCGGTGAGGGCTCGCGAAGAGTTTCACGGTTTATTCATTTTTTTCGAAACTTTTATTCCGATTAGAATGGAAAGCTCGTTTCGTTACCTTGCGAAATTAATGAAACACCAATGTGTTGGAATTAATCGAGCGTGACTTTTCCGTTACCACGTGAACGGACAAGGTATAATCCGGGCGCGAAATTTGCGAAGGGTCGTTCAGAGGAGGCAGTGAGAAACGAGGAGAACCACGAGATTGCTGAGGGTTCAAGAGGACCGAGAGACAGGGAGAGGGCTGGAGATAGATCATGGGCGCGAAAATCGGAAAGGGTAAGATCACGACAGATCGAAGTCAAAACATTAGGAACGCGGCCCGGGGCTAGAGCCCAAAGTAGAGAACGAGAGGCGAGAGTGAAAGAGAAGGACGAACGGTGGGGTAAATCGAATTTGCTTATGAATGGCAGCGATTAGGGCTAATGCCCTTGCGTTAGACCTCCCGCTATTGTGAGCTCGAGCGTACGTTTGAGCCTGGCATTGTCATTGGCGCGCCCAAATAATCTTCGTGTATGTACGTGTGTCTATATTTAGAACTATGGAAATATCTTCCTCTCGCCCTCTACCTTCCTCCAATTTTTCTCGCCCCTATTCAATGCTGTTGCGTATTTGGCCATTCGGGAGTTCGCCGAGCTTTTACAATGACTGAGCAACGTTAAAATCTAAAAAAACAAGCGATTGCAAAATTTACAAAATTTTGGGCAAGCAGGAACAAATGCAAGAAAAGTATTCATTAAGGGGCACCACTAGTGTGACTGCTCCAAAAAGGTGATTTTCGGAAATTGAAAGAAAAGTATTGCATCGAATGTTTTGAAATTTCGAGGTTATATTTATTTATAAATTATGTATATACAGTAATTTTTTCGTATGAAAATATTCCATTTTCAGCGACTTATGCGCCGTCTCCCAAGTTAAAAAAAAAAAGTTCTCCCGCTGCTGCGGTGATTGCGGCCTTCAAAGTGTCCGAAATAAAAAATTAAGAAAGTCTTTTATACTAGAAAGCCTGTACAGTGACGCAGGATTGTGAAAAAAAATTAAATCAAACAAAATGGCGGGGTTTTGAAAAAAAGTTCCAAATTACGCTTAAAAGGTTGAGGGTTTTTTGCATGGCAAATTGACACTTATCCAATCGAAAAACTAGAAGGTCATTGCATGAAGAAATAAATTCTCGATACGCTAAAACAAGATTCAAGTCGATCGGATGATTTGTATGAGAGTTAGAACTGCAGCAAATTTTTTAAATGTCGATTTGAGAAACGTTGAAACATAAAAATATATATTTCATTATTATAAATCGATAAAAGTATAAGGTATAGTATACTTAGGAAGTAGTAAGGTATACTTGAAGGTATAGACTATCGAAAAATGCACAAAAACCAATTTGTGTCACACTAGTGGTGCCCCTTAAGTAACTTACCTTAAACTTCCAAAATTTGGATAAAAGCTACTCTAGCACGACTGTGTTTCATCCGATTTACAGTTGAAAAGAGAAGGAAAAGAAACAACAATTATACATACGACTATCTTCTAATAAAAATTCAACAAAATCCTATACTGAAAGTACACAGAAGCAACGACTCGTTTCTTCTCTATAAGCATCAAATGTGTACTATTTAAGGACTTTCGGGACCATTTACGATATGCTACCATTTGATTCAAATTTATACAGTGAATTTTTTGTCATATACTTAATGCACCCTCTACATTTTCAATCGATCGCCTACACCGTTTCTATAAAGCTTACAATTGAAGAAACACTTCTTCGCATTGGGAGAAGCCTAATTGCCATAATGTAAAGGAAGACGAAATTTTCATAATGTACTGACAAGGAACATCACTTGAGTGTCCGCCGTCGATTTGGTTGAAAGTCATATACGTGATAAAGCATTGAAAAGTATTAGACACGTATTTTTTTAACTGCGGAAAAACGGTTTTAATGGGGGAAACCACCGCCAGTCGGTCGGGAGGTCGTTTTGCAGTTTCACCCACAAGCAGTTCACCGATCTGAACGAAACAAAAACCAAAGTTCTTCCAATGTAAAGCGATGAAAAACTCACTATAGAATAATTGAAAAAAAAATCAATGTAAGGGGTGATACGCTTTTCTTTCAGGAGTCGTTTCTCCCCTTAAGAACGTTTTTTCCGCAGATAAAAACAATGCGTGTCCGATTTTCAATGCTTTATCACATATATGAGTTTCAACAAAATCGAAGGCGGACACTCAAGTGATGTTACTTGTGAGTGATTTGACAGTTTTTCACTCAGTACATTATGACAATTTCGTCATCAGTGTCATAATGTACTGACAAGTAATTTGACAGTTTTTCATAACATTTCAAACATTTTTTCACACTATTTCGTCCGTAAAAGTGCCATTCAGCGATGAGCATAGGCATCATCTCCCTATGTTAAAAGTGTTTCTTCAATTGTGAATTTTATAGAAACGGTGTAGACGATCGATTTAACATTTGGAGGATGCACTCAATATGACACAGAATTCACTGTATAAATTTGAATACAATGGTAACATATCGTCATTTGTCCCGAAACTCCTTAAATCCCCACAAATACTGATTATAATACGTAGGCCACTCAAAAATGTATTGCTAGCCGAGAATATAATAATTGATACAATATGATAATACGTATTTCCTTTAAAAAAAAATAGGATATCCATTTGTGAAGCAGATTTGGAAAAAATGCAATAACAAGTTTCTAGCAAGGAAAGGTTGCAGGGTCGACCTCACCGATTTTGATTAAATTTGACATTGAGAATGGGTATTGGGTAGAATGGGTAAAAATAGGCGACACGTATTTTTTATATCTGGGGAACCTGATTTTTGAGGGATGAAACGCATCCTCGAAAATGGGGGTGGTTTTAGTTTTTCGTCGATAACGTTATCGTTCTCATCTCCAATGTATAGTACACGAAAAAATAAACATTGTTGCAATGTGAAATTTTTTCACATTTCGTACCGTTAAAACGTTGTCGACGAAAAACAAAAAACACCCCAATTTTGTAGGGTGCGTTTCAACCCTTAGAAATCGGGTTCCACAGATATAAAAAAAATACGTGTCGCCTATTTATACCCATTTTACAAGCATGCTAAATTTCATCGAAATCGGAGAGATCGACTTCGCAACCTTTCCTTGTAAGTTAGATTAACCATTATTGCGTGATGAAATTATCGTAAACATTGTGCAAAAGACTTCTCATTGCATTTTTTCCGCCTTATCATACCTACACGATGTATTCTTATATCATATATTCGGTTCAAAAGAACGATGTTCACGTTTGCATCGACGGACAGCAAAGAAACTTATTTTTTAATTCTTCGGTTTCTTTATTTTCATTACTACCCAACATCTTTTCCTGCAAGTTTATGGTGCACACCACTAATGAGCATTTTAAAAGACATTGAAGTCACTTTCGTGGCGGAAAATTTGCCAAGAAATATGGACAATTGAGGAAAAATATATTTTCGTTGAGTTCCAACGATGCTAACTTAAATACCATTCGAGAGACCGATTTTTGTGAAGGGACTTCGTACACGACCCACCCAATGCAGAGGCGATCGAAGAGCGAAGTTATCTCATTTTTCTCTCACTCCTAGCCGCTCCCTTTTGCTATCTTTTCTCAGCCCTATGGCACTTCGTATCTGCGTGCATTCTTGATGCCTGGAATTGTGACCCAGTTCGGTGATAAAAGTCCACTGGAAACAAGTTTTCTTGTGTATAAGTGAAAAAAAACAGCGAACAAAAAGGGCTACGTGAAATCTCCGAGAAAAACATTCGTGCTTTCGAACGATGTCATATATATATATCGACACAAGTTGGCCGAGGGGGTGAAACGTGTGAAAAATAGGGAGAAAGAATTGGGGCGGAACGGGCAGAGAAAATAGGTCACGCCAGATCGATGCTCGTGCGAGAGTCTCCCTCCTGGCTGAACTCACCATTTTCTGGCCTACGTGAGTGAGAGAAAGCCTCCGCGAAAGATAATATATCAACCCGAACAAACAATAACTCTCGAATCCAAAACATTGTAGACAGAGAATAATAGAAAAAAAAGTAGAGAGAAAGAAAAACATTTATTTTCGGGACAGTCATATAATTAACCTCGACTGGAAAACGTTCCTTGTCACGAAATCATGTATAGATACACATCTGAAGGAATACAGAAAATAATTATTGAATGACAGAGTTTCGTATTAAGAATACAATTTAGTTGTTCAGTTAATAGAGCTATTTAATTAAGGCAGTATTCTAATCTAGAAATTTGAAACTAATTATTTCCGTCAGTTTCTTAAAGTATAGATTCTTAAGAATATGTCCTTCGAAGGATGACGTTGAAGTTTGCATCGTTAGAATGCAAGGATTTTTATCTTATTCCTTCATTTTTATTATTATTTGGAACCTTTTTTTGCAACTTAACCCTTCCTTGCCACTGTGGGGTACGAAACAACCCCACCACTTTTATTGCGAAAATGTCTTGATGACGTGTATTCTACAGAAGTGTGGCAAGTAAAGGTTAAGGTCGTAAGTCTGTGATAAAAATACGCAAAAACAATGAAATGATTTTCATGGCCCAAAACGACCCGAAATAAATTTATCAATGAAAAGTAATTGATTTTCGTTGCATAACGATGCAAACTTCAAGATCATCTTGAAGGGAAATTTCGGAAGTCCCAATATTGCCGCCTATTAAGGACTATTAAGGACTACTACGTACGAACTTCAGAAGCTTCTAAGGAAGCCAGAATTGCTCGCAGAGCTTCAGAAAATCATCATTCCGAAATCGAGGAAGGCACACTTTACGAGGCACGAATGGCCGATTAATGTAACGTAAGAATCGAATGCTGTTATATCATTTAGATAATTGCAGTTATCTGAAATTTTACTCAAAACTTGGAACGCGGTTTTCTCGAAAGTACTTTTCTTAAGGCGTTACCCCCACTTGTAGCGCAAAAAAAGGCTTTTTTCATCAATTTTTTTAAAGAAAACTACAAAACTTTTTTAATCGATCAATATACCATCTTAAAGAACACATCTTGAAGAACTTTCAGTAATTTTTTATTGAAAAATATTACATTGTTTAGTGGCAAATGGCCGTCAATGAAATAATGTTTTTATATACACGGTTTGCGGTGACCAACATTGCGGCGAAGTGGATCATCTGAAAAAAAAATGCGGATGGATTTAGTCAAATATAAGTATAAGCTAGTCTTTAATCGAAGGATTTTAAAAAATATTCATTTTTCACAAAATGGCGGACAGTCAAAGTTAATGGTTCGATTTTAACGAAAAAATACGGCCGTTTTTTGGCTATAAAACGGCCATTTTTTTTTCGAAAAAAAAATCGAACGATTAAAGACTACATTTTTATGTATTAAATAAGCCTGCAAAATTTCAAGAAGATCGGTTCATTAGTGT
This sequence comes from Ophion slaviceki, assembly GCA_944452715.1. Classification (NCBI taxonomy): domain Eukaryota; kingdom Metazoa; phylum Arthropoda; class Insecta; order Hymenoptera; family Ichneumonidae; genus Ophion; species Ophion slaviceki. The sequence continues at coordinate 26,122,144 of OX101786.1, read as the reverse complement.
TCGAGTAATCTTGGTCACCGACTTCAGAAATGCCATTTTGAGAAAAACGCGTTTAAAGTTTCAATTTCAGTTTACACGAAGAAAATATTTTTTTTTTGTAAACTTACATAGAGTCATCTATTCCGGGCCCATACTTCTGTATGGACCCGGATACTTATACTTCAAAAAAATGCAATAAAAAAAAATCGATTTTTTCAAAATCGCAAGTGGGGGTAACCTCTTAACCTGGTTGACATCAAATCTCGAGTTCTATTCAACTGATTGACTTCAAATTTGGTATGGACCTTCAGTATATAACCCTCTATCATTCCTACCTCGGGTATTGCGAAATTATAATTACGATTTTTTCAAGTTTTAACTTTGAAAAAAATAGGGCAAAAAAATAACGTTTTTTGCAGAAAGTCGCCATTCAAACATTGTTTTTTCCTCATTGGTACCTGTCGTAATGACATTCATATTGTTCAAGAAAATTGGTTTTATCTATTTCAGATGAATGGGAGCTTTGGAATCATGTCAACCGCCTCAACCTTTTTTTCACGGCCATATTTAGAGGCTTATGACTTTTCAAATTTTTTATTTTTTTTCCTACATTTTCTTTTTGAAAGACCTCTCCAATGACACCCCACTCGATGAGGACGCAAAGAAAAGTCTCCCCCACTTGACGTATGGCGAAAACGCCTAAAAAGATTTTTTTCAAGATTTGGCTGCACATTAATTGAGATCTCCAGAGGAAATCGTCTACTTGCAAAATTTTATGTAGCTTTGATACTGTAAAGAATTGACAGATGTGAACATGTGACAGATGGACGAAGTTTTAAAGGTTCCTTGTTTGACTAGGGAACGCTAAAAATGTCGGCAAGAGTTCTCTAAACGCGTGCACACACACACATACACACATGTCACGCTGACGATTTTCCGGAGATCAGGCTGCGATCGTTGCCGTTATTGCGGTCGTTACCGTTAAATTATACTGCGGGTGGTAGCATCCCCGGGTTAACCACTAGTCACGATTGAACCTGCTCGAGCTAAGCGTTCGCGACACGTCGAGCGATCGGAAGATTGAGAGTGGACAGTCGAAATGCATGGGCCAAAAGACAGGAGAGACAGAGAACAATTGGCATCGATGTTAACAACTCCCAAATCGGTATGTACGATCGACGTATTTTTTTGTATCGCTCACGAAAGGACGTCGGGGTACAAAATAAAATAGTGAATTTTCGGTTCCGATTCGTTTTCATTGAAAAAATCTGTAAAATAGGGTAGGCTTTACTAAATTGTTCATAAGATTCATGATGTTGAAGTTTTCACGGTTGGAATGCAGAAAAAATCAATACTTTTTCATTGTTCGAATTGTGTTTGGCTGTGAAAAATACCCGAAGGTTTTTACGTATTCTTGTAAAAAAATTGCGACCTAAGTTAGCAAAAAGGAGGCTTTCGATAAGTATAAAAATAAAGAAATGAAAAATGAACACAAAAAATCGTTGGAATGCAACGATTTTTATTTAACGATTTTAAAATAGGGTAGGCTTAACTAAATTCTACATGTGATTCATGATGTTGAAGTTTTCAGGGTTGGAATGCAGAAAAAATCAATACTTTTTCATTGTTCGAATTGTGTTTGGCTGTGAAAATTACCCGAAGGTTTTTACGTATTCTTGTAAAAAAATGCGACCTAAATTAGCAAAAAGGAGGCTTTTGATAAGTATAAAAGTAAAGAACTGAAAAATGAACACAAAAAATCGTTGCATTCCAACGATATTTATTTAACGATTTTAAAATAGGGTAGGCTTAACTAAATTGTACATATGATTCATGATGTTGAAGTTTTGAGGGTTGGAATGCAGAACGAATGAAAACTTTTTCATTATTCGAATTGTGTTTGGCTGTAAAAATTACCCGAAGGTTTTTACGTATTCTTGTTAAAAAAATGCGACCTAAATTAGCAAAAAGGAGGCTTTTGATAAGTATAAAAGTAAAGAACTGAAAAATAAACACAAAAAATCGTTGCATTCCAACGATATTTATTTAACGATTTTAAAATAGGGTAGGCTTAACTAAATTGTACATATGATTCATGATGTTGAAGTTTTGAGGGTTGGAATGCAGAACGAATCAAAACTTTTTCATTATTCGAATTGTGTTTGGCTGTAAAAATTACCCGAAGGTTTTTACGTATTCTTGTAAAAAAAATGCGACCTAAATTAGCAAAAAGGAGGCTTTTGATAAGTATAAAAGTAAAGAAATGAAAAATGAACACAAAAAATCGTTGCATTCCAACGATATTTATTTAACGATTTTAAAATAGGGTAGGCTTCACTAAATTGTACATATGATTCATGATGTTGAAGTTTTGAGGGTTGGAATGCAGAACGAATCAAAACTTTTTCATTATTCGAATTGTGTTTTGCTGTGAAAATTACCCGAAGGTTTTTACGTATTCTTGTAAAAAAATGCGACCTAAATTAGCAAAAAAGGAGGCTTTCGATAAGTATAAAAGTAAATAAATGAAAAAAGAACACAAAAAAATCGTTGCATTCCAACGATGCAAACTTCAACGCCTTTATCATTCGCATATTTTGCGACACACAGCACCACCGACGGATACGAATGAAAGTACTAGTCAATCATGGTGTTGCAGTTTGCATCGTTGGAATGCAACAAAAGTTCCTTTTCATTTCTTATTTTTATTGTTATCCATAATCATATTTGAAGATTTAGGTTGTAGATCGCTAAATAAGAATCCTGACATGTTTTCCTGATTTTCGTAGCTTAGGTCTGCTGGAGGAAATTTTAGAATAAAAAAAAATTCCGTTGCATTCGAACGATGCAAACTTCAACGACTAGTCAGCCTGAGAATTACAAAAACTTGCTGCTGTTTCGTAAAATATGTTATCATTTATTTTTCTAATATTTCGGTCACATCTATTGTATTGACTGCTATTGTTTTCAGTGCTATGGAAATGTTGTGGCACGTGGTGTGCGCAAATAAAGTAAATCTTCATTCACAGAATAGCGTATATTTTGACAACCTCAAAAACCGCGTTTTGTTCGGATGTCGCGCCTGATTCGTACCCGTAAGGTGGTCCGTAGTCGCAGGGGTACAATTGACGAATAATTGTACGGTTATTTTAGGCAGACCTAATATTGATCAAGTTCATCAACATTGTATGAGGATATCAGATAATTGATAGTTAACCAAAATAAAAATGAACTAGTTCGGTAGCCGCAACGGTACGATCCACCAAAAATATTGTGGGTATTTCGAGCAGATTTAATTTGATTCCGGGTTCACGAACTTTCTGCCGGGGTCAACGGGCAGGTTACTAATGACGTACGCGACGGATCCGGACCATCGTGAATACTATGTCAACCACTTTTTGCGTTACGAGTACGGTTGCGGATAAATCTGGTACGATATGATGTTGAAGTTTTCATTGCTGTAACAACGGAAATGAATTCCTTCCAGTTTATAAAATTTCTTTTTGTCAATTCGGCTATGAGAAATCACTCGTCCATTTTTATGTATCCTCGTAAAACATTCAGGAGTTTAATTCAAACAAAATAGAATGGCACGGTACGATTGAGGATCAATATTGCGACATCGTACCTGGTGAATATTTTTTTTAATTGGACATGCATTATCCGCCTTGAGACAATTTGTTAATTTTCAGTTCGTGTTATACAAGGGAAATGAATACCTACAATGACACTAATCGTTTTCGTTTAGAATTAAGGGGTCTTCTCACTTTAGGCGCTAAAAAAGGCTATTTTCATGATTTTGTTCTATACGTTTATATTATAGATATTGATATAAAAGTTGTTACACGTAATAAATACACTTTCGAAATACATGAATTTTTTTATTTATTGGAGTCACTATTTATATGCGAAAATGGTAGTTTAAAAATGATCCTAAAAAATTGTAGGTCTGCGCTGTTGATGAAATCTCGAAGATGGACCATCCGAAACAAAAAAATCCAACGGTTTTAGATTCGGTATGTTAATGGCTATAGCGCGAATCGAACGATTTTTGATATATGCAAAAATAACAAAATAACGGAAATTTTTCGAAAAAACGTGTATTTTCACCGTTTTTGGCCACAAAAAAATAGTAAATATCGAAATTTAAAAAAATTCTTGATATACGTTATAGCTATAGTTGTAAAGAATGTGTGGTTAAAATTTCATAAGGATCGGTTCAGTAGCTTCGAAGATTTTATCAACAAGCCGTCGAAAAACGTTGTTTCGAGAAAAACGCGTTTAAAGTTTATTTGGGTTACATAAATACATACAAATTTTTTTAAATGCATTTCGAAAGTGTATTTATTAAGTGTAACAACTTTTGTATCAATATCTATAATATAAACATTTTAAAAAAATCATGAAAATAGCCTTTTTAGCGGCTAAAGTGAAAAGACCCCTTAAAGGTGTCGAGAGTATTAAAAAAAAGTCCTTAGAGCGTACGATGTAGGCAAATCTACACCAGCAGGTGGGATTGAAGTTTGCATCGTCAGGATGCAACGAAAATGCTCCCCCGTTCTTCATTTCCATTTCCTTATTCGTATTATTATCTAAAATATTTTTTTGCAGAATCAGGTTACACACCCTAATGTCAGGAAAAACGTTTGAGTATCAGAAAAAAAATCTGTTGCATTCCAGCGATGCAAAGTTCAGGACTATCATTAGCAGGGTCCGTTTGCAAACTCGACTACGATATCGATTTTGCATGAAGATTTGATCAATGCAGTATTCATCAACGCGAGTCCGCACCTTCCTGTTGCGACTAGCGCTTCCATCAATGGCTGCAGGTGTATATTCGTAACCGTCGTTTGTATTTTTCGGTCACTTCAATGGCAATCGTATCGGGGAAAATTAGATAAAGTGATGTTCAGCTATATTAAGCCCTGCACTCATATGCCCCGAGGTCGATCTTCCGCTGGTCCTTAAGGACATGCCGTTATGTCTATGAAACCTCCCGGATTATGTCACGTGATGAGTATAACGAGCTGAGGATTAATGTCACGACCCCGTTGCCGTAAAGATTCTGGACTTGGAGCTTTTAACGTATCGCGTAATATGTGCTATACGCCCCCGCTATGTGTGCGCATGAAGAAAGTTTGAGGGGAAAGTTACGCCAATCATGAAAAACGAATTTGATCGTGTCGTAACGAAGGATTTAATCGTGCTGGACGTACACGCTGCCCTCGATCGATCTTAACATGCCCGCACAAATTCGGCTCCTGCTACGAGTGCGCTAATGCGGTTTTCTGACCCTAAAACTACCAATTTATATTTTATCGCAGCTCTATATCCGTTCACTGCTCTATTCGTGTCTCTCATTTCGTCCACGGTGTGACGCCTTCTCTCGCAGGGTTATTATTATCTCGCACATAAATGGATGAGGTTATTTCACTGGCATCCAACATCGGATTCCGCTTGTGCTGCAACGACGTCAATTATAAATATCATCTCTCCACAACAAATCCCAAATAAAAAGGAAAACAGTGACATTAGTCAGTTTGCCCTGAATTTGGGTAAACTCAGGAAAGAATCACGGGCAATTTGATTAAAACACAACCAACAGTGGTGCGATTGGTGTGCGGTTGCGAAGACATCCCATACGTCGATGGTTCAGCTGCGCAGTGGCTGAGGCTACAAAGGTTTTCCTGTTCCCCTGTTCTCTCGTGCAAATCTTATACTGTGGTGCATTAGGAAAGAACGGTTGTAGCTCCCCGCGGACTTGAAATATTGGGAGTACAAATAAGTCTCCGCCGTTTGACAAAAGATGGCTCCACCAGAAGGTTATGGTTGAAATTGTCAGATTTACTTCTTTAACTTTTGATTTACTTCTTTAATTAGACCAAATCTGCAGCTGAGGCACATCGATTGCTTGCAAAAGCACACGGTGAGGCTGCTTTAACCCTTTAACAGCCACGCCGTGGCTGTCGCGAGTGGTTTTAAAAGTTTAAGTACGGTGAGTTTGACGTCGAAGACAAAGAACGTAGCGGAAGGCCGAAAGTGTACGACGACGCGGAATTGGAAGCATTATTGGAGGGAGATTTGTGCCAAACGCAAGAAGAACTTGCACTTACATTAGGAGTGACCCAACAAGCAATTTCACATCGTTTAAAGCTGTTGGAAATTATTCAAAATCAAGGAAATTGGGTTCCATATGAACTGAAGCCGAGAAACGTTGAACGCCGATGTTGCACATGTGAAATGCTGCTTGTCAGGCATAAGCGAAAGGGTCACTCACAACACTCAATTGGGAAGTTTACCCCACCCGTTGTATTCACCAGATATTGCTCCCTCTCGCTATTATTTATTTCGATCGATGACGCACGGCCTGTCTGAGCAGCACTTCACATCATATGAAGATACCAAAAATTGGGTTGATTTGTGGTTAGCCTCAAAAGATGAAGCGTTCTTCCGACGCGGTATCCATATGCTGTCAGAAAGATGGGAAAAAGTAGTGGCTAGCGATGGACAATACTTTGGATAAAACATAAAGTACCGTTCTTTCACAATAAATGCCTAATTTTTCATTAAAAAAAAACGGCGGAGAGTTATTTGTACTCCCAATAAAATAGTGGAGAGAGATAGTAAAAGCCCAAAGTGCGTAAGAAGTAGCATTGAAAATAAAAAGAAATACATAATTTAGTATAAACTATCCAAATAGGATATCTCCTTGTCACTGTACAAAAGAGTTTGCATAAAATGAAAATCCAGTACCCAAACAAATAGTTCATAATACAAAAAATTAAGGAGTTCTTACGATAAATTGACGGGCCTTAAGCAGATCAAACCCAAAATTCATGGAATTTCACATACTTCACCCCTTGCGACAAATTTCGTAATTTCACGAAATTATCCCTGACTTTTTACCTCTCATCGGGAAAACGACCTATATGCAGTAGAAAAGATAATGGCATCCTCGGGAGGGTTGTGCGCACCTTCCAGAGTGTGTGTGTAGGTGTGAGTGTGCAGAGAAGAGCTTGCGTAGTACTCGAAGAGGAGTACGAGGGGCGGATGAGGGAGGGGGTGGAGGAAGAGGGAGGTGAGCTCGCTCTCTCAGAGTTCATCGACTACTGACGTCATACTGCGCTCAACTCCATCCTCTCCCCGTACCCTGTGAAGAATCGCTAGTAGACTTTACTACGTCACGTTATAAAACGAGTAGCGTGTGGCGCCGCGGTGCCCAACCGATCAACCAGGGCAGAGGGAGAGGAGACGGATGGGTGGTGCGCGCCCGCCCATACAGCGAAGTATATCGGATCGCGAAAAAGAGAGAAGGGATTAAATCGGGTTTGCGCTATGCAGACTCGGCGGCTCTTGGAATCAGGAAGCCTAGTTCGATCCGGCCCCGATTCGCTAAGATTCGGGTCGTTTTCTTAGAATATGCACGCACGCACATATACATATATATGCACATATACTTATGCATGAGAAGGGGAGAGGAGGAAGTCCGGTCCATTCTCTTATGTTTGTAATCATAATGACAAGAACATAACGTTCGTGTCGATCTTTGATTTTGTTGAAACTTATGCATATGGTAGAGCACTAAAAACTATTAGATACGTTTTTTTTTTCAATCGGCGGAAAAACGGTTTCAAGGGTGCAACTACCCCTCGGAGTGGAGCATGTCAATGCCTGATTTTGCAGTTTCACCCGCAAGCGGCCTACTGATTCCAGTGAAACAAAAACGAAAATTCTTCTAAAGCGAAACCATCAAATATTCACTATGGGTACGCAGAAAAAAAAACGAAAACTAAGGTATAAATCGCCCATTTTTTTCACGTTTTTCCCCGTATGTAAGAGGGGAGCGTTAAAATGAATGAAACAGGTAACACTTCATGTCGGGGATAAAATTAAAGTTTACGTATTTTTGCATTTTCGCCGGGTAGCAAGCTTGAGGGGGTTAACCACATTCCACACATTTTCGACGATTTTTTATTAAGGGGAGGGTAGGGGTTTGCTCTTTTGAAAAATCGATTTTTTTTGTCTTTTCTTATAGTTAAACATTTCAAGAATATAATCCCAAAATTTCAAGTTAATCAGAGCAAAACTCTCGAAGTTATTGACTATTTAGTCCCGCTTCTCTAACACTGTAGCTCCGACTTCTCTTAACTTCGAACGCGTTTTTCTCGAAACCACTTTTTCAAAGTCCGTGTTCACTGCCATTTGAAAACTACATGACCGATTTATTTCAAACTTGGTACACACTTTCTACATATAAAATACCTCCCCCCAACGGTTAGTTTGAGATTTTTTTCACATTGAGGGGGCTTTCCAACCCCAAAATGGCGGAATCTTTCGTGAAAAATAGCACTTTTCAGTTTACATGAACTTTCACTCACCCATGAATTTTACGCTTTATAATTTTTAAATTAACCTCCCGAAAGCTCTAGCCGGCCAATGAATATTTAGTGGTCGGTCAAAAGCTTCGGAATTTCCAATTTTCGCCAATCTTTTTTACTCGTCTCACTTATAAATTTGACGCTTCGTAAAATTAAAAAAACAATTAATCCTTTTTTCTTTGGAAACCGATTTTTCAAACTTACCTCACATTTCTAACCCAAGAATTATAATCTTTGTTCTCATAAAATAATTCTTTAAAGCTACTGTCCGTAAACAAAATTATACGTCGTTTTATTCGTAAAACTGAAATGGCAACTGTTTTCCGCGCATCGTAATGCGTCCCACAGTTGGTTTCGTTGGTCGAACTGTGGACCAGTCGTAGCTGTACTCTGTGACGAGCAACGCCATAAAATAATAATACATAATAATACACAATAACACATATCGTCTAATTGATGTTTGTTACAAATTATTATAATAAATTGTTCAGAAAATGTAACACTTCGTTGTTTATTTTGTGTTTATGCTACAAGAAATTATAGTGCATGCAAGATTTATTTTTCGGCGGAAATTGTAAATTTTGAAAACCTTGAGCGACCACTAAATAGTCATTGGCCGGCTAGAGCTTTCGCGAGGTTAATTTAAAAATTATAAAGCGTCAATTCACGGGTGAAACGTGGATGAAAAAAATCGATTTCTTAAAGAAAATTTAAATTTTTGAGAGGCTTGAGCGACCTTTAAATATTTTTTGACCGCTCGCAGCTTCGGCAACAATTTTTTTTTCTTTGAAAAAGATAATTGGATGGTCAGAAAAAGGAAACAAAAATAGAGCTGAGATTTGTGCCACCCTAATGTACTATATACACTGTCCAAGATATTAAGGGGTCTGCAAAGGCGGCAAATTCCGAAAATACGATTTTTATGGCATAGTTTGATATCCTCGGCTCTCAACTTTAATCTGCAACGAAGATTTTGTAAAATGGAAATCACAAGAACACAACTTGTGTCTACACTGAATCGATTCTTCGATCCTTCGATTAAGAACAATGACAAGTGCTGTAGATGCTACATGTACGTGAATCCAATATCAAATTCAATATCAAATAATATGTTGGTAAGAAAAGGAAATATTTGTGATAAAAGGATGTTCGAGAAAAAATCAATGTACAATGAAAACTTGGTTACGTCGATGTCCACGGGACAACATTTTTTTTTGTCTTCTTACACACTTAGCGGTTTTCTGTATACAATAAATAAATAAAAATATCAGAAGACCAGTTCGATATAATTCGTTTGGCCCGCATATATATAATTTACGATCAAACTCATATCGTTACATGAAACACGTACGCACATCGTTATAATATTTTGCTCGTCGACATCAATGACAAACAAAACAATGATAAACAAAGTTTAATTGCTTTTAACTGGTATCTCAATGAAACTACGTCACCAATAGATTACACGTTCGTACATATGTGCGCACAAACAGAATCCTCGACCAATTTTTGATGACAAGTCGGGCTGCATTCACATTCTGTAATTGAAATTGCTTTGCTCCCTAATGGAAAATCGAGGTAAACATTTTTGGAACAAATATTCGCTTCTATATATATAGATGAATAGAATATATTTTGCATCCGTTATATCTACGTGATGTAGAACAACAACAAATCTGATTAAGCTGCTTTGAGGACGGACTTCAATCTTTCTTAACGAGACGACGTTTTTGTGGTCAGGACAATCCTTGATTTGGTGAGATTGATGTTTGCATCGTTGGAATTCAATGAAAATTAATATTTCTGAATTGCTGAATTTTCTTTGGCAGAATTTAACTATGAACATCAGTCACTTTTCTTTTATTTATTTTAACTAATTCCAAGATTGACAATATGAAACCTGCAGAAAAAGACTTTGTATAATAATAAAATTAAGCAATCGTAAATATGAAATAATACTTCCGTAGCCTTCCGACGATGCAACCTTCACCACCATTTGAATTGAACTTTACATAAGTATGTTTACATTCATCTAAAAGCGATGTTTCGAGCCATTGTGGTTTACGTGAAGTTAAGAACGGAGATGATGGGCTATCATGAGGACGATCTTCGCGGTCGAATGTCCTCAAAATAATTTTGTTCTCTTCGAGCAGACACATATGTGCATTCGTCTGCTTGGAGAAAAAAATGGTATGTATACGAATACAAAGTGCACATCCAGTGCTCGTGTCGTAAAACTGAAAATAATACGGAATCGCCTAACCCGCAGCCTTTTCCCGTGTCCTAGAGTATTGATCGCAAGTAGTACGTTGAACGTCCACGAGGGCGCGCCGCTTAAACTCCCGCGCATCTACGACCTCTCCTCAATCTCCCCACTCCGACAAAAGCTGCGAAAAGCGAAAACCCCCTCCGCCAGGTCTCTCCCGCGCGTTTGCCCTCTCCTAAGGGGCCAAGCCTTGGCCCCAGCCACCCCTGAGACGTTTCTCGCCGCCTGGCGCGGGCAAACGAGAACGAGGGAGAGCCGTGATTTCCCCTCCATCGAACTTTTCCCGCCCTTTCTCGAAAGCGCGGGAAAACTCGCCCCCCACTTTTTCCTCTTCGTTTCCCGCGCCCTCTCGCGCCCGCTCTCCCTTTGACACGTACATGCACGTTCTCTCTGACGCGTTTGCGCTTGTTTTTCATCACGGAACGGTAAAAAAAACCGCGGGTATTGCGTCCTGCACGCACGCCAACTGCGACGAAGCGTAAGAGAAAAAGTCACGTGGCGTTTACGGAGAGAGGTAGGCAAGGGGGTGGAAAAAAATTAGATTTCTTTCATCCTTTTCTCCGCGCGCCGTTTGTTTTGCTCGTTATCCACGCGTGGATATGATATGGATTCGTTTACGTTACAGCGGCGCGAAAAACAACCCTGGGGGCTTTCGCATATCCACTCATCCTCAGACCCCGGCGCGAATGTTCCCTGGCTTCTCCATTCGCTTAAGTTTGCGCGAAAAAACTTGAAAAAAAGCTGCGATATTTCGTTGTACTTTTTCACGTGCAGTCTCGTACCGAGATTGCTTTTTTATATTCTATCGTCGCTTGTATTTGCACGAACAAAGAGAGAGAAAAATCCTGACAACGCGATTCCAAAACATACGAGGGCCTCGAATTTTATCCTGACGCATATAGATGTTTCACCTTGACGTGCGCGCAACGATAAACGGATAAGGAATTCGCGATGTGACACATATTTTTCTGCTGTCGAATGAAAGTGTGCTTGTTTTTACGATTTATCTTGCAAAAGTATTTCAGTGACGACGGTAACGAAGATCTTGCGTGCTATTTATAGGGCGCGCGAATTTACAGATAGGAAGAAAAAAATGTGGGGCAATTAGAGACTAGTTCTATCATGCTGGCGTGATTTTCTCATGACACGCGAACTCTGTGTCAGGGTGCGATTTTTTTACGGTAAGGTTGTTATGGGGTTAAGTCAACGTGGTACTGTCGAGCTGAAATTTTTTCTGGACCTTTATAACGTTTTTGCTGATCATCCTGTGCAGTTTGAATACGACCCACAGTACCGTTATTTAGAGAAAAAAATCGGGATCTCGACGTATTTCGTGGGCTAATTACATTACGCTTGTGGAAAACTCCCGATCATTTTTCAGTACATTATTAATATCTGCTAAGTGAACGTTACCGCGGAGCTGAGAAAATAGGTACGGTTCGACTAATTATCGGACTCACCCTCGGTGCCGTGAAAATGAGGATTCACTGTACTGTTATAAAATGATTAACGGGTTACCCCCACTTGCGATTTTGAAAAAATCGATTTTTTTTTATTGCATTTTTTTAAAGTATAAGTATCCGGGCCCATACAGAAGTATGGGCCCGGAATAGATGACTCTATGTAAGTTAAAAAAAAAATATATTTTCTTCGTGTAAACTGAAATTGAAACTTTAAACGCATTTTTCTCAAAATGGCATTTCTGAAGTCGGTGACCAAGATTACTCGAACACTAATGAACCGATCTTCTTGAAATTTTTCAGGCTTATTTAATACATAAAAATGTAGTCTTTAATCGTTCGATTTTTTTTTCGAAAAAAAATTGCCGTTTTATAGCCAAAAAACGGCCGTTTTTTTTCGTTAAAATCGAACCATTAACTTTGACTGTCCGCCATTTTGTGAAAAATGAATATTTTTTAAAATCCTTCGATTAAAGACTAGTTTATACTTATATTTGACTAAATCCATCCGCATTTTTTTTCAGATGATCCACTTCGCCGCAATGTTGGTCACCGCAAACCGTGTATATAAAAACATTATTTCATTGACGGCCATTTGCCACTAAACAATGTAATATTTTTCAATAAAAAAATTACTGAAAGTTCTTCAAGATGTGTTCTTTAAGATGATATATTGATCGATTAAAAAAGTTTTGTAGTTTTCTTTTAAAAAATTCATGAAAAACGCCTTTTTTGCGCTACAAGTGGGGGTAACGCCTTAATGTTTTTGATAGCGAATTTGTGCAAAAATCAAGCAGACTAAATATTAGACTGGGCGATCATGGCAACGTCGTAGACGGCACAAATGCTATCTATCTTATCGGTATTCGGTAATTATTTGCCCGGGAACCTCAAACTACTCGGTCAGGATAATTAAGAACGAATATTATAGTTACTTATCCTCTTAATTAGTAATAATTACTTAATATTAATTTGATAACTATGTTCAGAAATCATACATTTCTAGGCAAAGACAAAATAACGCGGATTTTTTTTCATACATAATTTTTTTTTAGAATATCGAAAAGTTATTATAGTTTTTGATTGATTCGAGATTATAGACAGCTTTAGTACACACTTTTTCTTGCCAGCGGATTTTTTTTTTACTCGGACCGATATTCATTTTTAACAGCTCCTCGGGCCGATTTTGAAGTTACGAACGGGGCGCGTATGTCTCTAACTTCGCGACGCTTCTACCAACCTGGGCATTATGATATACCACGATTTACGACGTTGCCAATGCGTTTCCCGTTAATTGAGCGAGAAAAAGTTATAGAAATTAATTATACAAACTAATGAAAACACTCAATGTGATCACCGAATGTTCAAAAATGCATATTTTTACTAATAGATGTAAAAAAATAGTTCGAAAACGCACGTTTAATATGACGATTATTAGAAAGCTAACAGTTGGTAACAGTCAATCGGCTCCGTGCATAACCATAGGGTGCTCCCCTCGTACTTCACCCCCGACGGCTAAACCCCACAACAACCTCAACTGCTGGATCTAGAACTGCCTCGTACTATCGTCCTTTTTTTCGTTATTATTATCACTATTATTCCACGCGCGAAAACAATGCGAATCTCGAATTTCGTCCATTTTTCATATCGACTGTAAAAGCCTAATAGGTATTCAATTTAAGGAGGTTGGAGCGATTCAGTTGACTCAAATGTCGGGTTATTCATTGTTTCTTTAATGAACCTCAAAAAAATGCATACGAGGTACAGATTTATTCTATATATGCTAATTTTTGTAAATATATAATTGAAGGGCAAAATTATGCATTTTAACATTTTTATTACGTAAAGTAGAAAAACTTTTATGTTACTACCAACTTGAAAAAGCATAACATTATCGATGATTGTTATGAAAAAACTACGACAACGAATGTTTTATACAATTCACAATGAAATTTTGAGTAATTCATAATTATGCCTATTCATATTTACGTGACGAGATTATTGGCCCATGGTTTACGATGGGCAAGATGAGGATTTTTTTTTTCTAAATGTTCACAAAGGCTCAGTTTGCGTTAATCCGTTGTTAGAAATGGTTTATCTTGGTGCTTAATAACAATAAAAATTGCATAACCTTTAGTGTGAAAGTCTTGCCCATCTAACCGCACGTTAAATTACATACATTAAACTATTTTTTATCTCTGGTGTTTGGTGGTGAAAAAAGTTCAAAAAATTCGTAAAGACTCAGTATAGTGTAAACAATAACATGTATTTTTTATTAAATTTAACCTTGGATTGGGGCTAACGCTCCAACCTCCTTACACAAAAATATTTTTTATATTCATGTGCCAACCTATTGATTTTTTTCCATACGAACACATACTTTTATATGTACATATATATATACACACACACACATTCATATAGTACCTGTACTATTTACGGAGCATTAATCGTGTTCATCGTCGCCTGAAAGAGTGTTATAGTACTCGCTGTGCACCTGTCAGTTACCGATATGCACATGCGGTAACCCGACGATACGGTGGCCGGAAACTCACGTCAAGCTAGAGCGAAATACACGTATATAGATATAAAATTGCCATTATATTTTGCGCTATCGCACAATTCACCGCCTGCCCTCAAGCTCGATGTTCGTCAAGATTTTAAAACGCGATAGACGCTGACCCCGATATATTGTAATAATAAAAAAAATGCGACAACGAGAGAAAAAAACATGTCCGCGGCTTGAAGAGGCATTATGAAGTGAAGAAAATTATCGATCAATATTCTATTATGATTTTTACGATATTTAATGGACAACGTATGATCTAAATGCATAAGTATGCATAAAGTGCCCAACCATTGTACATACATACATACATATATATATATATATATATATATATATATATATGGAATAGAATAGAAAATAGATGTGTGTGGGGATGTGTGTGTTTGCTACTCGACCATGTAGATGTTGAACATCCGACTCAAGTTTATTAAGTTACGAGAATAAATGTGAGGGTATATACGTGTATTATGACGATGTAACATTGTCGTAACGGGCCGTAAGCTTGAAACGCTACGCTTCATCCGGAAATAGGTAATCAGCCACCACCACTGGCATCACCACCACCAGCACTTGAGTGAGACAGAAAGACAGCAAGAGCGAGACGGATAGAAGTCTCTTTATTAGTATGCATTTATGACAATGCTCCTTTATGCGCGATGAGTATGCAGATATGCACGTAGGCGAAACCGTTCGTCTCGGAATCAATGTTAAGAAAATGATTAATGACGTGTGCCATGATCGTCTGCGAACCGCGCGCATTGTTTCTTCTCATGCAGTTTTTTGACCCTGGCGTAATATTTTACCAGCTAACATTGGAGCTTTGAGATCAGTAGGACTTTGTTTTTTTTTATATTTTTTTTCAGCCCTGATTGGTTGAGCGATTGACGTATTCGATGCAAAATCATTTGGTGGTGACTGGTAGTCGTTTCGGTTTGACTAACGATCACCGCCGAACTATTCTGCATCGAACGATGCTAACCGATCAGGGTGAAAAATCCTTCAGTTTCACATCCCTCGAATAGCAAGGAGCTGCCGCTACGGAAACGTCCACGTAGATGTTCGTTTCTACACGTGCGTTTGTATGTGGAAGACCGGAGGAGAAAACGCTCTCTTAGGGGAGTGCGGGGAAAGGATGAACGTTGCGAACATGACTCGCCTCTTTGCCCATAATAATCGCACCGTAGTACTACCGGCTGACATACAAACTATATATCTATATACTTGTACACTTATAGCATATCCTCTGTACGTTATCCATGCGAATTTATTATTCAACGACGACGATTATTCAGCAGAAGGCGCGTAACTCGGCGTCGATACGCGTCGTAAATTATTCAAATTTCAGCTATTAAAAAGAAAGACCGCGCGAGAAGAAGTTACTCCCTCACGAATCTCACTGTACAAATAGCTTATATGGAAGAACAGAAAAACTCTCGGGCGTCCGTAAACTCGTTGAACGAGAAAGATAAATAAATACGGTGGTATGATAATTATTAAATACCATTAGTAGATCACTGTTTCGAAGTATGATGAAGAGCAACGAAGTACCTAGGCGAGCTAATGAAAATGCCGAAAGATAGGTGGTCGAAAAAATGTTTGAAAGAATAAGCCTGAGCGATATTAAGGCGTACCCCCACTTGTAGCGCAAAAAAGGCCTTTTTCATGATTTTTTTAAAAGAAAACTACAAAACTTTTTTAATCGATCAATATACCATCTTAAAGAACACATCTTGAAGAACTTTCAGTCATTTTTTTATTGAAAAATATTACATTGTTTAGTGGCAAATGGCCGTCAATGAAATAATGTTTTTATATACACGGTTTGCGGTGACCAACATTGCGGCGAAGTGGATCATCTGAAAAAAAAATGCGGATGGATTTAGTCAAATATAAGTATAAACTAGTCTTTAATCGAAGGATTTTAAAAAATATTCATTTTTCACAAAATGGCGGACAGTCAAAGTTAATGGTTCGATTTTAACGAACAAAAACGGCCGTTTTTTGGATATAAAACGGCCATTTTTTTTCGAAAAAAAAAATCGAACGATTAAAGACTACATTTTTATGTATTAAATAAGCTTGCAAAATTTCAAGAAGATCGGTTCATTAGTGTTCGAGTAATCTTGGTCACCGACTTCGGAAATGCCATTTTGAGAAAAACGCGTTTAAAGTTTCAATTTCAGTTTACACGAAGAAAATATTTTTTTTTGTAAACTTACATAGAGTCATCTATTCCGGGCCCATACAGAAGTATGGGCCCGGATACTTATACTTCAAAAAAATGGAATAAAAAAAATCGATTTTTTCAAAATCGCAAGTGGGGATAACCCCTTAAGTGCAAAATGGGCTTGAAATTCCCATCGGTGGAATGCAACGATTTTTTTCTATTTCCTTATTTTTAATTGGTATCGAAAATCATATTTTGCAGATTCAGGCTCTAGATCGCTAGATAAAGAGCCTAAAAGATGGGCACAGGATTTTTATTGCTTAAATATATTAAATAAAATTCGGGAAATTCCGTGACAAAATATTTCGTTGCATTTCAGGGATGCAAACTTCAACGTCATAAATGCAAACCCATCCAAATGGGGACTGGAAATGAAGGGGGCCATGGAGGAAGTAGTATAAGCAATATGGCAAAGGATAAGAGACGAAGACATGGAGGGAGTCAGAAAAGTAATCGAAAGAGCTATACGAATAAAAACCGACCAGGAAATACCACAGGACTGAAACAAAATCGAGGATTCGACGTATTGTAGAAAGTACAAAAATCGTAAACAACGTATAGAAATGCAAGAGTACTGGGAAGAGGAGGGCATAGAGGGAAGAAATAAAGAAACATGGGCCCGGTTACGATGTGGAAATATAGGAAAAGGAGATAAAAAGGGATACGCGGATACTCTATGCCAGTGTTGTAGGAAGGAAGAAGAAAGTTTGGAACACATGGAATGCGGAAAAATGGAGAAAAAAATGAATAAGAAAAAGGTAGATGATTTGGAAAAGTGGCAAAGAGGCTACAAGGGGGAGGCGATGAAAGAAAAAATTAATAAAGATATGGACGGGCAACCGACCAAAGAATTGTGCGAGTATGTGAGGGTTTTCGAGTGTATGGTAATAAAGGAACTATAAAGAAGAAAAAGAACGAAAGACAAATGTTAACAACAACAAAAAGAAAGAAACGTATAAAAGGGTATCAACGTACAAAGGGGGGAACTGTGTAAAAATCCACAAGGGTATACTTTGAAATAAGGAACTATACTATAGTGATATACCAGTCGATCACTATTAGTGACCACTATAGCAGATCACTATTGATCACTAATAGTGATCACTATTAGTGATCTCCTGATTGTGATTACCTGAATGTGATAACCTCCTGGGTGTGATTACCTGAATAGTGATCTACTTGGTATACTAGTAAATCACTCTTAGTGATATACTATAGTGATATACTATACTAGTAGATCACTATTTATTTCTAATAACTCAAATAACTGTTCTAGAGATTGCAGTAGAAATTGGGAAGAAAAAATTCTTTGTGATGAGGATTTTTGTTTCAACTGTTGTGAAATTGAAAATAATTATTTATTTTCAATCTGCTATAGCAGATCACTATTGATCACTAATAGTGATCACTATAGTAGATCACTATTAGTGATCTCCTGATTGTGATTACCTGAATGTGATTACCTCCTGGGTGTGATTACCTGAATAATGATCTACTTGGTATACAAGTAAATCACTCTTAGTGATATACTATTGTGATAATGTGAAATTCTTCGTGATGAGGACTTTTGTTTCAACTGTTGTGAAATTGAAAATAAATAAGAGATCGAATATATATGAGCCATGTGCACGGGTATATTATGAAGCTATGCGACGTTCGATCGCAGGCCGCCTGCTTGTCTCGGACGAATGGAGAGACGAGTGGAATGGCCGTTCACCTCTTCCTGATAGAACTGGGAAACCATAACAATAACGATAAAAATGGAACGTTTGATGCAAGAGAGAAGCCGGGAGTCTGAGAAAGCGTGAAGGTAATTTTTTCCGTAATTTCAACTGCCCTGGCCTGCGACCTCCTTTCGTTTTTCTTCGTTCACATGGTTCTTTCTTTTTTTATGAAATTTTCACAAATAATATACCAAAGAAAGACCCAGTTCTTCACAACGTTTCCCTTACTATAATATTACAAGGACCCACTATATCCTGAAAACAGCCATTGAAGTCTTAAAAAAACAGTCAAGCATTAATGACGTTGAAATTTTCATCGTTGCGATAAAAATTAATTCATTTTAATTGTTCACTCTTCTCACTGTTTTAGGCTGTGAAAATCGCTCAAACGTTTTTATGTATTCTCATTAAAAATTCACGACCCCAATTTGCAAAAAGTAAGGGTTTGGACGCTGATAAAAATAAAGATGGAAAAATGAATAAAACAATCGTTGCGTTTCAACGATGCAAACTTTAGCGTCATAGCATTTATGTTCGTCAACTTTTGTTTTACTTTTGCCATTATCATCGTATGGACTCAATGTTCTTTCTAGCGTCTGTAGTGGTTTTTTTTCTCCACATTTCCAAACAGTGCGCGAGCTTAGCTTTTTTCCATTAACAACGATATTTATCGAATTGATTATCACTGTAAACAATCGTTTCCCTGCTAATCATAGTCGATATGCATCTTTTTTTATTATTCCAAAGTTCTCTTATCGTGATTTGTAAAAAAAAAACGTTGCAATTGCATGTTAATAAATGACGGTGGAGAAAAGATATGAATCCGGGGAGGCTCGAGGACGATAATTAAGGCATCAAGTGTTCTTTTTATATATATAGCTGTGACGGTCAAAAGGATAACAATAATGGCCATGTTGTGGGCATATACGTTTGTGTGTGTCCACGTTGGCCCCTCGAGACCTACACAAGCGTCCTTTTGCTTGGACCACTGATTTTGATAACACGACGGTACATTCAGACTGTCTCGCACTCCTACAACCTAACCCTCTATACATTTCCCGAGGAACGCCCTCTAGCACTTCAACAATGAAGCTCTGCTATTGTAAGCTTTTTTCCATTTTCTCCGAAATCGTTTCTCCATCTACCCTCCCTGCACCGAACTCATATTTTTCCCCGCATACGACTCGATCATATCTCTGGAATAATGAATAAATTAGTTTCTAATAAATAGACATTTCCGTCGAGCTTCCACACGTTCAAAGATGTTGGACGAGTATTTAAACCCCAAAAACAGCAAATACGAATGACGTAGGATTTTTATGACGCAAATCACCATTTCCACCCTTCCCCCTCCCTCAGCAAAATGCGTCGATAAAAATAGGGATCCGAAGTCTGAGGAAAGAGAAAAAAACGTCCTCGTAGCCCGTTTCATACTTCTTCCAACAAAACAATAACTGTTGGGTACTTGACAAGTCCGTGACGCGAGTGACGTGGATAATTAATCGTCGTCCTCCTCCATCTTGTCTCGAGTAGTTACCGGAATTGTAACAATTAACAGGAGCAGCCATTAACCGAGATTGTTTACCTACAGGGGCGAAAATAGTAATGGCGCGAAAGAGGGAAAGAACACCGCAATGGGGGGTGTAGAAGAGAGGCCGAGTTCTGAGGGTGTGAAACTCCCCGGGTGTTAACCTACTGGGAAAAATAACCTCCAAGCGAGCTTCCTGCATCCCCTCTCTCTCTTTCCCACCCCCTCTCTCTCTCTCTCTCTCTCTCTCTCTCTCTCTCTCGGCCGCTCTTTTTACTTTTCAAGTATACACAATGTATCTATTTTCGACGTTGCTTTAGCTGCATCGTGTGACCCCTTATTCTCCTCAACATCCCATTTTTTCCCCTTATCAAAGTTCCCTCCGCTGCCTTGACACTTTGATAAAAAAATAACGAAAAAAATGTGGAGTAAAAGAACGGCTAACTTGGAAAATTGGGTAGAAACGAAAGGGAGAGTGCACACAAAAACACAGTCGTGGCGGTAATGCGCATATACGCACGACGTGACGTCTATCAATTTCCGCGTCACTTTCCATGGCACTGTGGGTATACAGATATATATATATATATATATATATATATAGACGTGCCTGCGTATATACAGACGCTCTATATACGATCTCATGTGCACGACGCATCGAACGCCAGCAGGGGGGATGAAGTAGGGGAAAATCGTGAGCAAACATGTATTTCTTTGCTGCGTAGATGTAGGAAGACACGTGCGGTTTTGCGGTAGAAAACTTGTTTATCGCAAAGCTTCGTTTCGAAAACGTGAAAAAGCGCTGTCTAACGATAAACAGGGAGGCTCGTGGGGTCCGTCTGTATTTTGACGTATTTGCTAATTCACCGTACGGATATCGTTCATTTTATATCAAAATGTATTATCGGATTACACCTAGCTCGTGGCCGGAAAAAACTCAGCCAAGTGTCGGGCCTCGCCCTATTAGAGTTCCGTACGTATGGCTGATTAACTTTTTTTTAACCAAATACTTAATTAGGTAATGCTTTTTTTCTGTCTTAGTTCTCAGGTAGTACTAAACTGAAACCATATGGGGTGGTGATAGATAAAGAAAGCTTTGTATACCCCTGCTGTAAGCTAATAATGAAAATATATAAAATTATTGTTATTCAAATATTTGCAATAGCAAATTACTTATTTTTGGAGTCGATAATAGCCAATTGCCAATATTGTCACATTTTTCACAGAAAAAGAGGAGGCGAAGAAAAATAAATGAAATGTACGAACTACAGTTTTTTTAAATTTGCAATCTTGTTTCTTCCGTGACATCAATCTCTCGTTCTTGGCTGGCACCGACTCCAAAAATAGGTCATTTGGTATTGTATATATTTAAATAACAATAATTTTTTATATTTTTATTATAAATGTATTGTATTGTGTATACGATAAATTATTATATATACTACATTATGAATCGGCGTTTTCAGTATTTGTTGTTTAAATAGAGTATATGGTACATGATATACAAAAATGCCAAATTCCTAACTAGTTTATTTTTTTAGATAGACCCCGTAACAAAAATGGTCTAGAACTGTCAACGTTAACGCCCCCCCCCCCCCCGCCAATTCTTTATTTTCGGAGATAAAAAAAATAAAAAAATATATTTGTACTCTACTCACTGAGCTTTCAAAAATCACACCTCACATGCCAGGGCAAGACATTTTTTCTCTTTTTCTGCTCCATTCGCATGAATGGGGCCCCCATGAAAAATAATTTAATTTAATTTCGAATTCAATATTCGGTTTTGGGTCAACATTCTACACAAAATATCCACATTTGAGGTCTGTAATTCATTCTGTTTACGAGCTAGAGACCCGTGACTTACGGACGAACAGACAGCAGAGTGACATTATAAGGGTTCTGTTTTGCCCTGTGGGAACCCTAAAAAGAGGAATTTTCGTTATTATTTCTGGGAAAACGTGTGCAGGTTTTCTAATGTTTTTTTACGTTGATGAGTATGGTTTCAAGTATCTTTTACAAGTTTTGTATTGAAAAATATTTATAAATGTAGTAGATACGATGGTTTGCGCAGACTGCTGTTTAAGGGGTTACCCCCACTGGCGATTTTGAAAAAATCGATTTTTTTTATTGCATTTTTTTTAAGTATAAGTATCCGGGCCCATACTTCTGTAATGGGGTTTTCTCAAACGCGTTTTTCTCAAAATGGCATTTCTGAAGACGGTGACCAAGATTACTCGAACACTAATGAACCGATCTTCTTGAAATTTTGCAGGCTTATTTAATACATAAAAATGTAGTCTTTAATCGTTCGATTTTCGAAAAAAAATGGCCGTTTTATAGCCAAAAAACGGCCGTTTTTTTTCGTTAAAATCGAACCATTAACTTTGACTGTCCGCCATTTTGTGAAAAATGAATATTTTTTAAAATCCTTCGATTAAAGACTAGTTTATACTTATATTTGACTAAATCCATCCGCATTTTTTTTTCAGATGATCCACTTCGCCGCAATGTTGGTCACCGCAAACCGTGTATATAAAAACATTATTTCATTGACGGCCATTTGCCACTAAACAATGTAATATTTTTCAATAAAAAAATTACTGAAAGTTCTTCAAGATGTGTTCTTTAAGATGGTATATTGATCGATTAAAAAAGTTTTGTTGTTTTCTTTAAAAAAATTCATGAAAAAGGCCTTTTTTGCGCTACAAGTGGGGTTAACGCCTTAAAAAACATCCCTCGCGGTGACCACTGCTGCTCGGAAACAAATGATCCGAAATAAAAAAAATCAAACGCATTTAGTTTTTGCATGAAATTATGTAGTACGTTGACAGAGGATTCAATAAGATGTTGATTTTTGAAAAAACGGCCGCAGCCCAAAGTGAAAGTATCGAATTTCGGCGAAATAAGTATGCATAGAAAATTTTTTTTGGAAAAATTCACAATCATCCGCTACTTAATTGTAGCGTAAATAACGTACTGAAATTCCGCTTATTTCCTTGTTCGGCTACCTCACGAAGAAGTCTTTAAAACTTGACTGCAAATTTGAATGCCGATTATGACTGATTTTGTCTCACGACCAAAATAATATACATAAAGGGTGTCTCAAAACGACCTGACATTTTAATTTATTAATAAAACGTATTATTTATGTGAAAAGTACGAATATTTTAATTTTAATACACGGTACAAACATGGAGGTTATGTATGGAACACAATATCCGATAAATGGCATAAACGGCAAGGACTTGGAAGACATATTCTTTCAACAAGATGGCGCAACCTGCCACACTGTGGGCGAAACAATGCGGTTATTGTAGACGAAGTTTCATGGCCGTGTTATCTCGCGCCGCGGCTATGTGAATTGGCCACCAAAAGATCGTGCGATTTTACGCCATTGGACTTCCTTCTTTGGGGTTTTATGAAAGGAAAATTGTATGCCAATGATCCACGGACCATTCCGGAGCTCAAGGAAGCTATTGGACGCACCATGAAAGAAATAAGTCCGCAATTATACAACGCATACAATTTTTCTTTGGTGTATTTATGTAACCCAAACAAAGTTTAAATGCGTTTTTCTCCAAACAACGTTTTTCGACGGCTTGTTGATAAAATCTTCGAAACTACTGAACCGATCCTTATGAAATTTCAACCATGTATTCTATACAACTATAGCTATGGCGGATATAAAGGGTTTTTCTAAATTTTGATATCTACTATTTTTTTGCCAAAAACGGTGAAAAAACACGTTTTTTTTTCTAAAAATGTCGGCCATTTTGTTATTTTTGCATATATCGAAAATCGTATGATATGCGCTGTAGCCATTGACATACTGAATCTAAAACCGTTTGATTATTTGTTCCGGATGATCCATCTCCGAGATTTCATCAACAGCGCTGACCTACTTTTTTAGGACATTTTTTTTAACTACCATTTTCGTCTATAAATAGTATATAATGCTTAAATAAATGTATATATAGTGTATGATACTTAAATAAATAAATGTTTTTTTAAAATGTATTTCGAAAGGGTATTAAGGCGTTACCCCCACTTGTAGCGCAAGAAAAAGGCCTTTTTCATGAATTTTTTTAAAGAAAGGTACAAAACTTTTTTAATCGATCAATATACCATCTTAAAGAACACATCTTGAAGAACTTTCAGTAATTTTTTTATTGAAAAATATTACAGTGTTTAGTGGCAAATGGCCGTCAATGAAATAATGTTTTTATATACACGGTTTGCGGTGACCAACATTGCGGCGAAGTGAATCATCTGAAAAAAAATGCGGATGGATTTAGTCAAATATAAGTATAAACTAGTCTTTAATCGAAGGATTTTAAAAAATATTCATTTTTCACAAAATGGCGGACAGTTAAAGTTAACGGTTCGATTTTAACGAAAAAAAACGGCCGTTTTTTGGCTATAAAACGGCCATTTTTTTCGAAAAAAAAATCGAACGATTAAAGACTACATTTTTATGTATTAAATAAGCCTGCAAAATTTCAAGAAGATCGGTTCATTAGTGTTCGAGTAATCTTGGTCACCGACTTCAGAAATGCCATTTTGAGAAAAACGCGTTTAAAGTTTCAATTTCAGTTTACACGAAGAAAATATTTTTTTTTGTAAACCTACATAGAGTCATCTATTCCGGTCATCTAGCCCGGATACTTACACTTCAAAAAAATGCAATAAAAAAAATCGATTTTTTCAAAATCGCAAGTGGGGGTAACCCCTTAATGAATACACTTTATATCTATATAAAGTAACAACTTTTATATCAATATCTATAATATAAACCTATCAAAAAAATTCATGAAAATAGCCTTTTTTAGCGTCTAAAGTGAGAAGGCCCATAAGCGTCGCACAGCAATCGATGACCTTTAGCTGCTTTTTTCAAATGGAAGCAGAAAATCAAAGCTTCCCGCAAATTGCGTTTCGTTGGTACTAAAGCTGACTCATTTGGAGTTAAAAAAAACTCTGTTTACACTTCGACAAAATGAGACATACTCAAAACTGAAGCCCAATGATGACGCTGTACTATGAAGGTGGTTAGGTTATGGTCCGATGCGATCTAATACTAGTAACGCCCTCTCTTGTAAATCCTTCAAAACTCACTTGCACCCCTAATATATATCAAAATTTCAAACTGAGGCTACTTTTTTCCCGAATCGTAACCCCGGTACACCCTTAAACGGATTTTAATTGCGTTAGGTATTATAAGCGCGCATCGTTCAGTGCGCGCGTGCTCGACGACGCAAAGAAACATTTTATTTTCCGTCCCGAGAGCTTGACCCCGTGCGATAAATATAGGAAACTCGAAATTCAGGCGTGTAAAACGAGAGACGGGAAGCATCGGCGGTCTCGTCTTTGAAAAGTGGGACAATCCGAGCGAGACTGAGACCTCGGACAAAAAAGAAACGAGAAAAGATACTAAATGCAGATAGGAATACAGAGATAGATTTTAGAAGGGCAAAGAGTAAAACAGGAACTCGCCGACGATGAAGAGAGAATGAACGAAAAAGAGGGAAGCAAAAACAACGAGAGAGAGAGAGAGAGAGAGAGAGAGAGAGAGAGAGAGAGAGAGAGAGAGAGAAAGAGAGGTTTATACTCGAACCGGGGGTTTATTTTCGCGCCAGACATGTGCTCTTTCGTGCAATAGTCGCGACGAGACGAGAGAACACGACGACAAAGACGTCGACGAAGACGACAACGACGACCCAAAGTGCATCCCTCGGAGTCCAGAATTAGAGTGACTCACTGCCCCTTAAAAGCACGCATTCCCTATATATTTTTTTACCCCTGTCTCTTTTCCCCCCCTCTCTCTCTCTCTCCCTCACTCTCCCTCTTTGCTCCCGAATTATTTGCGTTTACGTAATCCGAGATATCCGACGCGACGTTGGATGACGTTGCGCAAAACGCTATTAGCACTACCCATACCTATATACCGTGAGTGGTGCGTCGCGACGCCCGGCGAACTTCTGACTCATCGATTTCCAACGAATTCCTTTTTCCACATGCGCTAATAAATTCCTGAGAAATTCGAATCACCGCTGGCTCGGAGATTGCTCAAAGCTGGTGAACGGAAATGGAACAATAATTAACGCCTGGCAGGGGAAACACTGAGAGGTGGTTCGGGTATGGACAACGACCTACTTGGCCCCTCGAGGCAAAGGAGAAGCAAGCAGTTGTCTGCGTCTAAATTTTAGGGCTGGTGGATCCAGGATTTAGGCGTACATCCATGTGACGCACCGAAAAATGAAAATTTTGTGGGCGTTTTTTTTTAGCATACTGAAGAAACATGTGTCGATGTATACAAAAGAAAAAAGTATGAAAAAAATACGAAGTCGCGTCTTAGTTGTAACTATACAAAAAGCGTTTTCTTTAGGCACTCCGCGGGAAGAGGCGGAAGTCTTATGGATTAGCTCGGAGATTAAAAAAAAAAAAGGAATTTACGTTAGCTTCGCTAGAGCAGTACATACGATTGTTAAAAAATATTGTTTTTCCGCTTTATGGCGTCATTTTGCATTTTGTTTTCGCTAAAAAATCGGCCTCAATTTGTTTATCAAAACGGGAATTGTCGATGAATCGTAACAGTCGTGTGTACTTCTTTAGAGAATCTATCTACTAAGCTGTAGTTAAAATTTTAAGTCGATCGGATGAAAACTGCCCGAATTGTGCGTTCTCCCGATTTAAAACACGTGGTTCCGAAAAAACAATGCGTTTAAGGAGGTTGGAGCGTTAGCCACAAGCCAAGATTATATTTGAAAAAAAAAGTTTAATTGTCTAGGCTGAGTCTTTGCGAATTTTTTGAATTTTTTCATCACAAATCACCGGAGATAAAAAAAAAGTTCGATGTATGTAATTTCACATGCGGTTATTTATAGACATAATTATAAATGACTCAACATTTTGTTCTGAGTTGTATGAAACATTCGCTGACGCAGTTTGTCCATGATAATGATCGACGATGTTATACTTTTTCAAGTTGGTGGTAAACAAGTTTTTCTTATTTACGTAATAAAAATATAAAAATGCGTAATTTTGGCCTTTAATTATATATTTTATGAAAAATGAGCATCTACAGAATGAATCTATACCTCGAATGCATAGTTTTGAGATTCATTGAAAAAAAAAAATTCACAAATCACTATTTGACCCAACTGGACCGCTTCAACCTCCTTAAAGTTTCAAATCTGATCTAGGAGATATCGTCCACACGACGGAATTGAAGCTCCCATTTGAATTCTGCGTGTAGCCACGAAGGAATTTTGATAGTCTTCACTTGTTAGGTCGTTGTATATTTCTTGTATAACGACTGGACTAAACGACTTCAAATTGCTACTTTCACCGACTAGGCTGTCTTGCGTTTTGGAGTGCTCGGAGGCGCTTCGGAAAATGAGCTCCAAAAGTGTTTTTTTTTTATTTTTATTTTTCGCGTATAGTTCCTTTTGTATATCGATCTCGTGATGTTTATACATCATTTGAGCCAATAAAAAGAAACGGTTGAATTTTTTTTCTATTCACATGTAACGGTTTAACAGAAGGAAAGCATAACTTGCTGTGTAACGAGGGAACGATGCAGCCGTCGTGTATATTATTCCAAATGCATGCAGGCATCCCATATAATTCGTTCAGCAATTTCACCCACACATATTTATATATGTGTGTATGTTTGCATATATATATACGAGACTGCTGAACACTTTGAACATGCGTGAATTGTCAACGTTCTGAGATCTCTTTTTATCCCTCTGGAACTGTAATTAACCGCTTAATTAAATTCTCTCTCTCTCTCTCTCTTCCTTTTTCTGTTTTGATCTGACAACAAGGCTAATCGCAACACGAATCTTGCAAACGTGCTTATGAGCATTCAGAAATAGCAGAAACGCATACGATGCGTTGCTAATTACCCCACTTTTGTCACTTCTTGGAAAATCATATCGTACTCTCATTTCTGTGCTTAAATATAATACGCACTTGTTTTTGCCACAGCTTGAAGCTTTGGTAAAAATAAATATTCTCTTGCACGAGTCTCACGAACGATTATTTTATCACATGTATTTTGCCACACGCGTAACATTTTGGGTGGATAATTTTTGTTTGGGCTTTCGTTGGAATTCGTGTTAACGTGACCATAAAAACAATGAGTTTTCTACTATATCAACCGGCAGCTAATATCGGACGTTGCCGTAATAAAAATAAAACTTTTTTATGGCAACATTTCAATAATATACTGTTTTCTGCATCACCAAAAAAATTAATAACATCGTTGGAATGCAACGGAAATTCTTTCTTACTTACTTTTTCTCTATTTTTGTATGGGTCATTCTTTAGATAAGTGACTTTTTCGAAAAATGAGCCTAAGATTTTTTTGTGCTATTTTTTCATTTATTGGGTTATAAATTATGATATTCAGTCGGGGGAAGCTGACATTTTTCATTGACAATTGTTTCACGAGCAAAGAATCGTTAAAAATAAATTCGAACTTTTCAAAAACCCAAACAAACCCACTATATGCGTTGCAATTTTCAAAAATGCCCTATTTTATCACGTCTTTCCGCGAACTTCGAAACCCCATAACTTTTTATTGGGGGGGGGGGGGGGGGGTGAATGTCAGCTTCCCCCGACTGAATATCATCATTTATAAGCCAATAAATGAAAAATAGCAAAAAAAATAATTGTAGGCTCATTTTTAGGAAAAGTCACTTATCTAAAGAATTACCCTTATTTGTCATGCAACAAATTTTTTTGTGGAGATAGGTTGTAGGTCTCCAATGAGGATCTTAAAAAAAAGTTTATCGCAGCCTTGATCGGCCAAAAAAAATTTGCAATTAGAGAGGAAAAAAATCGTTGCATTCCAATGATGCAAACTTCAATATAATTTAATAGCTGCATTCGGACGCGCATATTTATGGTGCGTAAAAAACATCTTTAAAAATTACTTTTCCACTGTTCCGCGTACCATCTGCACCAGCTTCATTGAATCTCGAAAATGAATGTACGAAAAGATTTTGATTGATAGCGTTGTAACAGCGTCTCGAAATAATTGGTTGTGCATCATGCACGCAAAATTATTATTCGGTCAGTGTGCCAAGAGAGATTTTCATCTCGGTATCGTGTTCTCTGGTCATCAATGCTCAGCCGTATATCCGTTTTCCAACAATGCTTTATGTACCCGACCTATTAGCGATACAACACTCACGAGTATACTCTTTATTATTCTATCGTTCGTCAATCGTTGATATGTATTCTTCGCTTCCCGATTCTACTTGCGTGACACCGGAAATTCAACGCTCCCATGACATCGCGATTTTTATGGTCCATTTTCACGAAACAACGTTGCTGACATGAAAATGCCTACGTACACAGATGCAAGTGAATGGATTAGTAGGCCGAGGGTACCTGCTTTACATACGTATTAACGAATATAAATATACGGTGCTTCAAAATTATTAATGCCCCTATTAGATTATTGATAGCGTTGTACTGTACGAAAATATTGATTCTTTTTGTTACTTTCGTTTCATTTGTAAAGACTTCGTATGGAGAAAATGACATCCAACTCGACCAAAGAGTTGATCTAAGATATCAATCTAAATCACTCTGCATAAAGTGGACTCTCCAATTTGAATCACCCTGTACGTGTGTGGGGTACTGCATACAATAGCTAAAGAATTGTTAATGACATTTTTACAATGATTAAATCACGCAGACTCCTGACGTGGGAAATCCCATTCTAATCAACGAGCCTTTTCGTATAAAAGCTCGATGTTGGCCAACATCGAACGACACTCGGATATTTCGCGCCGATCGTGGAAAGAAATATTCATAATACATTAGTCTCGGAAAAACATATACAAATCACAATGATAAATCGCGTGAATTTCTTTAATTTGTTTCTTATATCTTGTCTACTCCGAACAGGTCGTACTCTGCTGCACGACGGATTCGCCAAAATCTTCGGATCATCTGGAAGCGTCACCAAGTTATTATCGTCTCGAATCTGTTTTTTTTTTATTGCTGAGAGAAGAATGAAAGATTTTACAGTTTTTTAAAATTCTTTTTTATATTTTTTTTCCATCGAAAATGAAATATATCGTACCCAGAGATTAATTAAATTTTTCTGATCTATTTTTAAAAATAATGTTTATTATAGTCTAAACGAATTATAGTCTATAGCAAAACTATAGTCTAAACGAATACTTCCACCGTTTTAATTCTTTGAATGGATTCTCGCGTGAAATTTTAGTGTGAAAACAAACCAATTGCTGAATCAATTGTGCAACGAGTCACAAGACGACGATACGATAAAACGAGACGCCTGCTACGGATGCTTCTTTCGAAGTAGCCAAGAACCATCCGGTTATCCAATGCTATTGACGATGGCAGCGTGTGCCGACAGTTATTTAAACAATACGGAATACGGCCATTGCAGAGCATATCTTCGGGTAAGTCCA
This sequence comes from Ophion slaviceki, assembly GCA_944452715.1. Classification (NCBI taxonomy): domain Eukaryota; kingdom Metazoa; phylum Arthropoda; class Insecta; order Hymenoptera; family Ichneumonidae; genus Ophion; species Ophion slaviceki. Next base: position 26,091,559 of record OX101786.1, on the reverse strand, counting down.
GTTGCAAATTAAAGCACATTTTTCTTCCCTCGTTTATGATCATGGAGTTTGCATCGTTGGAACGCAACGACAGTTTTGTAGCCCATTTTTTGGCAAGATTAGCCCTCCAAAACCACTCAAATCTTTTTCAGGATTCTAGTTGGAGATCATCAGCCTAAATATGTAAGAAAAGATTTTGGATAATAATGAAAATGAGGGAATGAAAAAAATGGAAGAAAAAAATGCGTTGCATTCCAACGATGCAAACCAAAATCGTGTAGTTTTCGCACTGTACTCGATTATTCATTTATATTCCTATCATATACTCTATTAATATTTCGTTGTTACTATAATTGTAAGCGTCAATGTGCAATTTCCTTTTAAGAACGCAACGAGCGCGCTTAATTCAAGAGCCAGTCCCACGACAATCTACTGCACATTCTTGGAATGCATTCGTCAAGTTAACAAGGACAACCTGGTAACCCCTATGTGTTCTGGAAATATTTATTTTCGTTACTTTATTTTTGTCGTTCGTGTACAGAAAATAACGAGTGAGAAATGAATTAACACGATTTTTTCACCACTCGACACTTCGTTATCGCCATTCTTTCATTTGTAAAAAGGAATACCGTGAGCGCGACAACTTTCAACCACAATAACTACTGCGAATACCAAAATGTTGAGATAATTACTAAATTAAATGGGAAAGAACAAAAATTGTTGTCCAGACTCTGTTGTTCTGACAGAACATTTTACTTCTAAACGCAGTTCGTTAATGACGAAAATGTAAATGTTAAATTGTTTATTTATATCCCAACATTTTTCTTCCGCTTTTCTAATGGACTTTGTACCATAGTGTAAATATTTATGGAATGACGGTGAAAATTGCTGTAAATAATGCGCAGGAGGCACTACTAGCTTTGTATCGGGACGAGGATCGCTGGTCCAAAGAAGCCAAATTCGTCACGAGGAAGACAAAATCGGCTTTAATATTGAAAAAATATATCACAGCCCTTCGTGGCATTTGTGTAGTACGCGGAGTGGACGGGGTTTCTAGCACAGTCAGACCTGGAGCGCAACCTATACCTCCAAGACGTAACACTTTTATCGGTACGGACAATATTATGAATGCAAGAAAATAAAACAAAGTAACTGATCATTTGAAATTCTGGAGGGAGCCAGAAAACCGAGAAGCGGAGATGATGTTGAAGTTTGTTTCTTACTTATTCTTATTGAGGGTTCGCGACCTCAATTTGCAAAAAGAAGGCTTTGGATACGGATAAACATGAAAAAAATGCCAAATAAAAATCGTTACAGTCCAGCCATGCAAATTTCAACGTCATGAAAGGGAGGGTGTACAAACCCCCAACAGTTAGCAATGGCAATAACAGTGGCGTAGCAAGGGCTTTTGGGGTCTAAGGCGGACCGTGCAAATGGTGCCCCATTTTTTACCCAGCCATACAAGATTTCAACACAGGAACTGGCGTGAAATTTTTTTATTAACTTATTTCTGCATTTTGACATAGGCTACGCTAAAAGGACGAAGTTAAGAATGTTTACAAAACTATTTTACGTGCTTTCTGACTACCAAGGTCGTTGATCACACACTCGAAGTTGATTTAGTCAGTCAGTTCGCGTTCAATGGACCAAATCGCCAGACTGTTCAATCTAGAATCACCCATCGTTGACCGTAGATAATTCTTTATGAGTTTTAACTAGGGGAAACTTGTCTCGCAAGTCGCGACGCTGATGGCCACGATGAGGAAGATTTGTAGCATAGCAACGATGTTCGGGACTGAATCAACCAGGCTAAACTCTTGAATAAAGCGCAGAAGCTGTAAGGGCCCTTCCGTTTTCAGTGATTCAAGATGTTTAGGTTTTGGAGAAGCTTCAATGAATTTAAGGGGTCTTCTCACTTTAAACGCTGAAAAAGACTATTTTCATTAATTTTATTGATAGGTTTATATTGTAGATATTGATATAAACGTTGTTACACTTTATAAATACACTTTCGAAATACATTTTAAAAAAATGTATTCGTCTAAGTCACTCTTTATAGACGAAAATGGTAATTAAAAAAATGTCCTTAAAAAATTGCAGATCCGCGCTGTTGATGAAATCTCGGGGATGGATCATCCGAAAGAAAAAAATCAAACGATTTTAGATTCAGTATGTTAATGGCTTCAGCGCATATCATACGATTTTCGATATATGTAAAAATACCGAAATGGCGGACATTTTTCAAAAAAACAAAAAAATCGTTTTTCTTCACCGTTTTTGAAAAAAAAATAGTAAATATCAAAATTTTAAAAAATCCTTGATAAGGATCCGTTCAGTAGTTTCAAAGATGTTATCAACAAGCCGTCGAAAAAAGTTGTTTCGAAAAAAAACGCGTTTGAAGTTTGTTTGGGTTACGTAAATACGTAAATAAAACATTCTTTTAATGTATTTCGAAAGTGTATTTATTAAGTGCAACAACTTTTATATCGATATCTATAATATGAACCTATAAATAAAATTCATGAAAATAGCCTTATTTTAGCGTCTAAAGTGAGAAGACCCCTTAATCAACCTTGTGCGTTCCAGCAGAAACTCATCCTTGTCGATTTGATCAGCATCCAGCTTGCTTGAATCGATGCTGATTCTGAGGTCCAAAAGATTGTTTGAACTCAAACAAACCCAAACAAACGTTTGATCATCATGATCATCCGTTACCGAATTATTGATCAATCGCTGTTCATTTCAAATGGTACGTTGCTGTAATGTGAGACGATGGCGCCACGAAGGGCCTTTCCGCGCGGTTTTTCAACTTCCACCATTACTCTATGACTTTTGAAATTGGAACCATAGGGTCAGTTATGAAAATTGAGCTACCTGGCTTTTTCAAACCAAATTAACAGCTATTCACAATGATTTGCGGGAAAAAATGTTGAATTCACCAAAATATAGGATAATACTGTCATTTTTTCAAAAAAAAATGTGTTGCCCCCTTATTTTGGTGCCCCAGGCGGCCAGCCCCAACCGCCACACCCTTGCTACGCAGCTGGGTAACAAGAAACTAATTTGTGAATGTCGAAAACAATATCTCGTTATTCGAATCATTCGAATAATAGTTTGACCTTTCATTGATGTCCTTATCTTGGTGTTCCACAAAATGTATAAACACACAATTCAAAACTACAAATTTTAATAGCATGTGGATAATATTGGCGTTTTTAGAAGTGATAACTTTTTCAGCTTTAAAAATACCGCCCAGAATCGGAACCGAATCATTTTTGGGTGGTAAAAAAAATAATTTTCGTACTGCGACAATATGGGCTTAAGTCGGGTTTGATTGAGAAAAAAAGTAAAGATTCGATCTACTGTTGAGAAAACAGAATAATTAAAATGTTTTTATGCTCCGTAGATCCGTTTATGCGTGGGCGAAGCGATAAAAATGTTTACCAATTTTACATTAACGGACGTCTACCTGGCCCAGCTTTTCGTGAATACGACCGCGTGTATTCTCGCGAAAACTCGCTGTTCTCCCATGAATCCGATAACCGGGGCGTATCGGGAAGAGGGCGATATTACGACTAAACTTCGAATAACGAGTATCAACGCGATTCTCGTAAATTCGGACTACGACATAAACATTGTTCAACTACCGTTTGGACACGGTGTTACAGACGAGTGCGCCAAATACAGAAATATACGTCAAGCCAATTGGCCTAGTGTCAGGTGCATCGATACTTCCAGTTTTTATTAAACGGTTGAAACAACTATTTTGAAAAAATATGAAAAAACATATATACAAATATACGACGTAGAAACTTGTAACGATTTTCAGTAGTGACTTTTTTTAATGCAAACAATCGATTGCCTTTTATTTCGAATGCATTACGGCGTTAAAATTTGCATCGTTGGAACACAACGAAAATTCTTTCTTTTTTTTATTTCCTCATTTTTATGAATATACATCTTATTTTGCAGACTTAGGTTTCGTATCTTCAAGCAACCCAAAAATGTTAGATTTTCGTAGCTAAAATCCACCAAAAGAAGTTTGAATTTTTTTTTCAATGGTCTTGAAGTTTCAATCGTTGGCACGCAACGAAAACGAATTTTCTTGCATTGATTACATTTATTTTTGGCCCATTCAGGCTATAAGAGTCATTCCAACGTTTTTACCTATTTTCATTGCTGCTCTACGACCTCGAGTTGCGAAAAATGTTTCATATAATAATAAAAATGACGAAATAAGAAAAAAATCGTTGCACTCCAACGACGCAAAGTTCAACACCATAAAACACGTTCATTGCATTCCAACGATGCAAACTTATGATAATTCATCATCATATAAACTTTTAATAAGCCGATTTTTTTTCTGTAGGATGCATTGCATGTGATAATAACTGCTAAAAAATGTAAATGAAAACGAGACTTGATGAATAAAAAACGTAAATACAGGCTGAGCACTGTTAATCAAACCCAATTGCTTTCGTTTTATTGTTCTCAATCCCTGGGTAACGATAAGTCTACGACGACCGAAGACTTCGAGACTTATTGTTTTATTAAATAATGGCTCCAAATAAATATTAGACTCCGAGTGTGAGTCGCTCACGAGGATCCTCGCTATAGCATTTTTCACCCAAATAATTCGAGGGCCCTCTGGTCCCTTTGGCCTAAATTAAAACGCCTTCAGCCTCATGCCTCCTGTGTAACAAGCATCGCCGAAAGAAAGATCATGAAGAATTACAGTGTTTTTAAAAAGTAATCATTGACGTTTCCGAGCATTCGCCTCGTTAAAAACTCCAATTAAACGATTCTTCAAACTCGGTCCCGATATTGCTCGTTAGCTCAACAGTCGGAAGATTGCGCATGTCTCTCAAGTGTGTTTCCGACTTTGGAGCGATATATACGTCAGTGTAAACAGTAAATGCCATGAAAAACAGGCGACTCTCTCGTACTGCGAATCGAGAGTTACACCGGCCAGAAAAAGAGAAATCCAGCGAGAACGAGGCGAAAGAAACGAGAAAAACGTACAGGGTAAAAAGAAGGAGAGAGAAAAAAAACGAGTTTGAGGAGGCTGCACTCGATCGCTCCGTTTTACTTTATTCTCCGGGAGCACAGTTCGAGAGTGAGACACTCCACTTGGCCTCTCGTATTCCACGAAATAATTTGAAATATGCAAATGTCATGAGAGTGCGCGCGTTATGCAGACGAGAGTAAAGAGGCGAGAGGGCGGTGGAGTATTCGAGTTCGTGTGTGCGTGTGGGTGTGCGGTATTAGACACCAAAGAAGATGATGACGTTATAACGAACTCTGGAGAAGAGCAAACCGAAAGGGGCCTCGAGAAGGGAGAATGGCATGCGAAACGTCTGTACATGCGCACACAGGCGCACACAATATGGACAAAGCATATTTTGAATGTGGTATATCTATGCAATGTTGGCTATCGGCCCATCTGGCCGTTTTGCCGTGCTTACATTCATCCGAAGATGATTTTGAAAACAGTTAAGTTTGCACAATGTCGCGTATGGGAACAATTTTATGAGCTACCATGAAACCAGCGAAGCCGGATGTCTTCGAAACTACCCTTCCGCATACATGCGGAGTATCCGAATTCTACGGTAATGTTGACAGTAGACTCTGGGGCTCGTTTGACGTCACAGTCTCGTGAACACGGAAAAGGGGGAAGGCACTTCGTCACTTTCATGGTAAGGCGCCCAGTTTTACTTTCCCCCAAATGATTTTGATGAGGAAAAAAGAGGAATCTTCGGGATTTTTTTTCTGGGGAAACGTATGCCGGTTTTCAATTTCTTTTTTATATAGAAGAATATGGTTTTAAGTATTTCTTACAATTTTTGTATTGAAAAATATTTCTAACTTTTTATATAAAATAAACGGATACCGTTTATTTCATATCAGAATGTATTGACAAAATGAATTAAATGTATAATTTATATCAAAATGCATCGGCAAAATTAATTAAATGTATATTATAATTATATCAAAATATATTCACGGGTTACACCTTGCCCGCGGCCGGAAAAAAAGAGGAATTCTCGGGAAATTTTCCTGGAAAAACGTGAGCAGGTTTCAAATTTTTTATTCTTTTCTTACATTGAATAGTATGGTTTTAGGTATGTTGTACAATTTTGGTATTGAAGAATATTCATAAATGTGGTAAATGGAATGGTTTGTGCAGACCGCATTTAATTTTTGCATGAAATTATCCAGTGCATGCTCCAACGATTCGATAAAATATTGATTTTTGAAAAAATAGTCGCAGTACAAAGCAAAGGAATCGATTTTGGTGAAAGAAGTATTCCATTTTCGTTGATGACAAAAAACTGCATCGAAAAAATTTCTTCGGTCAAGCACTGCTTTTATTTATGTAAAATTTGAAGTTGATCGTCGCAGTGATTTTCTATGTATCGTGGTCACCGATAAAAAAAAATAATTTAGGCTAAAACGCATTTAAAGTTCGCCGACTCGCGGTTCATAACGTTGAAGTTTGCATTGTTGGAATGCAACGATTTTTTTTCTTTCTCCATTTGTACCATTATCCAAAATCTTTGTTTGCGAATCGAGGTCGTTAATTTCTAATAAGAATAATGGCGTTGAAGTTTGCATCGTTGGAATGCATTGAAAATTCTTCTTTATTTTTCATATCTTTATTTTTATCACTATCTAAACCCTTTTTCTTCCAAGCTAAGATTTCGAAACCCTAATAAGGGTCTTCAAAAATTGCTCAATAATTTTTGTAGCCTAAATAGAAAACAAATAAATTGGGCAACACGAAGAAAAAAGTATTTTCGTAAAGTATATTTTAAAAAGTATTTCGAAACTCTAATAAGGGTCTCAAAAACTGCTCAATAATTTGTGTAACCTAAATAGACAACAAAAAAATTGGGCAATACGAAGAAAAAAGTATTTTCGTTGCCTCCCAACGATGCAAACTTCAATATCATTAAGAACACGTAAAAGCGTTTGAGCTATTTTCGCAGCTAAAATCGGCAAAAAATTGAGTAATTGAAGAAAATAAAATTTCGCTGCATTCCAATGATGCAAAATCCAACGTCATCGCGGTTCGTCGATTCGCCTACCTATAAACGCCCATAGCTCCCTCAATTTTTCGCGGATCGACGTGAAATTTTCCGAAAATGATTTTGAAATGTTATACTTCGAAAACCAATCAAAAACCAAAAATCAATATTTTCAAAAATGTCCAACCAGGCGTCAGATCTTAATAAAATTTCAACAAATTGGCACATATTCATCGCTATACGCAATACGAACCATCTGTTGTGAAAGCAAGTTAGCTGCATACAGGTACGAAGCACACGGTCTCTTTCACATACTTCACCGGATAAAAACAATTTTCCCCTTAGCCACATTATTTTGCAATATAACACGAGGTCTGTACAAAGTGGCAATAGCACGAATACGGAACAATTAAGCGGGCATCCGGGTTTATGCTCGGATTTCAAGAATTAGGTATTTACGATTGTGTTGCGATAGAAAAAGAAGACTCGATTATGGTGTGCAGAAAAAAAGAAGAATAGGTACAGATGAAGAAGGAAGCCAGCGCGATTTCTATGTGATTGCAACGTAAGAAGCTGTGACGTGGATGGTTTCCCTCTTGGCCTGCCTCTCGCGCGCTTTCTCACTCGTTCGCTGTCTAAAAAGATTGTGTACTCCCGTTACACGCGCATTCCTCGAGCGTCATCCAGCTAAGAATAGCCACGAAGGATTACGCCAGAGAAATTATTGCCTCACTTACCCCATACTCTATGTATATATACTACGTACCTACACGCATACACGAACACACATATACAGGCCGAGTATGTGCTTTCTGCGCGACATCCTCCGATCTCTTTTTCTTCCATTACTATACACACGTCTCTAGAGCTAGAGAGAATCGTGGGAAGAACTTAACTCTCATCATCGAACAAATTCTCTCCTCACACTGTGAATGAATCCAAAATTCCTCGACGCGAAATCCACAAATTCCTGCACGAAGACATTATTCGGTAAGAGGTGAAACTCGGGACGAGTGGCTGCAAAAATGGAAAATGTCACTGATGCCTTCGAAATTAGATGATTGAAACTGCAACAGCAGGAGTATTGCGATATCTGTGGCCCCTAATTCTGAATACGCAGTCTTCATGTTTGACCCAAAATAAGACTTTTTTCAAGAATGGTACAAATCGAAATTCGACCCTTAAGGGGATGAAAAAGGGGGTTTTAAGGTTTTGAAGTTCAATACACTCCAATGCAAATAATTAAACATGTATTGCTTTGGGCTTGTTTGGTGTATTTATTCTAACCCAAACAACCACAGTTAAACGGTTAAAGGTACTACTTGACTGTCTGCACGCACCGAACAGCAAGGAAAACATATAGCGTTATATATAAAATCAATTTGGTAAGTTTCAAGCAAATCTGGTCAAAAAATGTTTTTTTCATACAAACGTTAACACTTCCGTTTAACTCCCTTAAAGGTTAAATTTTGGAAATTTCCGGAACACATGTTTAATTATTTGTATTTTACTGTATTTATGCCAAGTTTCAAGTAAATCTGACAAAAAAAATATGCTGTCTCGTACAAACTTTAAGACCCCCGTTTAACCTTCGTAAGGGTCGAATTTTAGGAAATGCTGAAATACATGTTCAATTATTTGTATGGTAGAGTATTTAGGCCAAGTTTCAAGCAAATCTGACAAAACAATATGTTGTCTCATACAAAGTTTAAAACCCCTGTTTCACCCCTTTAAGGGTAGAATTTCGATTTTTACCACTTTTGAAAAAAGTCTTATTTTGGTTCATATATGAAGGCTGCGTGGTCAGAATTAGGGACCACAGATATTGTAATATCCCCGCAATAGCTTACTTACACCACGTTTAGGCTTAAAAAATAAACAGACAGCAACTGTCTCCTTTTTAATGGTTTTTATATTTACTATTAAGATCAAGGGATGCTGCTTTCACAACAAAAAGTGGATAAATGCGTGGAGGCCGACCTAAAAATCAAATCTTTTTCGTATTATAATTTCCCTACCGACGGGTTCCCACGAGAATTTTGAAAATTTTCAGTATTGTAATTGTGATTCGAGATACTCATAGTCTTGCCACTAGATGACATAACTTTTTTGGAAACTGCTGGAAAACGCAAATCTACGATAATTTTCTATTAATTCGATTAGTATAGTTTCTGTATTGAGAGTTGGCATACACTTAGTTAGGCGACTTTTTTGAATATATCAATTGTTGGTTTCCGACGAATTCTCAAAATATAACATTTGGAAAATATTTACTGAAATTTTCAATGCATGAGGGAATGCATTGAAGGAATTATGGGCGTTTATAAAGAAGTTCCGTGAACCAGCGAACTTTTTACGCGTTTTTCTCGAAATGACTTTTTCAAAATCGGTGACCGCGACATCTCAAAAAGCAGTGCTCAAATGAAGATTTTTTTTCGACGCACAGTTTTTTTTTATCAACGAAAGTAGAGCGTTTTTCACCAAAAATCGACAGTTTCACATTGGACTTTTTTCAGCGGCCATTTCGTCAGAAATCAAGTTTTTCTCTAATCCAAAGAACAAAAGGCACTGATTGTAGTTGAAAAACAAGAAAAACGAAGTAAATGCAAACACTCCGTTTCCATTTTACCGGGCGAAACTTCTTCAGTCTCAAATAAGTCCACTTCACACTTGATTGCACGTTTTGACTGCTGCTGAAATTTGCATTAATAGAACGCGTTGAATTTTTTCTTTCCTCGCCCACATTTTTATTGGCAGATTTAGACTACGAAAATTACTCAAACGATTTTTCCGACCCGTACTGAAGATCTGCGATTCACATATGCAAATAAGATTTTCGTGATAATAAAAATGAGAAACAAAATAATAAAAAAGAATTTTCGTTGCTTTTCAACTATACCCACTTCACCACTATCGTTTTGATGATCCGTCGAACGGACATAGCGAGAAAGTGCACTTGAAGAAGGCACGAGAAAATTTCGAGTTTTCCCTAATTGTCATGCTCATTAGGATTCGGAAGGACAATAGTAACGAGGGCCGATTGAAACACGCCCGATGTCGAAAGTTGATAAGGGCGAGAGGCGAAAAAAGTACAATGAGATGCTCCGTCAACGGGAATCGTCAATTCCCGGTGCCGAGAATAATGGGAAATGACATTTTTTGTCTCATTAGCGATGTCTGATATCGACAGATAGTTTAGTGATTTTTTCATTGTTCGAGGTTGCAATTGGCCGAGCAGAGCACATTGTGATTGATAAAACGATAACAATAATTATAACGTTGGTGATGATTAATTCAAATACGAAAAAAAATGTACATATAATACACAAAGTGCAACTACTTCATGGCATTGGCAATGTAATCATACTTTTCGGGTAATAAAAAACAGGTGCATGTAAATAATATGAGTTGGTTTTTATTATTTTTCAAAAAATATTGATACATTGAGGTATGTAATTGGGTTTGTTTGGGTTTGTTTGTATAATAATTGTTATATATTGTTATATATAAGTATAATTGTCATTTATAAGTTGAAATATAATTTTCTAAATTTATAACGAGATTAGAATTATGTGGGAAGAGGGCATTTTTCAACCACTTTTTAACGCATTTCCAATACTAAAAAATATTTTGAAAATGATGGTTTTGAAGTTTGCATGGTTGGAATGCAAAAAAATGACTTTTTTTGTTTCTTTATTTTACTCGTTATACAAAAATCTTTACTTTCGAAGATTGAGGTCGAAAATGTCCAATAACCGTTCTAAAAAACGTTCGTTGAACTTCCCAGCCTACATCCGCGAAAAAAAAGCGCAATTCAAATCGATTAATTTTCGTTACGTTCCAATGATGCAAGATTCAACCTTGTAAAGAATGTATGCCACTAAATAACTCTACAAAGCGGCGAAGTACGTCATACGATTGAAACGAGAAATGACGACGCAGCAAGATATTTTAATAATGGGAGAGCGATGAGTAAGTGGAGTACTGGAAGGCATAATCGTATTCGACATCGTAATGGCGAAAGTTGTTGCTAAATTACGTCCGATGATCGTCGAACCCGAACGATTTTCTCGTTAAAAGTAACTTCGCAATGATTTGCTTTATTCTACAATCTCGAAGGGCCGATCATTTTCTAGATACGGACGAAGAGAACGACGCGCGACATCTGACAGCACAATAGAGAAACGTCAAGAGCTTTTTGCTGTTACCGGCAGTCGCCAACGTAACCGGAGGAGTATGAATCTGATGGGGTTGAAGTTTGCATCGTTGGAATGGAACGAAAATTCTGTTTAATTTCTTATTTTCATTATTATGCTCAATCATATTTTGCAAATTTGTGAAATAAAGATTTGTGAAATTTGTGAAAAAAAAAATATTTTTCGTTGCATTCCAACGATGCAAACTTCAACGTCATATGAACCTGTTCGATTGTAAGGTTCGGATCGATAGAAAACACCATTTTCTTCGAGACTTGGGCGCAATCTTTGCCCCTAAAATGAATCGACAAATTGCTTTTTCAGTTTGAACTAAAAAGAGGATTTTTCGTGAATTTTTTCTGGGAAAACGTGTGGAGGTTTTCAATTTTTTTTTACATTAAAGAGTATGGTTTTAAGTATCCTTTACAGTTTTGGTATTGAAAAATATTTATAAATATCGTAGGTGCAATGGTTTGTGCAGAACACTGTTCGAATAACGTCCTTCGGTGTGACCACTGCTGCTCGGAAACAAATCATCCGAAATTTAAAAAATCAAGCGCATTTAGTTTTTGCATGAATTTCTCTAGTGTTGTGACGAAAGATTCAATAAAATATTCATTTTCGAAAAAATGTCCGCACTCCAAAGTGAAAGTTTCGATTTTCGGTGAAAAAAGACGCTTTATTTTCGTTGATGAAAAAAAACTATGCATTGAAAAAGAAATTCCTTCGTGCAAGCACTGCTTTTTAAGGTGTCTTCTCACTTTAGACGCTAAAAAAGGCTATTTTCATGAATTTCTTTGATAGGTTTGTATTATAGATATTGATATAAAAGTTGTTACACTCACTAAGTACACTTTCGAAATACAGAAATTTTGTTTTTCTATGTATTTATGTAACCTAAACAAACTTTAAACGCGTTTTACTCGAAACAACGTTTTTCGACGGCTTGTTGATAAAATCTTCGAAACTACTGAACCGCCGATCCTTATGAAATTTTAACCACATTTTCATTACAACTATAGCTGTAGCGCATATCAAGGATTTTTCTAAATTTTGATATTTACTAATTTTTGTTACCGAAAACGGTGAAAAAACAGGTTTTTTTGTTGTTTTTTCGGAAAATGTCCGCCATTTTGTTATTTTTGCATATATAAAAAATCGTATGATATGCGCTATAGCCATTAACATACTGAATGTAAAACCGTTTGATTTTTTTGTTTCGGATAATCCATCTCCGAGATTTCATCAACAGCGCAGACCTACCATTTTTGGGACATTTTTTTGTGTATGTATTAAGTGTAACTTTTATATCAATATCTATAATATAAACCTATCAAAAGAATTGATGAAAATAGCCTTTTTTAGTGTCTAAACTGAGGAGACCCCTTAATATGTAACAGAAGCTTGTCAAATTTGAAGTTGATCGGTGCGGTGATCTTTTAAATACGGTGATCACCATTTTTGAAAAGCATTTTGAAAAAAAACGCTTTTAAAGATCGCCGGTTCGTGTAATTAACCTATAAGCGCCCATAACTCCGTCAGTTTTTCGCGGATCGACTTTAAATTTTCAAAGAATATTTTTGAAATGTTACATGTTGACAATCCGTCGAAAACCGATAATCGATATTTTCAAAAATTTCAACTAGGCGTAAGCCCTTAAAGGGAAAACCCTTCATTGTACTCCATTTCCAGCTCGAATCTCCCGGTTCGCTGGGAATCGCTGGCTCAATTAATTGAGCTCTTATAATTCTAAAATGTGCCTGCGCCCACAGTGTTCGTCGAACTGGCGAAAATTGCTTCTCGGTCCGTCGATACTCGCTTCAATGTTTCGAGCGCCCAATTATGAGGAAATTGATGCGTTTAGAGAACCTACAACTTCCATGGAAAGGGAAAAATACATATATACATAAAACGCACATAAACATACACTCATATATTCATATACACAAATATAGGTGGGGAAAGATCATAATCAAACGATTTGACTTCGAGGACCGTCCTTATAGTCCCTTCCTACTCCCATACTCAACATTATGTACCCTTTTTCCAAATTTAGGCTACTCGGACTTGTTTTAGTCGCGGACGTTTGTTTGGAGGCCATACTACGGATCTACAACCTAAACGTAAAAAAGAATTTCCCGCAATAACAAAGATAAATAGTACTTCTTTAGATAAGTGACTTTTCCGAAAAAAGAGCGTAAAACTATTTTTTGCTGTTTTCTCATTTATTGGGTTATAAATTATGGAAACACATGATAAATTAAGGCATTTTTGAACATTTCGACGTCTATATTGGGTTTGTTTGGGTTTTTGAAAAATGCGAAATTATTTTTAACGATTTTTGTCTCGTAAAAAAATGGTTAATGAAAAATTTCAGCTAACCCCCAACTGAATGTAATCATTTATAACCCAATAAATGAGGAAATAGCAAAAAAATGTTAGGCTCATTTTTCGGAAAAGTCACTTATCTAAATAATTACCACATAAATTGTTGAAGAAATTAAAAACGAATTTTCAGTGCGTTCCAACGATGCAAAATTCGATACCATTCGAAATTACCTTTAGATAAATGTAAGCATATTTATATAGTCATTCCAAGGCCCGTTCTGCCCCCAAAATCGACGATTCCTATAATGAAATTGTGAGGACCATCATCGAAACAGACAGGTGTCCTGACAGCCATCATTGCAAGAATATAATAGGTTCAATATGCTTTCCCCATTTATCTATATATATAGGGTGTCTCAAAACGATTTGACAATTTAATTTATTAATAAAACGTATTATTTATTTGAATAGTACGAAAATTTTCATCTTAGTACTAGCTTTCCGATATGTTTCATTACGGAACACGTAGAAGAGCATTGATACTAAGTTTCAAGTAAATCTGACCAGATATTTCTTTTACCATCGAAACTTTGCTACCCCCGTTTCCCCTTGAGGATTGAATTTCCAAAAATGTTGAAATTTCATTAATTATGTCTAGGAGCAGTTATACAAAATTTCAAATAAAATTAACCCGTTTTTTCGTACAAACTTTGCCACCCCCTTTCCTTTAGAGTTGAATTTCGAAAAACGCTAAAATACGTACTTCATTAATTGCGTTGAAGAGCATTAATACTAAGTTTCAAGTAAATATTCTGACCAGATTTTTTTCCCATACAAATTTTGCCACCCTTTTTCTTCCCTTAGGGGTTGAATTTCTAAAAACGCTGAAATACGTGCTTAATTAATTGTGTCACGAAGCACGAAAACGAAATATCAAGTAAATCCGACCAGATTTTTAAAATTTCCATGCAAACTTTGCCACCCCTTTTCCCTCCTAAGGAGTTAAATTCAAAAAAACGCCGAAATACGCGTTTCAACACGTATTTCGGCTATGTGAGAAAATTAATTCATTAATTGTGTCACAGAGCATTAATGCCAACTTTCAAGTAAATTTGACCATAACAATATTATTTCCCATACAAACTTTGCCACCCGTTTTCACCCTCTTAGGGGTTGAATTCCGAGAAATCCCTTCTTAAACGATGCCTCGAATATAAAATCAACACCCTCTCCAAAGTTCACGTTTTTACCTTTAGCAGTTCAGACTGGGCGATGATGAGTCTGTCCGTCAGTCAGGACTTTGCCTTTTATTCATATACATAGATAAAGTAGAAACATGGAGGTTATGTGTGAAATATAATATCCGATAAATAGCCACCTCGTCCCTGTTTGCAAACAATCACTCTTTTGACGAAACTTTCAGTAACATATTGGCATAATTGCGGACTAATTTCATTAATGGTGCGTCCAGTTGCTTCCTTGAGCTCCGGAATGGTCTGTGGATTCCGCATACACTTTTTCTTTCAGAAAACCCCAAAAAAGAAGTCCAATGACGTCAAATCGCACGATCTTCGTAGCCAATTCACATCGCCACGGCGCGAGATGAAAACCATGAAATTTCGTCTGCAATAACTATGCAGTAACAATGCAGCAAATAACATGTTCTACGCGTTGCTCGATCGCGTAATTCTCCATGACTAAATTAATTCTTAGTGATGCCAGTTGTCAAAGATTAGTACTCTATGTTGGCCACAAGAAAATGGCGCGCTATTTGAAATGTCAGGTAATTTTGAGACACCCTTTATATGCGACTATATGTGGCCATCTGCGTGTATACGTACACACACTAGGCTATACAAAATCCAGTAAAGTGGCACTCGCGGGATCGTTAGCACCGGTTCGAGATACTCGCGGAGATACCGGGGCCCACTTCCGGCCTTCATTTAGCTAATTAACTGAAATTAACGTTGCAGAATTCCCAGAGCCGTTTCCCCTCTCGCTATAGGACCGCGCACTCCAGCGAAGTGGTATTACAACTATATAGTCATGAACCGCACGCTTGGTTCACGGTTGGGGCGCCGATCGCCCATCGACTGGAATTCCATCACAACAATCCGTCAAGAGCACTCACGGGCTCACTGTCAATGTCCATTCGGTCCCGGGTATATTTTAATCGAACATTGATTTTCGATATACAACCAGCAAGAGCATTTTTTCAGTCTGTCGTAAATTTAAGCGCATTCGTTTGGAACAGCTTCATTTCATGAAACGGTCGAAAATGATTTAGCACAGATTCAACTAAACTTTGTATGGGACCTGGACAGAAATGGATTCGAATGGAATTCGATATCCTTCTATCCATGATAGAATTAATCGATTGGTCGTCAATTCTCTCCATCTACACTGCAAAAACAAGGCGTGTTTGATGTGTGTTCAAGGTGTGTAGAAATAACACAACATAAAGTCTAAACACGCGTTGCCATGTTGATTCTACACACTTATACATTCGGTATCATGTAATGCGTTATAATTACACACGTAATGCGTTAAAATTACACACGTGAGTGTGTAATTTTTACGCATTAAATTATTACACACCTTCGTAGCATCCCCATCAATAACACGTTTATGCGAACACACATAAAGCGTGTAGAAACAACATACAAGACGCATATTTACACACATTAGACTAAACAACACGCGTTGATAGCAACACACGAGCAAAAATAACACGGGAAAAAGCAATACAGCTTACGTGTGTTAATTCCGTGTTATGGATCCTATTTCAAAAATCACTATGGTTACGGCATCACGTCAAACTCATTAGTTGGTTTGACGTTCATTGATTGACAGGTTAACAAAACTACATTTGGTCTTCAATTAACCGATTAACCTGTTCAATAAACCCGATCAGGTTATCGCTTTTTTCGGCCCCTTGTCAGGTTATCGTGGGTCACTGAAGGACCGAGACATGTTAGAACACGTAATTTGCAATGAAAAATTCTGATAAAATTCCTGAACACTCTTGCATACTTCTACTTTAAGGGTACACCATGAATATAGCAAAACAATTTAAACAAATATTTTATTTTTCGTCATAAACACACCCACCTCCCAAAAATGCAGACATTAACTAAAAATGGCTCGGGTCTCCAGCGACTCACGATAACCGAATCGGGTTAAGATCTTAGTATACACATACACCCTCTATAATAAATATACTCAATATATATTTCTGACTGTTGATTATGAATTTATTTACTTACTTATATGGAGGATATACATTTTATTTACATGGAGGATACATATATGTAAATAGTATTGTAAAAATGCGGTTGACAACTTTTATTTTATCCGGAAAATTCATCTCGTCCGTGGTTAACTAAACTCACGTACGTTGCGTCTTTCAGCTTGAAACAAAAAACAGGGTGAGGAAAAATCAAATAGCTGTAGACCCTTTTTACACGAATTAACGTGTGTAAGAAAATAACACACGTCAATGTGTTGTTTGAACACATCTATCCGTGTTATTTTAACACGGTTATTTTTTACACACGTTAAAACGTGTAAAAAATGTCTAGAGCCATTACACACCTAAAATGTGTAAAAACAACACACTTGTTTTTACAGTGTATGCTCAAATAATCGCAAGCGACCCGGAGTTAGACTCACATTCCCTTCTACCATATCCGACGCAACCGACCCTCTCGTTTCGGAACTTGACGATCCTCTCGCCCTCGGTTCCTCGAGGTGTTTGGAGAATTCCGAAAACGTTTCAGACTTGTTAGTCTTTTCCCACCCTGATCCGACGCCTCTTGGTGTTGTCCACCTGGAGTGCGACGCGGCAGGGCTCCGAAGGTTTTTGAGTTTTTGGTGGTCGACGTCTTTTGCGGAATCCTTAACTCCTTTGACGTATTTTGAAGAGTCTTTGCAGCCTTGACTCTATTTTCAATCTACTTTTCGAATAGCCATTCATCCGGTACAGAAGCATTGAGAACATCCTTAAATGATGTATTAACATTTGCGAGGATTAGGCTTCGTCGTATCAAGGATTCTTCGCGTTATAAATTCGTGAGGATGCGTCCTGCATAGCTGAGTTTCTCAAGAGTATTTAGTTCGCCTTTTTCGCCACTAATAATTTCACGAAAGACGCTTCCAATTGCTGCTATGGCTGCTGCGACCTTCTTTTGCTCAATGACAATTCTTTCATCCCTTTCCCGTGCAGAAATTTTGGCAGGGATACAGCTGGATTCTGACTTGTATCCCGGGCTCCCAGTCGGGATCTAGTCCGATATCGGATCAGATTCTAAGACTAAATGTAAGATCCGTAAACTGGATTCCATTAGGGATCCAGAACCGGATCCTTTAATGACTCTAAATAGATTCCCCATGGAATCATTGAGGAATCTTGGAAGGATCACTGGTAAATAAAGGCTGAAATAAAATGGCAAAAATGGAATTATTGCATGTTAAATTTATTATAAAAATAATTAACATTTATACATTTTTGGTGAATTAAAATATCAATTTAAAAAATGAAAGGTAAGAACACCATAAAAAATGGAAAACTACGACTGGGTTATCGTTTTTTGGACTACTTGGCGTCCTTTGCGTCCATCTCAGTCTTTTGCGTTGGATATTCCTATCTATAGAAATTGGAAATTCCTATCTATAGATAGGAATTTTATAGATAGGAACCTCTAGATGGAAATTCCTACCTATAGATAGAAATTTCATAGTAATACCGAAAATACACGTGACGCCAAAATTTTCAAAGATATGCCATCGTCATCATACATATTCCGATACGGATGCAAGTTGGATTCTAACCGGGTTACCGGTTTTGGGGAATCCATGACAAATCCTGATCGGGATTTGATCGGACATAGGGTATCCCTGTCAAAATTTCTGCACGGGTTTGGCTGTATTTTCAGCAAGAATTGCCTTGACTTCCAGATTAATAACTGGCAGGTCTATGAAAATAGCATTTTTCGGAGGTGGATATTTTTTGACGAGATTTTTCGCTCCTCTGCAGGCAATCCATTTTTCAAAATTTCTTCCCAACGAACCATTAGTTCATTAGGGATTTTTGCTGGGAATTGACGATCCTCCGTTATCCGCTTTCCTAAAATCTCAACGATGCGTGGATCGAGATCTTCCTCTTCCGGATTTACTACTTCGGGTGCCTGCGTCTGTTCGATCAAAATTTGGTTCTCCTCTGGTTCCTCTAACAAATCGATGTCATGAAAGGATCCTTCCTTCTGAGGCGAGGGTCCCCTGTGAGCGGTGTTTGCTCTCGAAGACGCTCCATCAGCGCGGTCTTCATCGTGATAACTTGAGTTCGAACGTTTCTCTCTGTTGTTGCTTGCATCCGCTGATTCGGAATCGGTCCCGTAATGGTGACCTTTTGTGAGCGAGATAATCCTTATCAGCTGATGGAGAGTGACGTTTCCAGGTAAGAGCCTGTGTGAACGACGCTCTTTTAATTTACACGGACTGCGCCCTTTCTCAGTCGGGTTAGACCTTCCTGAGTTGTAATTTGATGAATCCAAGCAAGTTCCGTTTCTTGAAACACTTGGTAGGTTAGAGCCTAACCAAGCGCTCTATGTTATCCGCGGGAAGAATTTTATTTTGTCTCGTAACAGGTTAGAGCCTGTACGAGAACTTTTCCTTCTGAGAGAGAGCGAGTATATTTCTCGAAAGCTTTGACAGGTTAGAGCCTGTACAAATGCTTTTTTCCGACTTCCGACGAACGAGAATATAAGTCGAATGCTTGGCAGGTTAGAGCCTGTGTTAGCATCTCTCTGTTTGTCGTCTTATCCTTCCAACGTTAACCTATTTTAAGGGGTTACCCCCACTTGCGATTTTGAAAAAAATCGATTTTTTTTATTGCAGTTTTGCAAGCGGCATCGTCGGCGGAAGAACTTCTGTATGGACCCGGAATAGATGACTCTATGTAAGCTTACAAAAAAAAATATTTTCTTCGTGTACACTGAAATTGAAACTTTAAACGCGTTTTTCTCAAAATGGCATTTTTGAAGTCGGTGACCAAGATTACTCGAACACTAATGAACCGATCTTCTTGAAATTTTGCAGGCTTATTTAATACATAAAAATGTAGTCTTTAATCGTTCAATTTTTTTTTCGACAAAAATGGCCGTTTTATAGCCAAAAAACGGCCGTTTTTTTCGTTAAAATCGAACCATTAACTTTGACTGTCCGCCATTTTGTGAAAAATGAATATTTTTTAAAAATCCTTCGATTAAAGACTAGTTTATACTTATATTTGACTAAATCCATCCGCATTTTTTTTTCAGTTGATCCACTTCGCCGCAATGTTGGTCACCGCAAACCGTGTATATAAAAACATTATTTCATTGACGGCCATTTGCCACTAAACAATGTAATATTTTTCAATAAAAAAATTACTGAAAGTTCTTCAAGATGTGTTCTTTAAGATGGTATATTGATCGATTAAAAAAGTTTAGTAGTTTTCTTTAAAAAAATTCATGAAAAAGGCCTTTTTTTGCGCTACAAGTGGGGGTAACGCCTTAAAAAGAATCGTACTTACGTCGATGTCGTCTCTTCTCCTGAAGACGTTCTAGTTGACGAATTCATTTTTGAAAACGCTCCTCAAACCCTCTTGAGTCCTCGGAATGTGTTCTGTGACGCTTCTTTCCCATCTTCCGTTAAGTAATTAAAATTTTCTTTTGCTTATTGACGCATATATCCGTGGTCTTCTAGCACGAAAAGAAGAATAAAGAAACAGAGGAAGCGAAGGGGTTCATTCATCAACAAACTAAAAAAAAAAAATTTTGAATACGTGGTTACTCTGGCAACGAATAGGGATAATACACGATTATATTGAGGAAGAGGCGCAAAATACAATTAAAATGAGTCGAATGAATGCACGAAAATTCGAACGTAATTCGAACCTCGTAGGTTAAGAAGGCAGATAATTTTAGACGAGGAAAAGATTTTCATGATTTTTTTTAAAGAAAAGATTGATTTTTTTTCAAAATTAATCTTTGCAAATGGCGGAGGTTTGACACGGTTTTCTAAACTGCATTTTCAAAACTGGCGTGAAGTATAGCTAAAAACCTAATCGACAGATTCTGATGAAACTTTTAGTGTAAATCTTTCAAACCTTATTGTCTAAAATGGAACCCTTAATATTCTTGAAGATTAAAAAAAAAGGTATTTTTTATTGCAAAATGTAGCCTTTTTTGGAAAATTCAATCTTTTTGTTTCAAAGCGTACCATTTAATAGATTTTCAAAATTTCTCACTTTTTCTTGGTTCATATTCTGCGTATGAGGTACTGAAAGAAAAATCTTCGTTGGTGTTTTTTCAGATCAATCCCGCCGACGCTACATGTCACGCCGTCTGACAACATCCGCCGCAACCCGTTTGAAAGAGCGTGCCATACCGCTGTCACTTTTAAAGATTAATTTTAAAAACACCATGTAACAGCCAAACGTAGTAATAAAACATACCCGAAGTCTCAAAAATGGTGAAGAGATTAAGCCTTTTAAAAATCACGATGATCAACATTTTTTCCTCGCCTATAGGTATCTCTCCCTCAAGGGCTGCACCTAGTTGAAATTTGTGAAAAAATTTATTTTATGTTTTCGACGGATTCTCAAAACATAACATTTCGAAAAGATTCTCGGAAAATTTCAAGTCGATCCGTGCGAAATTGAGGGCGTTATGGGCCATTATAGGGGAGTTCCTTGAACGAAGGAATTCTTTCGATGCATAGTTTCATTTGACCCACGAAAACAGAGCGTTTTTTTTACCGAAAATCGATACATTCACTTTGGACTGCGGCCATTTTTTTTTTCAAAATAAATATTTTATTAAATCCTTCGTCCAAGCACTAGATAATTTCATGCAAAAACTAAGTGCGTTAGATTTTTTTATTCTGTGTGGTTCCTTTCCGAGGAGCAGTGGTCACCGCAAAGGGCCACATTTATAAATATTGTTCAATACCAAAATTGTAAAAAATACCATACTCTTTAATGCGAAAAATATAATAATTTAAAAACCTGCACACGTTTTCCCAGAAAAAAAGCATGAAACTTCCCTTTTTTCCGGACACGAGCTAGCTTATTTATCATCCCCAAAAAAACTCATTATCTTTATTTTGACCACATAATGAACGATTTCTATGACATGTAGCATATCGTTGGAAAGGGTGTAAACTGGAAAACTTTTTAAAACACAGCGAAGTTTAAAATCGCTTTGAGTTTTTTTTATAATAAATGTTGAAGTTGATATTTTTCATACATTTACGCATTTTTAAGATTTTGGAAGCTCGTGAGTAATTTTCTTGAAACCAATTATATAAAATAATGATTTATTTATAATAAACATACATTGTAGCATACAACAAAAGTTACTTCGCGCTATTACAACCACAAACTAATTAAATTAACCACAAAGTCATTTTAAAAACGTAATATCTTAATCACCGTGACATTAGGACACAGGGCAGGCAAAGGTGAAAAAGTAGCAAAAGACCCGCTCCCCCTTTCCCCCAAAAAATTGAGTCGGTTCATGTGCGAAACACCCTGCATACAATACTTCAATTGTCTCGACTGCTCCAGTTATTTGAAATGTGGTTTCTCACACCCCCCTGTGCATGCGGTCACGTTTCGCCTTCTCTCTTTCTCCCTATCACCCTTGTACTCATTCTTAATTCTCTTCTTATAGCGTTTCTTTCTCTTCGCGAGTTTCGCAGGTGTAATATCGCGATTGAGGGCTCTGGAAAGCGTCTCAACGGAACAAGGGGGGAAGGAGGCGCGGTCGGTTGCGTGCGCAAAAAAAGGTGGCGGGATGCTCGCGGTTGACGCGAACATCGAATGAGACGCGAATTTAATGAATAAAAAAGATCAATAAATGTAGATTGCCAAAGAGAGGCCACGAGTAATGTGGTTGTGCAAGAGAATATACATCGAGATACATACCGGATTATTTATCGCACAAGACATAGAACGAAATATACGAGAAGTAGGAAAAACGTTTCAACCACCTGTTGGACTTTGGTTCCGTGCATATACTTTCAATTAGCGAATATTTCTAGCAAGCCTTCTCATATTATACGATAGTCCTCTTGTTTCATTACTTAGAGTCGACTGTGCCAAAATTCACGGATTTCATTCACTCAGAGATATTGCATATTTCATACTCACCGTGTCTCTTTTTTTTTGTTTCGCTACTCGGGATTGATGAAAATGTCTTTTATTCAAGGAATGAAAACACTCGGAGCGATACGAAAAAGAAATTGCCCGGTCCACGAGTCGATTTATAAAATGTAGAAGAAGAAAGAATGGAAATATATGAAGAGACTAATGAGTAAGGAGAGATCAACGGAGTGGACGAATAAATGAAGAAAGGGAGAATGTGAAAATAATACGTCATGCAGGAATGTAGGGTGTAGATAAGAAGTGAAAAGTATGTATGTGAAATATTAATGTTTTGTAAAAAGCTTTGCAAAAAAGTTGTGCAAATAAAACTCGATACTAACTATATGAAGAGACTAAATGGAGCAACTGAATTGTTACAATTATGTGGATTTATGCGATGCGATAAGAATGATGACGCCGAAGTTAACATCATTGGAATGGTATTGAAGTTTGCACCGCCGGAATGCAACGAAATCGTATTTCGTTCGTATTGCCGTATTTTTTCTTTAGTACATTTAAGCTACAGAATTTACCGAAACATTTTTGAGAATCCTTGTTAAAAGTTTGTAACTAAAAACTGCAAAAAAAAAAAAAGATTTCGTATCATAATAAAATTAGAGAAATGAAAAAATCAAGAATTCTCGTGACGTTCCAACGATGCAAACCTCAACAGCATGCATTCGAATGCAACGAAGATATATGGTATTGAAGTTTGCATCGTTGGAATGTAACCATTTTTATTTTTTCGTGTTGCCCAATTTATTTGGCATATTCAGGCTACAAATATCACTGAAATATTTTTGAAGATTCTTATTAGGGATTCATAATCTAAAACTGCAAGGGAAGAGTGTAGATAGTAATAAAAATAAAGAAATGAAAAAATAAAGAAGACTTTTCCTTGCATTCCAACGATGCAAACTTCAGCACCATACGAAAATATGTTCTATTCAATTTCTCAATGTTTTTTGCCAATTTAGGCTATGAAAATCATTCCAACGTCTTTACATATTCTTATTAGAGATACACTACCTCAATTTGCAAAAAAGGATTTCTATAACTAAATAAGATATAGATAAGAAATAATAACAAAAAAAAGAAATGAAAAGCGAGGGAAAAAAACGTTACGTTCCTACGATGCCAACTTCAAAACCATCACAAATATCGAACTTTTCGAACAGGCATATCAATTTGAGATGAACAAATTTTCTGGCTCTATGAACCGAGAAAACTGACGTTTTTTTTCTCTCGGTCGTATATCAAGACGATGCTCCGACAATTTACCGTGGATTAACGTTCTGCCTACGCAACGTGCCTTGCTTCTTTGCAAATTAGAATTGAGATCGATATCTCGTGGTTATTACAGCGAGAAATTAGAATATGACTATAGGGGTGGGGGGAGCGGGGGCCTCACGATACGATTCTCCATGCGACCATATTCTTACAATATAAATCGTAAATTTCCGGTTCGCTGCCAAACAATGAGAACGCGGGCGCAACTCTCGCGGAGTACGCCGCGCGACCATCGAAAGGGAGAGAAATAATGCTTGGAAAGGCTGACAAGAAACCCCTATAGTATTTGAGAAAGTATATAAGGTCGCGATTGTTCAGACAAATCGAGATTTTATTCCGTTTATAATATATTTGTCATTTCCAATTAACAGCTCGCGTTATTCAGGAGAAGACAATGAAAAATTGTGATATAGGAATTCGCATCGTTGGAATGCAACGAAGTTATTTTTTTTCGTATTGCCCAATTTTTTTGGCATATTTAGGCTACAAATATCACTGAAATATTTTTAACGATCCTTATTAGGGGTTCGTAAACTAAAACAGCAACCAAAGAGTTTAGATAGTAATAGAAATAAAGAAACGAAAATTTAAAGGACATTTGTTGCAAACTTACGTTGTTAATATGTTAATAATGTTATATTGTTAAATATGCAAATAAATTGATATTGTTAGTAAATAAATCGTCAATTCGAATACACGCGAATTAGACGGATAAAATGATCTCGAAGTTTGCATCGTTGGAACGCAACGAAAATGAATTCTTTTTTATTGAGCAAATTTCTTTTTAGTCAATTTATGCTACGAAAATCGTTCAAAAGTTTTAAAGTATTTTTATTACAGATTTACCACTTTGGGTTGCAAAAAAAATGTTTTAAGTAATACCAAAAATGAAAAAACAAAAAAAATCGTTGCACGCGAACGATGCAAACTTCAAAGTCATACGAATCAATTTGGTTAAATTCAAATAGAAATTGTAATTAATTGAAGATTTTTGACCAGCACTTTTTTTATCAGTCAAATGGTATGTACAGAATATTTCGGATATATTGAATATACACGGATCTTAGCGCCTGTTAAGGCGTATTTTTACTTTACAATTTTCAAAAATCGATTTTTTTTATTACATTTTTCGAAAGTATACGTATCCAAAGGTATCATACTAAAGTTTTATGAAGATCGGAGGCGTCTAGCTGTATTTTTGTGTGACCTTCACTTTACTACCTGAGCACGTCCATCTGCTTGGTAAAAACTTTAAACGCGTTTTTCGACGGCTTGTTGATAAAATCTTCGAAACTACTGAACCGATCCTTATGAAATTTTAACCACATATTCTTTACAAGTATAGCTATAGCGCATATCAAGGATTTTTGTAAATTTCGATATTTACTATTTTTTGCCGAAAAACACGTTTATTTCTTTTTTCGAAAAATGTCCGCCATTTTGTTATTTTTGTATATATCAAAAATCGTATGGTATGCGCCATATCAAAGTCGTATGATATAGCCATTAAAATATTGAATCAAAAACAGTTTGTTTTTTTCGTTTCAGATGATCCATCTCCGAGATTTCATCAACAGCGCAGACGTATAATTTTTGTAGGACATTTCGTTAACTACCATTTCCAACTATACATAGTCACTTTAATTTTTAAAAAATGTTTTAATGTATTTCGAAAGTGTATTAATTAAGGTAACAACTTTTATATCAATAGCTACAACATAAACCTATCAAAAAATTCATGAAAATAGCCTTTTCAGCATCTAAAATGAGAAGACGTCTTAAACTAAACAATTATTGTTGATGGCAGGTCTTTGCCTATTTACAAGAGGAAAGAAATGATCTTTTTATTGCATATTTTCCTAGCCAGGGGTCTTAACTTTAATTTGCAACAAAGTTTTCGTAAATATTCCAAACATTGACTGAGTTATGGCGCTTTTTGTTTTTACGTTTTTATCAAAATTGTATTTTGTGAAACGGTGTAAGTATCTCAAAGTCCATTGATGCGATTTACTTCAAGCCCGGGCAGAGCATAGTTCATAACATTTTCTATCGTATGACCGAGTGATTTTCCTAATATTTTAAATAGCAAGAGATTAAAGTTGTTTTTTGTGTCGAAAATCAAATTCTTTTTTCTACTTGGCATTTTCATAATTTTCAAAAAAATCAAAAGTACACTAGAGCCACTATTATCCGAATCAATTGGGACCGGGCGCCGAAAGGCATATATATGCATTTTCGAACATTCGATGATTACATTCAGCGTTTTCATTGCTTTGTATAATTATTTTATATAACTTTTTCTCGCTCAATTAACGCGAAACGAATTGAACACGTCGTAAATCGTGGTATATCATAATGCCCAGGTTAGCAGAAGTGTCGCGACGTTAGAGACATGTGCGCCCCGTTCGTAACCTCAAAATCGGCCCAAGGAGCTGTCAAAAATGAATATCGGTCCGAGTAAAAAAATTCCGCCGGAAAGAAAAAGTATGTATTAAAGCTGTCTATAATCTCGAAGAAATAAAAAACTTTAATAATTCTCCGATATTCGAAAACAAAATGTATGAATGAGAAAAAATCGGCGTTATTTTGTCTTTGCCTAGAAATGTCTAGAAATGTATCACTCCTGAACGTAGTTATCCAATTAATATTAAGCAATTTTTACTAATTGAGAGAATAAGTACCAATAATATTCGTTGTTAATTATCCTGCCCGAGTAGTTTGAGGTTCCCGGGCATAATTTTCGCACAAATTCCGTATCGAAAACATTAATAATTTTATAACGGTACTGTGAATCCTCATTTTCACAATACCAAGGGTTAGTCCGATAATTAGTCGAACCGTATCTACTTTCCCAGCTCCGTGGTAACATTCACTCAGCAGATATCAATAATGTACTGAAAAATGATCGTTTTTCCCAGAAAAAAATTCAGCTCGGTGGTAAGATGTTGACCCAACCCCATAACAACCTTATGGGGTTAGGCCACTGGAACGACCCAAAATCAGGGTTATTAAAAAAAAATTAATTTCCAAGGAATAAGTAAGATGGTTGAAAAATCGTTTGGACCTTTGTGTACCAAACTTCATAAAAAATATATTAATAATTAAAGAAGTTATAAGCAATCTCTCGAAGGAGCTTCTAAAGTGGGGGGCTCAATGGTGTACTTGATTCTGGCTACCCGGTTGATCTGAAACAAAAAGAAAGTTTTTTCTTCGAAAAGACAACATTGGTTAATACTTGACCAAGCCAAAAAGCTTGGTCAAGTTTCAATCATCCAAAATTATCGTGTTTCATGTTTATTAATGTTATCGTGTTTCAATCATAAAACAAAAAAAAATGAATTTTCTCTATTCGATTTCCCGAGACGAAATGACATTATTGTTAATAACTAATGTAAAAAAAAATGCAAAGAAAAAACCGTCGGTCAAGACTAAACTACCATTACACTGAACAAGTGTACCAATTTTCAAGTCAATCCGTTCATTAGATGTCGAGAAATTGTGTACACCCTTTTCAAAACCATAGTTTCGAAGGAAAAGTGTTCAAAATTGTCCTAGCAATTCTATCGTAATCATAAGTTTACCTTCAATGTGCGATTCCTGCAACATGAGTTGGACCTTCCTCTTTAATTTGAGTTACCTCAAGCAACGATCGACTTGTTGAATTTTTCACAGTAGTCTAACCCCTTAAAGCCGTAAGATTAGTATTTACATTCGACTGATCGGAAATCCTAACCTCTCCGTTTCACGTCCATATATGTGTATCGCAAGAATAAGTTTGTCAAGTAGCGACATCGTCGGATAGTCGGACGCCCGCGAATTTCAAATCTTTGTGCTCGCAGTGTTCCTTCTCTCTCACTCTCGCCATACCCTTTGTCTACACGAGCGTTTTGCCAAGTACTCTCCCCGCCCACTAAAGATCTCTCACCCGGTCATTACGTCACGGCGAGCTTACGTCACGAGATCCTGCCGTGACGTAGTTAAAGGGCCAGCAAGCGCAGAGGTGAGAAGAGGTGACGATTCTGTAATGTCAATGGCTGGATAACGTATAAATTGCACCCGCAACACCGGGCCAATGAACCGTCGGAGTCTGCGCGCTGTCAACATTTCTCGAGGACTCGATAAACCTAAAAATTTCATCATTTTTCAGACCATAATTGGTACGCGACAGGCGCGTGTCACCCGAAAATGATTTTCTCCCTCGTTCGTCGGGAAACGACGATTTTTTTTGTCGACTGACAATTCATCGTTGTCACACCGGAGAGTGGTAAAAAAAACATGCACAACCGGAATGCGAAGAGGGACGAGTGCAGTTCTCCGAAGATTGTAAACAAAACGGTATTAATAAAGAGTGTCACGACTTACCATTGCCGCCGGTCGATCGGTCATTTTCTCCTCTTCCTTACGGCCCTCTGAACAGACCACAATTCTCTTTACGATGATCACTTTTTCAACTCGCGCAATGGTACACGCACTTTACGGACACGCGAGAGAAATACCGTGAAAACTGTCGGCCATAATGGATGCTACCCCGCACGTTCGCTGTTTTCGCCGGATCGAAGTTTTTCGTACACGGTTGGCAACGCGAAATCGCGACACTGGCGCCATCAGTCGGCCCTGACGCAAACTCGGTACCCAAGAGCTCGGCCGAACGGGCGCGCGCGCGAGTTTGCTTTTTACTTCGCGAATCTCGTTTTGTCGAAGGACGCGGAGCAACGCCACATTGTTGTGAGAATGAAGAGAGCAGCGGATTACCCTTCGTACTTAAAAAAAATCATCCTTTCAAATCTGGCAAACGTAAAGTCTGGTGTTTTCGTGCTTCCGTCAAAAATAAATCTTTATAACGCAAATAAAAAATTGCGCACATTGTATGACGATGAGTGATGCTTTTTGCTGCATTTTTTGAACATGCTCGATGAATTCGTACGCTAAATTGTAAACTTTATACCCATTCCCAATTTTTTCAAACCCGGCCGTAAGTTAACATCCAAATTTCACGAACAACGATTGTTGTTTACACAAA
Organism: Ophion slaviceki; assembly: GCA_944452715.1. Classification (NCBI taxonomy): domain Eukaryota; kingdom Metazoa; phylum Arthropoda; class Insecta; order Hymenoptera; family Ichneumonidae; genus Ophion; species Ophion slaviceki. The sequence goes on along the minus strand of OX101786.1, from coordinate 26,062,531 downwards.
ATACGTAAGTGCGTTCAATAAGAGCAATATTGTAAACTTCACATTCAACTCGGACGTTTTTTAAAAAATATATGTAAAATAATAATGGTCGCCCCCGATTTCGCAATGCAATGATTCAAACGATCTTAAGGGGGAAGATCCCTTTATAGGACAAAGAAAAGATTATGGCCCCGGAATCGCAGATTAATCGATAGGTCATTGGATCACATTGTTGAGTCTCAAAACTTGAAGCGGGTTTTCCCAGAAACCACTTTTTCGTGAACTTCGTACAAGATAGTTCAAAAACTATTTAATCGATCATTTCGGCATTTTACACACTTTTAAATAATATAACTACCGTCTATGTGAACCTATGGTTCCTCAATGATTGTTTCGAAAAACGACTTTACCATCTGCAAATACTATAATAAAAATTTAATGAAAAATAGAACATTCTTTTAAACTCTTACCGTTTTTCCAATTATTACTTTTTCTCGGATTTTTTAGGTTCCTGTCGAGCGTGAGGGTCTTAGAAATCTCAAACTTCTTGGCCCTGATGTTTCAGATGAATGCAGCAGACGCTAGGTTGTACGACGTGGAACAACTCAGGAGCAAGTTTTTAATGTTTAAATTTGCAAAATTAAAAGATGCAATAATATATACAGAACATTTTAATTATGTGGAATAAACCGTTTCGTCGCAAAAAAATCTTGAAAGTTTGCTTGTTTCCAGCTGCCTAAAGGGCCCCCTTAACGTGAAGCCGTTCTGTATTTACGTTTTTCCGAGCTTATTGCACATTTAGAAAAATATATATATAACGCATCTTGCATGAAGAAAAGATTGTAGCAATCTTCGTTAAGGTGATGCTAAAGACGGTCACAAAATAACCTATACGCGGTACACGGTAGAGCGAGAGAGATGGAACGTTTCCGCTCCACGTGCGCGTCTACATTACCTCAAGATGAAGCAGAACACGCTCAGTCGGTAAGAAAAACAATTTTTCTAAGTTTTCCGGTTTCGTCGGAAGAGCGAAGTTTTGGTGGTCTACACCAGGGGCGTGAGGCACAAACTTGGTTCCTCGTCTATTCACTAGGAGCGCCGTCACGATAACTTCCTCAAAGTCTTCGAATGGTGTTTCCAGGTTCCGTTGCGGTGTCGAAAGAAAGGAAACGGTTTATTAAATTCAAAAAATGCCTAAAGGATGCATCGAACCAGTCGGAAAAGATTTAAAAACGATAGTGAAAAGGGTTCGGTGTTTGAGGAAGTACTAGCGGGTTGACTAGTCAACAGAAACTCTGTAAATTTTTAAATCTGAAAAAAAAACATAGTATACATTTATGTATAATAATAATCAGGATACGGAAAGGAATTATTTGAGAAGTGTTTGTGATAGCTGTGTGTATTATATTATGAAAAGTGAAGTATTAAGGGGAAATATACACCTAGGTGGTCGAGGTCGAGGATTTAGAAGCTATGAACATTCCGTCGACCGTAGAAGACCTACACTATGGGCCTGGTATCGATGATTCCATGTAAGTTGACAAATTTCATGATTGATTCATTCCCAAACTTTCAAACGCGTTTTTCTCAAAACCACGTTTTTCAAATCGGTACCCAAAATTTCTCGAAAACCAACGAACCGATTGCATTGAGGTTTTTTGTGGTTATTCTATACACCATTATCTAGTACTTGTCATAAGATTTTCTTTTCCGTTACTTAGTTTTTGTTTCATAGACAAAATAATAACTAATTTTTGGCCCAAAAATCACTATTTATGTTCAAACGTCCGCCATTTTGTCATAAATCGATATTTTCAAAATCGGCTATGACAAGTGCTAGATTATAGTATCTGATTTAATAATCTTTTTGGTTTTTTTTCCAGATGATTTTTGAAGAAACGCCAGTGGGAACCGTATACGCGGATTTTTTTACGACGCTCCAAGGATCATCCAATATCCTTGTATGTTTTCGATATTTTTAAATAAAGAAAATTAAGGGGTTACCCCCACTTGCGATTTTGAAAAAAATCGATTTTTTTTATTGCATTTTTTTGAAGTATAAGTATCTGAGAAATTGACTGAGATATGAGCGTTGAAAGAGAAGAATCCGTTGTGAAATTTAAACTTTAAACGCGTTTTTCTCAAAATGGCATTTCTGAAGTCGGTGACCAAGATTACTCGAACACTAATGAACCGATCTTCTTGAAATTTTGCAGGCTTATTTAATACATAAAAATGTAGTCTTTAATCGTTCGATTTTCGAAAAAAAATGGCCGTTTTATAGCCAAAAAACGGCCGTTTTTTTTCGTTAAAATCGAACCATTAACTTTGACTGTCCGCCATTTTGTGAAAAATGAATATTTTTTAAAATCCTTCGATTAAAGACTAGTTTATACTTATATTTGACTAAATCCATCCGCATTTTTTTTTCAGATGATCCACTTCGCCGCAATGTTGGTCACCGCAAACCGTGTATATAAAACATTATTTCATTGACGGCCATTTGCCACTAAACAATGTAATATTTTTCAATAAAAAAATTACTGAAAGTTCTTCAATATGTGTTCTTTAAGATGGTATATTGATCGATTAAAAAAGTTTTGTAGTTTTCTTTAACAAAATTCATTAAAAAGGGCCTTTTTGCGCTACAAGTGGGGGTAACGCCTTAAACATATTTTTGAATGTGTATACTTTTACATAATTAAAACCCCAATCCGAAACTTCAAATAGTTTTCCTTAAAAAAAATCACAAAAATGACCTTTTTTCCGGCTCCTAGGTGTATAACTCCCCTTAAGATAGCAATTAGATTTGACTTAACGTGTCTCATCGGCCGCTATTTCATAATTCTGGCAATATTCGTGGCACCGCTGTACTTAGACGCTTCCGATAAATGTCAAGCGTGTGTTTGTTTACCGTGTGTAAGCATGTGTTATAGGTGTGTGTGTGTGTGTAATGTGCGTATTGTAAATTCGAACGCCCATACATTAGTAACAACAGATATGGGTCGACATAGCATTCATTCGAATCCCGGATGTAATAAAATTGCGTTAAGAACCTACAACTTTTGTCGTTCCATTCAAATTGACCGGCTCGATTCGGCCTCCCAGATACGAGCACAGCTGACGGCATGAGGCGTTGTCAAATCTACGTCATTTCTCCCGCCACGGCAGACGCGGCTACGAACGTGAAAATCGGTCGATTCAATAGATATCTGCTCGAAATGGCCCGTAACTTATATTTTTTAAGGAACATACGTGACCGCGACAGTTTTCTTGTTATTGATCGCTTTCGCATAGCTCCGTATCTATTCGCCAACTATTATTATATCCGTTATTATTTCCAAAGTTCGATCCGCACGGATTCCCTATATGGTGCGAGTTAAATGCATTGATTTCGTGAATTAATTACTATCGTATTTAGCCGGTAAGGCATGCGGAGTTTTCGCAGACGTCATTCTGTATGTCTATACTACAGCATACAAAAAATCAATTTTTTTCTCCTAATACGGAGTTTTGTGCACGTACTATCTAAAAGTTCTCCAAGATTGCAGAATTGCAGTCCCGCGCATTCAAGTGCTAAAGACGTAGGAACAAATTTGATTATATTATTTTTTACTGTCTCGGAAGACATCTGTTCTCGCTCGATGTTTACAGGTGCCATTAATGAACAAGCTTGATGTATTCTTTTAATCGGAAATAATTGTCATTCTCACTATAGGATCAGTAGTTAAAAAAAAAAACAATCATTTCTTTATCATATTGCGCATGAAAATATTCTTTATTCCGAAAAATCTGCACCGTTACACAGCTGTTCGGACCTGCTTTTGATTGGCTCACCCAAAGGTAGCAGCCCTTCAGGTGGTAGAAGCGAGAACTATCACTTTGCCTCATTATCCGAGTCAATCCTCACTCTACAAGTTTCCAGACCTGTATGTAAGACCGCGATCTACACCCATCCATTTTACGTATGATTAACTTTTTCAACGTGAAAAATCGATACTTCTTCGAAAATAATAATTGGATAGTTTAACCTTTCACATAACCACTGCTGGAGCAAAAATAGTTACGTCGCGAATTACCTGTCTTCTGCTAATCCGTATTCCAAAGATCATCCGGAACACCTGAATTCTTCAAAAATGTATCTAGACAAATCCGGGATTACGTAAGATTTGTATCTGAATCCCTCCTTTTTGATGAAGTATGTGCTCGAGCTTTCTGAACTCTCCATTACTCTACGTACGGAGAGAGTTGATCAGCATTAAAAAAAGAAGAGATAGTCTCAGGATTTCCCGAATTAAACGAATTGCTAATTATCGTAATCTGCCTATTTTTCGGATAGTTTGTAATTACCAGTGTTTATCATTCAAATTGTGAATATTCAATCATACGCAGACTTAAGGCACGTAAAATCATATACCATATGTTTTTCACGTGAATTCAAAAGTAGAGAATTCGAAACGATTCTGCGACGCGTTATGCGTACCGTTCTATCAAGTATAATTATTGGTACATTGGTATAACATTGGTAAAATATCATTAAATTTTCGATTCGTCGACGCGTTTTCACGTGGCGTCGATTAAAAAACAACCAGCAAAAAGCCACCTTACTGGATAAAGAGTACGAGGCGTGTTCGTCAATGGCGTTGATATTTTTTTCTGAATTACTTGGCGTCACTTGACATAATGTATTATTCGCGAAATATTATATATCATAAATAATATACAATAATATATAAGTATAACGTAATATAGTACAGTATTAGTAAGACAATATTAAATGGGTAAAGGAAATAAAAGAAGCAATGGAAAGCGTATGTGAGTGGACAATCCGGCAAGCCATATAGTATGGAAATGTAAGAAGCTCGAAAGAAAAATAGGAGGCATAAAAATTGAAATAGAACAAGAAATTCAATACGAATTGTTATAGTATCTAGAAAAAAAATAGTAGGCATAGAAATTGAAATTGAACAAGAAATTTAATACGAATTTTTATTGTAGCTCAAAAAAAATAGGAGGCATAAAAATTGAAATTGACCAACAAATTCAATACGAACATAAACAGGTGTACACATGGATAAATATTGGGAGGACAAGATGATAAGTGCAGAATTAAAATACACTTCGGCGAGGATAAGATGTGGAAATGTCGAGAAAAACGGGATAAAAGGTATATAGACACCAAATGTAGAATACGCAAGTGGGAGATAAAAAAATTGAGACCTATTTTCGAATGTACGGAATCGTATCACACTGTGATTGAAACGTTTGAAAAAACAAAACAAAAAAGTTAAGGAGAAAAATCCCTTTAGAATTTAAAAAAAAAATCGATTTTTTAAAAACATTTCGAAAGTATGATACCCAAAGAATATACTGACCAAAGGAAAACTCGAAATATTGAATATTTGCGGAGTTATCGCATATAGTCTGTGAGCGCGGAGACAGCATGCAGTCAGGTAGCGAGTCACATGTTGAAACTTTAAACGCGATTATCTCGAAACTACTTTTTCAAAAACTGCTCGTGCTGTAGCTCAAAGTTATCGACCGATTTGGATGAAATTTTGGGAGGTTACTCTCAGTAATATTATCGGAAGGATATACCTAAAGTTTGAAAGGTAGCGTGTAAATAAATAATTTTTTTGGGGTCAAATATGTCGAAGAAATGGTCGAAAATTCGAACTTTGGAGTAAAGAGGCTCGAAAATTATCAATTTTGCACTTTTCCATCATTTTTTAGGTATATCCTTCCCCTTAATATGTCAGTAAACGAATTACACTTATTAAATATTTTTCAGATCAATAGAAAGAGTGACAACTGCAGCACTTTTCGATGTCGCGGACCTCCGAAGACCCTTAATAACGCCCCCATTTTGTTGGTCATTCCAATTTTTTTTAACTTGACAGTTATAATAAACTCATATCCAAATTTGAAAATGATCAGATTATTTTATCCCCTCTAAAAAAATTCCCGGAAAATACCTATTTTCCACGCTCCCAAAGGGATTTCTTGCCCTAAGGGGTTACCCCCACTTGCGATTTTGAAAAAATCGATTTTTTTATTGCATTTTTTTGAAGTATAAGTATCCGGGCCCATACTTCCGTATGGGCCCGGAATAGATGACTCTATGTAAGTTTACAAAAAAAAATATTTTCTTCGTGTAAACTGAAATTGAAACTTTAAACGCGTTTTTCTCAAAATGACATTTCTGAAGTCGGTGACCAAGATTACTCGACCACTAATGAACCGATCTTCTTGAAATTTTGCAGGCTTATTTAATACATGAAAATGTAGTCTTTAATCGTTCGATTTTTTTTTCAAAAAAGATGGCCGTTTTATAGCCAAAAAACGGCCGTTTTTTTTTCGTTAAAATCGAACCATCAACTTTGGCTGTCCGCCATTTTGTGAAAAATGAATATTTTTTAAAATCCTTCGATTAAAGACTAGTTTATACTTATATTTGACTAAATCCATCCGCATTTTTTTCAGACGATCCACTTCGCCGCAATGTAGGTCACCGCAAACCGTGTATATAAAAACATTATTTCATTGACGGCCATTTGCCACTAAACAATGTTATATTTTTCAATGAAAAAATTACTGAAAGTTCTTCAAGATGTGTTCTTTAAGATGGTATATTGATCGATTAAAAAAGTTTTGTAGTTTTCTTTAAAAAAATTCATGAAAAAGGCCTTTTTTGCGCTACAAGTGGGGGTAACGCCTTAAGGGAAAACTAAATCAAGAAATAGTAAATATACCGGAGCAGTGGTTGGAAAATAGCAGGGGGTTAGAAATTGATCGGAAAATAGAAGCGGAACTGAAAATGCAGCCGGCAAAGAAACTATGCCTCTACATCAGACAATTTAAGGACTAGCAATGATGATAGATACAAGGACACCAATGGAAAATAATTTATGAAAATGAGAAAGGTGGGGCACGGCATGTAAACACCCTTGAAAAGGGTATACAAGGAATAAAATACTACTACTTCTACTAATGGTAAAACAAAGTCACATTACATTGGTAAAATCTCATTAGATTTTCGATATTTATCGGCGCGTTTTCATGCGACGTCGAAGCAAAGTTAAAAAACTACGAGTAAAAGGCCATCGTACACAAAGAGTACGCGACGAGTTCTTCGAGAGGGTGGAAATTTTATTTTTTGTTACTTGGCGTCTAGACGCAGCCGCGTCTCTCAATACATTATATAGTATATTGCGTAATATATTATACTGTGTTGTTAATATTGTATAATATATATATCATACATAATTATATTTTATTATATACAATATGTACAATATATTATACTTGTTATATAATATATGAATGATATATCATATACAATAATATATAGGTATTATTACATGTATGGGTAGAGTATAATTTGAAAAGCAATGCGTTAAAAAATACAGATGATCGTCATGCCCAATACTTCTCTCTGGCGATCATCCGTGACATTTTCATTGATCTTTCTACTGGCTACGGGGCCTGAGGTTATTAGACGCTCATTACTGACACGAGCAGCATGGTCTGCGAAATTAGTCAAGTTTGAGTTCAGTTGGTGAAAATCTGCAGCCCCGGCTGAGTACAGCGGTGATTGGAATCTTTTTCAAATTGACGGAAACAAAAAAAAACGCTATTTCGAAAAAAAAAAGAAACACCTTCCGCTCTGGAACAAGTCGAACATGTGTATATTTTCGTTTGTTCGAAATGTAATCCGTCCGGGAGAAAACTTGGCTGTAGGATTTTTATCGACCGGGGGTGTGACCCATATCCTTGAGGGGAATCCAGCGCTTCAGAACGGATAGAAAAATAGGACGGGTCTCGTTTCCACAATGTTCATCGCTACAACGCTGCAAGTCCGTTTTTCAACTGTACAACGACTTATCTCTCATCTGTACAAACTCGGCAATCCACCAAATGTACAAGAGTCTGAAGTTTGCAATATTGGACCTCTACGACGATCTAACCCACGGTCTTACATACAGGTCTGGAAACTCCCGTAGTGTGGGTAGTTCGCTTGTGGATGCCAGACGTGTAGTTCATATATTGCCCACTGTGATCACTGCGACCTAAACTCCGGCGCGATGACGATAGGTGGGGGAAGTGAGATAGAGACAGCGGTAGTTTTTCAATCTATGTCTCACCTCAATGTATGTTGCTCGTTTTTAATATTATTGTAGACTATTATAACACGCAGTAAAACGCAAATGCTTATTTTACAAAACCTCTGACCCCAACCCTCTGACCGCAAGCGGGTGCGAAAAACATGGGCGATTTTGAGTTATTTGAACGAGATATCGAATTTGGCTCAGTGGCAAACGACACCTTTGCATTATCGGCTTTGCGGCCGGTATTGCAATAAAGAACCGCACACCGTCTTGGCTTTTTTGTCAATTTTTCAAAAATCTTTTCTTTTCTTATGAGAGCACAATATCCGACACGGGGATTTTGGGGTTAGGTTTGAGAAAACGCAGTAGGCGGATAGATCGCAGAGACGAGTAGTGACGGGATTACGAACTACAGTCCGACCTCCGAATAAGAAACCAAAAGCCCCCAAGGGGAAGTTTTTCTTATATGTCGCATACCCCCACCAGGCGCGCGCTTCGCGCTCACTACCTCTGTCCGTCTCTCTCACTCTTTTCCGCATGCGAACCTCTCAACAAGAAACTCGCTCGAACGAGTTGCAACTTCGTATTCACATCGCCCATGCAAAAACGTTTTCGACTGCGCGTGGACATTTATTTAGCGAATTTTTGTTTCACGTTAATACACATACTATTGAATATTATTGTGTACTACTGTATCTGAATTACTATTAACTGTTATACAATGACCGAAACTATAAAGAAGCGTAAGAGATCAGACTGTAGTATACAAGTCGAAGAAAATATTACGGAATCTGCGCCACAAGGTAATAATTTAAACAAAGAGCTTTACGTCCATATTGTTTTATCCCATTTATATCAAAGAAGAAGAAGTCAATGTCTCTGAGGATTCATCTTCAGTGGCAGAGTTCGACGCTCTCGAGAATATTCCACCGTCAGTTGAGTGCGTTGCGGATCAAAATAATACGCAACAAGACGAAAACGCTTTTCTTTACATCTCGGAAATGTTTGCTGTTTTATATGAAAATCTTTAAACGCCCTTATCTTTGTTTTTATTTTATATGAAATCTTGTCAACACATATATGTATCTTTTTAATGAATACAACAAATTTCTATAAACTTGTAGATTTTTTGTTACACTCACACACACATACTCACGCAGGCATGCGGACATTAATTTACACCACAACGTTCACTCTATTTTGTCCGAATAATCTCTCCCAGGCTGGTTTCTTAACCAGAGGTTCCGCGCACAAAATTCTCGAGCTCGGAGTTCGAGTCGGAGTGGGGGAAGCGCTCGAGTGAGAAACTGGGGAAAGTTTCTTATTGCCGGGTTTCTTATTCGGAGGTCGGACTGTAGTCCAGTGCTTCCTCCGGACTGTACTCGGACTGTACTCCAGTGATTTTGTGACGAGTGTCCAGACCTGTATGTAAGACCGTGATCTAGCCTCATGATCATCCCTACAACGTATTTATTCGGATTTGTACCAACTACACAATGGGCGATTTGCAATATGCTTCAATTCTACAATGTATCAACTCTGCAAGAACTTTGAGTACTCAACGTTTAACTGGGCAATATTCTTGTTAAGGGGTTACCCCCACTTGCGATTTTGAAAAAATCGATTTTTTTTTATTGCATTTTTTTGAAGTATAAGTATCCGGGCCCATACTTCTGTATGGGCCCGGAATAGATGACTCTATGTAAGTTTACAAAAAAAAAAATATTTTCTTCGTGTAAACTGAAATTGAAACTTTAAACGCGTTTTTCTCAAAATGGCATTTCTGAAGTCGGTGACCAAGATTACTCGAACACTAATGAACCGATCTTCTTGAAATTTTGCAGGCTTATTTAATACATAAAAATGTAGTCTTTAAACGTTCGATTTTTTTTTCGAAAAAAAATGGCCGTTTTATAGTCAAAAAACGGCCGTTTTTTTCGTTAAAATCGAACCATTAACTTTGACTGTCCGCCATTTTGTGAAAAATGAATATTTTTAAAAATCCTTCGATTAAAGACTAGTTTATACTCATATTTGACTAAATCCATCCGCATTTTTTTTTCAGGTGATCCACTTCGCCGCAATGTTGGTCACCGCAAACCGTGTATATAAAAACATTATTTCATTGACGGCCATTTGCCGCTAAACAATGTAATATTTTTCAATAAAAAAATTACTGAAAGTTCTTCAAGATGTGTTCTTTAAGATGGTATATTGATCGATTAAAAAAGTTTTGTAGTTTCCTTTAAAAAAATTCATGAAAAAGGCCTTTTTTGCGCTACAAGTGGAGGTAACGCCTTAACTCAACAACAGCTGGTATATGAGGTGTATCAATTGAAAAAGAGATATATATTAGCCCATTAACGCCCAAGCGACTATGTTTGAACACTTGAGAGAAAAAGGATGTTTTTTGCAGTCTACAGCAGAAATAATGTCACCCTATGAGTAAAATCGCCCAATAAAAACGACCCTTCCTAAGGGCTAAAAAAAGGGTATATATCTTGAATATAAGTTAACCCATTAAAGCCCAAGCGTGATACGCAAGTGATACGCAGCAGCTGTATCACCCCTGGAATTTACCCCTATTTCACCCCTGGGAAGGGGTTGAATTTTCTGCCATTTCGTTGCATGAGCCAAATTCGTGAATTTTATACCAAAATGAGGAAGAATACAACGTTTTTTAGCGATTGAAAATATTTTTTCATACATTTTTCCACGAATGTTTTGATTTTGCCCCGCTTTTCAAGTTAAAACCCCTTTTTCGCCCCTTAGGAAGGGTCAAAAGTCAAAGTTAATACCATAAATCGGAAGAACGGTCGATTTTGCCTATAGGTTGACATTTCTTCTGCTGTAGTCTCCAAAAAACGGCCTTTTTCTCTCACGTGTTCAAACATAGTCGCTTGGGCGTTAATGGGCTAATATATATCTCTTCTTCAATTGATACACCTGATATACCAGCTGTTGTAGAGCTAACAAGAATATTGCTCAGTTGAACGTTGAGTACTCAAAGTTCTTGTAGAGTTGATACATTGTAGAATTAAAGCATATTGCAAATCCCTCATTGTGTAGTTGATACAAATCCGAATAAATACGTTGCAGGGATTATCATAAGGCTAGATCGTTGTAGAGGTTCAATATTGCAAACTTGAGACTCTTGTACAGTTGGTGGATTGCCGAGTTTGTACAGATGAGAGGTAAGTCATTGTACAGTTGAAAAAACGGACTTGCAGCGTTGCAGAGATAAACATTGTGGAAACGAGACCCTTTCGAAAATTAAATCGGGTTTTCGGGTTAGATCTTTGAGTTTTTTTCAAAGCGGTGGAGCAAGTAATGATGGAATACGAAACGAATTGTGAGAAAAAACTTAGCGGTACGAATCAGACAACTACCGTATTTGAGGTTGTGTTGGACGACGTATTTTACTTACTCCAGAATTTAACAAATATAAAATTCTGACCCGGTTGGCAATATTATTAGCGAAGCTCAGTTTTCGAAATTTTGCATACTTGACACCACACTTTCAAGAGAGCAGGCCCACCCGAAATGATCGTTTCGCCTTGATATTACCGCTGAGTCGAGGATGCGGTTTAGCTTTCTGTACGCTTGCTTAAATCACGACAACGAACGAACCAACAAAAAAAAAACAAATTCGTACGCTACTGAACGAAATGTTGTGTTATGTCACATTTACAATAACTTATCGCAAACGTATACATATATACGGTACCGGTCGAAAGTTTTCGATCACTTTGTATAATTGCAAAATTATATTCGAATAATATAATTCATATTGTTTATATTACAAATATACTATATAGCTTTATAAAATGGATGCTATTATTCTTATATAATTTTATTATTCGATTCAATTATTCAAGGTGAACGAAAAATTTGCAATTATCCAAAGTGACCAAACTTTTGACCGTTGGTGTATACATATATATATACATATAAGAGATGGTAGAAAAAAAACCAAATCAATTTTAGCCCTTCAAACAACAGTATAGGGCTTTAAAAAATCATGCCAAGTTTGAGCTCTCTTGTCTGAAATCCAACAAAGAACATCACTTTGGTGTCAGCTTTCGATTTTGTTAAAACTCATGTATATGGTGGAGCATTAAAAGCCATTACCTTTAAGGGGTGAAACCGCCCCTTAGAGTAAAACGTGTCAAGGGCTGATTTTGCAGGTTCACTCGCACGCGCCCACCGATTTCAGTGAAACATAAACAAAAATGCTCCCAATGCAAAACGATCGCAATTCCACTAAGCGTACCTTTAAGGGGTTATATACAGTTAACATTTTCGGAAAATCGATTTTTTTCGTAATGCACATATATTTAAGTACACACACGGAAAATTTCTTGTTAATCCGGCGAATATTCTGGAAGTTACACGCACATTTGTAAAGTCGGTGAGCAAGATTTCTCGGAAACGGCTGAACCGATCAGTCTCAAATTTTAACACGATCTTTTCAAGTATATTTTTTAGTAATTAATCGAAATTTTCTTCTCACCGATAAATATTTTCCATTTTATAAACAATTTGAGGCCTCAATTTTTGTCAAAAATCGATTTTTGGTAATTATGCAGTATGGGGACTTTTCCGAAAAAAGACGAGAAAATTTTTTTTCGCCATGATGTTGTTTATTCCATTATAGTAAGTGATATTCCGTCGGGGGAGGCTGACATTTCCCATTAATTCCATACGTTATGGGGTTTCGAAGTTTCCAGAAACATGTGATATTTCGACGCCTCTTGTTTATTGTCGCTTAGCAGCTACGCGTTTCCTTAAGGCCAACCCAAACAAACAAACCCACACAAACCCAAACAAACACTCCAATATAGGCGTCGAAATATTAAAAAATTCCCTATTTTACCACGTGTTTCCGCGAACTTCAAAACCCCATAATTTTTGGAATTAATGGGAAATGTTACATAGTGGAAATAAACAAGTTAACGGTAAAAAAAAAAATTCCCGTCGTTTTTCGGAAAAGTCCTCATACTGCTTAATTACCCGATTTTTTTTAGAAGCCGCCATTTTGTCAAAAATTATCATTTTGCTTATTCCTTCGATCAATTACAAGATAATCCATTATATTAGAGAAATATTTTTCGTTTTTTCATTTTAGATGATCCAGTCCAGAGATATCGTGCTCACCGCAAAACGCCTTTTTTTCGAGGTGCTCCCGGAGATCAGCTATAGCAGCTTTCAAAATAATTATTTTTACAAATAATAAATGTTAAAATACAGTTAAAAGTTACGATAATATGTGTACGAATTTATACGTCAATAGATATAAAGGTCTTCTGAAGAAAAATTCTCGAAAAATCGATCTTTTTGGGCCTCCTGTATATAACCCCTTAAGGAAAATCAACAATTGAGGGACGACATTTTTTGACGTTATTTCGCTTACCCCACGATCAAGATAGGTGCATTGAAATGAATGAAACGGACAACACTTTGAAGGGGGGATAAAATTAATGTTTACGTATATGACTTTCCATTTTCGACGATTTTTAATGGAAAATAAGGGTTTTGGGGAAATGAAGAGTGATTTCGTATTCGGGAGGTAAAAACGAACCAATATGGACTCATTATAAAAATACTGAAAATTCAAATGGTTTTTTCATTGTGGCAAAAAATGTGTGGCTTCACTGAATTGTCTTTCATTTTGTTCTGTTCCAATTGGAATCTTCGCTCTGGGCCCAGTCTTTCCATAGTCCCCTCCTTTATCAAATGCCGTTTGATTTGTGGAGCTTTAATTATTTTTCGATTTTTGGCCGAATTTCATAGACGGATCAAAGATATTTGGGAACTTTTCCATACTTTGTCTCTTTTTCGAACTTTTTTTTAAGTCCACTTTCCTGGAAATTCAATTGAGATATCGAGAAAAATCAAATGGTATTCTCTACGTCTATCAAAATCCTTCCCCCCCTCCTAACTTTGACACTCCAATACTGCCGTCATATGGAAGGCGGCATCTACAAAAAAAAATTGAAAATGCCTTTTTGGTACCGTTTTCGATCGGTAAACGCATTTTCGATTTTTTGTATATGCCGCCTTCTTCCATATGACGGCAGAATTGGACAGACGTTATGCTTGTTTGAAATTTCGGAATTCTGGCGAACCTGAAAAAGTGGCTGTATGAGTCGAACACTTTTTTTTCGACTTTTACTATATTTTATGAGCCTATCCCATGGAAAAATTTCCGCTGATTACGAATCAGTTTTTTTTCCTTTCGAAAATTACGCCGGCTGAACGCGAAATGCGGGTTTCCATACTCATATGATTTTTAATAGAAATTGATGGTTTCAGGGGAAATAAATGGCGAATTTCTATTCAGGAAGTAAAAATACATCGATATGGACTTACTAACGATAATTTTTCGAATCCAAATTGTTTCCGAATTTTTACCAAAAATGTGTAGCTTGACTAAATTCTCCTTTCATTCTTTCTGTTTCAATTTGATTATTCGCTCTGCGATGTGCAAAAATGATCGAGTGTTACCACTCAGACTCAAGCGAGAGAGCTCATTTTTGGCATGCATTTTTTCCATACCTCGTAACTTTATGCGACGGTTTGAGAGTTCAACTCTTGTCCCGACACACTGCAATACGTAGGTAAGAAAACAAGAAAAAAAGCGAACTAGCCTGACAATTTTGAGGATTAAGTCGAGGCAGCTACGACGATCGTCAATCTTGCCGTTCAATGAATTTCAATAAAACTTTTCTTATATCTTATATTTCCATATTTAATCAAACGCTATGGATAATCTTCGAAGAAATACGCACAAAAATGTAATTCACGCTTGTACACGATATTCTCGATCGTTCCGATTCATTTGTTTCTTTTTTTTTCTTTTTTTTTTCGTTATATCCAACTACATTCTAAAACAATAATATCGACGAGATTCGATACGATTTTGTAGTGATTTTTGTTTTCTCGTCAATGATTAATATCTAAATGCTTTTTCACAAGGTCGAGGAGCGACGAATTCGTTGAGTTTATCGTCGGGTATGGTCGTAGCGGCGAAACGATTGAACGCGTGCGAATATTCGGGACTCCCGAGATCGCGCGAAACGTTATCAGTTGATTTTGCGAAGTCTGCGATACGTTTCGCGTGTTCAGGCTGTATCTTCGTCGTTTTCGTTATTCGATCGGTAACCACTCGAGCGTCTACCGCCACCGCCACCACTACCGACACTAGCACTGTATTCCGTCCCCGTGTGCTGGGTCTCGTACATTTTCCGATTCTCCAGGTACCGACGGTAATTGTTTTCGCGCTTTTTGCGCTGCTCGTCCGCCTGTTGGCGCAATTTTTCCGGATTCATGTGCGACGTCACCATGTGCCGCGTCAACGAGCTCATGAATTTGTACGTTATGCCGCACACGTCACACGCCAGTATCTCTTGGTTTCCATCTTGTTTCTTCGGGTTTTTTCATGAAACAGAGAAACGAGGGGAGAACGTTGAAACGTTTGCCGGTGTACCGCGGTTCACGATATTACGAGGGGGAACAAAAAAATCATAAATCAATGGGTAAATAAATGTGCAAAAGCGTTTCACTACGTTTCTACGTACGGTACCGTGGACGTTTTCTCTTTGGCAAATTTTACATTCCTCCCATTCGGACTTCGGGAAAGTGTGAATTCTCGCAATGACATCTGCGAGCGATCTTCGACCTTTACAAACGCGAAATCATCGACGGGACAATTTTTCGCTACAAATCAAGCCATGTTAGAAAATCTTCTGTACGAAAGAGGACGAGAAGGATAAAGACGGCCGAATATCACAAAACTTACTTCTTTGCCGAAAAAAAAAGTGGCTCACGTCGGGACTTGAGGAAGCTTGAAACTTGAATTTTGCACTTTGTTTACTCTCAATTTTCAGTATTCTTGAGTATTGCTTCGCAACGGAAAAAAATAAGAGCCGGAATAATGGTAGGGTAATAATATGGCAACGAATCAAAAAAAGTTATTGCTCCTCACATCACGCAGTATAAATACTAAAGTGACATTTGGGATAATCTTGAAAGTACGCGGTAACTCTTCGTAAAAAATATCAGGAAACGACACTCTGAGAGAGCGTATTCCAATGCAAAAGATACCTCTTAAGGGATAACACCACTCTAGGATTTTGGAAAAATGGTTTTTTTTTCTTAAAAAATACTTTGGGGTCATAAAAGCAATATGCAAATGGTTCTGTAGCGATTTTTTTTAAAGGTTCATTTGTTGATTTTGCCGCGGCGCCAAAATGCGCCATTTTTTTCAAAATTTGATAAAAAATCCCTAGTGCCACAGCTAATAATATATGGATTATAATTCTTTTGGTTTTTGTTCCAGATCTCATGCTTTACGTGAAAAACGTCCTCCCGCGAAGTTATTTGTAAAAAAAACGTTTTTCAAGATGGACTCTGTCGCCGCCATTTTGTATGAAAATTATCATACATTTTTTGAATACTTTAATTTGTGTTGAATAAATCCTCAAAAGAAATCCTATTCCTTTTTTCATACTCCCAAAATGAATTGTCAAAGTGAGGCCTTATTTTCTGTCGCTATAGTGGTGTTGTCCCTTAACTCCCTAATGACTGAATCAACCCATTATCAAGCGCCGTTACCCAAACTTAAGATCTAATATTTCCTTAACTATATCATAACGGTTGTTTGCAAAAAGCGTCAAGTACGACCATTTGCTTTGAAATAAAGTATGTTCGAATAGTACCAAAAAAAAACCAGTTCGAATAAAGCCTCCGTGGATTCGTAAAATAAAATTGCAATAAACTCGAACCGTCAAAAGTCGTCGCCTCGATTAGTACCGTCTAGTGCGTTCTTTTTATGTTAAATAAAATCCTCAGTAGTAAAGCAGTTCGCTTGTTCGGCAAAAATCGACTCAGAAAGTGACAGATAGTTTCCAAAATGTTTGATTCGATACAGAGTTGGGCGTAATTCTATTTATAAATACGAATACGAATTTATTCACATCGCGATTTTCATGTCAATACAAACACAAATTTATTCATCCTTCACTTATTTGTATTCACATGCATGCATAGAAATACAATTGTATTCGCAAATATTCTGAACATACAAATAAATTCACACAAAAAATTGTGCAGATTCACAAAAAATTGTAAATACAACAAAAATCACAAAATGAGTTGTGAATTTTTTCGTATTTAAGACAAATTAAAATCAAATTCACAATGATTAGATTAAAATTTACACCAAAAGTGAGTTCTTACGTATTTTGCGAGAAACGTTGCGTCGAGGCAAATAAATTTTTGCAAAAAAAGTTGTGAGTTTCAAATATTACATTATAAATATGAAAAAATTTATTAATATTTAGTGAATTTCCTCAAGTTGAAGAAAATAAAAATCGAACTTATGACATTTATATTAAAATTTACACCACAAGTGAGTTCTTACGTATTTTGAGAAAAAACATTGTGTTGAACTCAACACAATGTTTTCTCTCAAAGTACGTGAGAACTCACTTTTCGTGTAAATTTTAATCTAATCATTGTGAATTTGATTTTAATTTGTCTTAAATACGAAAAAATTCACAACCTATTGTGTGAATTTTTTTGTATTTACAATTTTTTGTGAATACATTTGCTGTCACAGATTTGGATGTGAATTTTTTTTAATTCACAGGATTTTTTGTGAATATTCGCAATTTTTTTTGTGAATTTATTTGTATGTTGAGAATATTTGCGAATACAATTGTATTTGCATGCATGCATGTGAATACAAATAAGCGAAGTATGAATAAATTTGTATTTATATTCACATGAAAATCACGATGTGAATAAATTCGTATTCATATTTATAAATAGAACAAGGCCCAACTCCGATACGATACTTCGTCAACGAAAGAAGAATAAAAAAAAAACAACTACAATTTAACGATCGAGGAATGCGGAAGTGATTTCGTTGCACGTCGAGTCTTCGCATCGTCGTATCTCAACGTTAAACTTGAAACGTATCCGCGTACCGAATCCTCGTACTGAGCTCATGTTTGTAATTCAATGGTATTTTTTCGACGTACTTGCTTATGCACCATCATGTGACGCTGCAAATTGTTCAACCGATTAAATTCCCGACCACACACCTCGCAGTCGAATTTCTTGTCCGGATCGTGATTCTTCTTGTGGAGATTCAGATCGGCCGCTTGCAGGAAGGACTTGTGACATATGTCGCATGTGTGGGTTCGTTGATCGCCCGCCAGATGGGACTGCTCGTGTTTCGTCAGCGCGGCCTTTTCCAAAAATCGCCGACCGCAGTAGATGCAAGGCAACGGACGCGACTGTGGATTGTGCTGGGTGAGATGGCGACGCAACGCCGTGGACGTGGGAAAACTCTTGCCGCACTCGAGGCACCCGAAAGGACGATCGCCGATGTGAGTTTTGCGATGACGCGCCAATGTATTTTGATCGGTGTATCTGCAATGGAAAAATCGTCGATCGTGGAGCAAGAGATCGAGGGTTGAAATTGTTTTTTTTTTTTGGTCAAAGATCGCGATATCGAGTTTCTAATTTCGGCAAATACCTTTTCGGACAAAGATCGCAGGGGAAATTTCGGGTCGTTATGTCCTCCTCTGTCGCGTGCTTTAGTCTGTTGTGCCTCAGCAATTGGAACGACGTCTTGAAGCTTTTGGCGCACAGCTCGCACTTGAGACTGTCCGTGGTCGGTATTATGACCTGTGTTCTCTTCTGGCCATTTTCGTCCTCGGATATGATGAGCGAAATTGTCACGGTATTGTCCTCGTTTTCGGGATCATTCGGGTTCGAACTCGAGGCAGCACTCTACGTATACGAACAGCAAGGATTTCACGTTGATTTCTAATGCGAACTTACGTGACAATCGAGTGAGTGGGAATTGCACGAGGATTTACTTAACGCACATCCATCTCCGGAACGATGAAATTATCGTCGTCGAAGGCTTTGCCATCGTCGGCCGATGTCGTCGGTGCTGTACTTTCCTCGTGATTATTTGTGTTTTCCGGCATCTCCTGCTCGTCGGCGGTGTTGTCCGCAATCGCATAATTCCCGTCGGCAGTGAGATAAACCGGTTGAAGCGTGCCACTTTCGTCCTTGAAATACAACTGGCCGTCCTCGTCCTCGTGCAGGAATATCTGGTCCTGTCGAAACATCATTTACCGTTACTTCCGCTTTCGCAGATCTGACCATTTTGTTTTGTGGTTTTTCATGGTGTTGAAGTTTACATCGTTTGAGTGCAACGAACATTCTTCTCGATTTTATTTATTCATTTTTATTATTATCTACAATGGTTTTTTTCGCAGCTTTTGGTTATAAATTCCCAATAAGAATTCTCAATAATGTTTCGGGGATTTTCATGGCTTAAATGTAGAAAAAATACGAAAATATATATGTATATATTTTCGTTCCATTCGAACGATGCAAATTTCAAGGTTTTTCAGGGTTGTTCGTTGGATAAGCGACGTGGTTAACTTTTCTCCCGTGCTGCGATACTACAAAGTTTTCTCGATAATATATGGTCAAATGTACGGACGGCTACACGCGGAGCGTTGAATTTTTTATTAAATGGTCTTGAAGTTTGCATTGTTGCAATGCAACGAAAATTCTTTTTCATATTTTTATTTCCTTATTTTTGTTTGACAAAATCTTTTGTTTTCACCTTTGAATTCTAGATATCTCTCGATAACCGACATAAAAAATGATCAACGAATTTTCGCATAGAAGATTAGCTACGAGAAATTCGAGCAATTGAAAAATGAGTTTTCATTGCATTCCAACGATGCAAACCTCAATGGCATCAAATTCACCCGTCCAACCTTGGTTAAAATGTCATCTTTTCTCTGATTATATTTTGAAAACTGAGCGATCAAAAAATTTCTTCGCACTCATCCGAATGATAGTCCTCTCCAGCCAGATTTTTCCACCAAAAATATATCGACGCGTTTACTCGTAATATTAAGAGCTTACACATAGTTGACATTTTTGAAAATATTGTTTTTTGGTTTCCGGTGGATTTTCAAAATATAACGTTTTAAAAATATTCTTTGAACGTTCAAGTCGATCCGTGAAAAATTTAGAAAGTTATCGGCGTTTATAGGTAGGTTCCGTGAACCGGTGGAACTGGACGCGTCTTTCTCAAAATGATTGTTTCAAAATTAGTGGCCACGATATTTAACAAATCACTGCACCGAAAAACTTTAAATTTTACAAGCCCCTTTCACATATGAAGAAGCAGTGCTTGAAAAAGGGAATTTTTATTGAGGGAAATATTTTATTGAATCCTTCGTCCAAGTACTAGATCATATCATGAAAAAACTAATTACGTTGAATTTCTTTTTTGTTTCGGATGATTCGTTTCCGAGCAGCAGTGGTCACCGCGAAGGACGTTTTTCAAACAGCGGTCTGCACAAACCCTTGTATCTACCACGTTTATGAATATTCAATAATAATAGTGTAAAAGGGACGTAAAACCGTATTCTTTGTTGTAAAAAAAATGTTGAAAACCTGCCCACGTTTTCCGAGAAAGAATTCACGAAAATCCTTTCCTCCAGCCACGAGGGATCATTACAGTATAAAATTGGCTATAAGATAGTATAGATAGTAATTTCGTAACATTAAAAGTAGGAGTTTTAAACCGTCGGCGCATTCAAAGTTCGGGATTTCAGCGCCAGGTCAAGATCATGCCAGCGAAAGTCTACACAGTTGACTGTAAATGATGCAAAACGTATAACATTGCCTAGACAAATTTCAAAATTGACGCAAAATCACTTTTTCAATAAACAAAAATCCTTGAAATAATTCGGTGATTTATTGAAAATTTGGAAACTTTTAAAACTTCCATATCCGAATTATTTTGACGGTGTTCAGATTTTCGGAGTTTTAATGTTTCGTGTAAAATTCTTTCGGAGTTTTGAGCGTTCTGATCATTCAAAGTTCGGAATTTCAACCCGGCCCCATCTTGAATTTCGGAACATTAAAATTCGGAATTTTAAACCGTCAGAGCATTCAAAGTTTGGAATTTCAACCCGGCCCCATAAGATCCATACCACATTTGAAATCAATCGGTTGAGTGGAATCCGAGATTTTATATCAACCAGGTTGAAAAAAGAAGTTTCGAGAAAAACGCGTTTAAAGTTTTGAGTACGATTTCAGTCAACCGCAGCTATCTAACAAGGAAAGGTTGCGAGGTCGATCTCTCCGATTTTGATGAAATTTGGCATGCTTGTAGAATGGGTGAAAATAGGCGATATCAAACATACTGTTCAATTTAAGGGGCCAGTCCACTTTGAAAATTTCAAAAAATCGAAAGCAAGCAAGACTTGAAGATATCGATGATGATGAGCTATCAGAAGGGATTTTGTACGGTGCAGGAATTTCCGATTGAGTTTAGGTAAGAGTTTTTCATAGTATAAACTTCAAACGCGTTTTTCTCGAAACAACGTTTTCAAAATCTAGCTCCATCGTATCTCTAAAACTAATAAACCGATTCTCTTGAAATTTGAACCACATATTGTAAACATGATTCGCAACAAGATAAGCCTCGATGGTTTAAAAATTTTGATCTTTACTCTTTTTTTTGCGAAGAACTGCGGAAAAAATGCGTTTTTTTTTACTTTTTTTCGTTTTTTATCTGCCATTTTTTTATTTTTTGATAAAACTTTATATCCTAGGGTCATTTTGTAGCTGGTGGCATACTGAATCTAATCGACTTTGATTTTTTTTTTCAGACAAGCCGTTGCCGTGTTGTGATGGAGCTACCTAGCCCATCTATTTTTAAGGCGTTACGTTAAACTATAGTTTTGGTACTTAAAAATGAATAAAAATGCATTCAAATTTTTTGTTTTACGTATTTCAAGACTTTATTTATCAAGCCCAACAACTTTTATATTCATATCTTTTATAAACTCTTCAAAAAAAAAAATCGCGAAAATAGCCTTTTTTCGTGCCTCCAAAGTGGACTGGCCCCTTAAACATACTGTTCAATTTTTGGGGCCAAATTCGAATTATTCCGATTGCCTTTCTCAGAAATAGGGATTCGACCAGCTGCGTAAGACTTGGCGCGGACGGACGCGTTTTTCTCGAAATGTCGTTTTTCAAAACGGTGTGCCCTCTCAAAGGAAGAGTTTTCAAGCTATCCGTCTCAAATTTTGAGGATCCATCCTTCACGCCATTCTTTATCTTGCTGTGGAAGCTTTTTTTAAATCATCATATTTTTAAAAATGAAAAACTGTCGAAAAAAGCGGCTAAATTCAATTTTTTTTCAAACCGCCGCCATTTTGTCAATTATGATATTTTTAAAACTTCCATAGCAAGATAGCGGCTTTCAGGTTTGATTTTAAAAAATCTCCATAGCAAGATAGATGCTTTCATACTGATTAATTATCTTTTTTACAAATTTTGTTTCGAATAATATTTACAGCAACCGTGTACACCGTGAGCACTCCTTTTTTCGGAGACATTTTCAACCGTTAAAAAAATGTTAATAATGAAAATAAACGTTTGAAAATTCATTTTCTGTTCTTCATAAGTGCTTTGATTTAACATAAAAAAATCCGACTGATTAGCGTATTTTAACCATCGAAAAAAAAACACGAAAACCTGCTATTTTTTACCCGTTACGCTGTGATCCTTTAAACGAACGTGGCTGGCGATACATGATAAGATGATACGTTCGAAATAAACTAACTCGCCTGAGAAGTTATAAAGTCAGTTCGTACGTCTCAAACGGCTAGATATTGATTTAAAAAAAAAATATTTTGCAACAAACGTGCTATCCACATACCTGCACAGCCTCTTCCTCCGCCCCGGCCTCCGCCTCTTCCTCCTGATTCTCGTTGGTGCCCTCATTAGTCCCGTCCCATTCTTGCTCCTCGTGCTCTATTGCTTGTTCCGCGTAGTCGTGATACTGAACATCGTCGTCTTCAGCTGACTGCGCCACGTAAACAGTTTCCATGTTATCACCCTCGTAATAAATCGTTCCCTCGATAGGAATCGGGTCATCGTCGGGGCGCTCCATCTGCGCGGACAAATCATGCATCCGTTCAAACCTTTGTTGTAACTTTGAAAACAAAAAACAAAAAAGCGTATATGTATATATCAGAATGTTGCATAAATCAAAGAATTCCGCCCTAATAGGCGATTTTATCGAAGTTTTGGATGCATATCTGTCGTATCGAGATATTGTATCTCGATGAAAAGAAACGATACAATGGAACGCCTCAACGAAGCGATCCAAACAATAATTCTCCTTATTCGAAGAAACGAAAATAAATTTCAATTATTATGATTCTGCTACTGCTTCGGGTTGGCAATTAAGGGGGCAGATGCCTTTACGCGAAGTCTCCCGATTTTCATGATTTTTTTTTTGACAACATTTTTTCACCATTTTTTAGACTTAGAGTATGTTTTATTATTACTTTTGACTGCTACATGGTATTTTTTTTTGTCAATCTCTAAAAACGGCGTAGGTATGGCACGGTCTTCTAAACAGCATTTTTAAAACGAGCGTGACGTTTAGCTAAAAAATTAATCGATCGATTCTGATGAATTATTGTTTAGAAAATGATACTAAATGTTTTTGAAACAAAAAAGTATTTTTTTATGGCAAAAAGTAGCCATTTTTTGTCGGAAAATTCATTTTTTTTTGTTTCAACGCGTACCATATCATCGATTGTCAACATTTCCCACTTTTTCTCGGTTCATATTCTGCGTACGAGTGTTAAGGGCTTATCCTACTGTGACTTGAAAATAATTTTTTTTGTTTGTTTTTTCCTTAAAAAAATAGTTTGAACGGTTAAGATTAATATGCAAAAAATGTAGGAATGGCAGATTAACGGTAAGACATGAAAATAAAAAAAATTCACTCTAAAAATCCGTGCTCGAACTTTAAACGCGTTTTTCTCCAAACTATGTTTTTCAAAACGGTGTACACGATATCTCGAGCTGTAATCAATGAATCGACTAGAAATTTGGTACACATGTTCAAAGGAATAGTACTTTTCGGCGGACGGAAGATTTTATCGTTTTTGTTTTTTGTTTAATAATTATTGATTAAAAAAACGTTTCTTTGAGCCGAAAATTTCGAAAAAATTCAGGAATTTTTTTTTCGTCACCAAAGAGGAAAACAATAAAAAAAGCTCCGTCCGCCGGGAGCCAATACAATGTAGTCATTAAGCATTTTTTTTGTTTTACATCACTGTTACTTGCGATTCACGTACACCGATCGACCGCGAACGAAAATCACCGGAACGCGCGAGGAGATATAACCCATCCAATAGCAAACTTTTTTCAACAAAAATTTTTGAACGCACTCTTTAACGTGTACGTGACATCGTATAAAAAAATTGTCAACATTGCGTTGGTAGTTTTTCCGTAATTAATTATTGAAAATTAGTCTCGTACGTGTCACGCCGTCTGACAAAATTCGTCGCAACCCGCTTAGAAGACTGTGCCATACCTCCGCCAATTAAAAAGATCAATAAAAAAAACACCATGTCCCAGCCAAAGGTAGTAATAAAACATACGCCAAGTCTCAAAAAAGGAGAAATCTTTCCTCTAAAAAAAAACATAAAAATCAGCAATCTTTTTCTAGCCTAGACCGTATCTCCCCCCTCAATTCACTCGTTTCAACGATGCGGAAAAATAAATTTAAAAAACCGTGCATTACGAAGAATTCCGTACTTTTAGGTGACGAGAGGATTCCTGATTGTGACTGGACGCGTTATCCCTGTTCGTCTTAGCGTTGGTCGATTTCTTCGACCCAAGTACCGTGTATATCAAGTCATTTTCGGAATTTTTCACGATCTCGTGTTGTTGCTCCTCCTCCTCCTCTTCTTCCTCGGCCTCCTCCACCCCCTCCTCGTCGCCTTCGTTCTCATCGGTTTCCAAGGAATTTCTGATGTTCCGAGCATCTGTGTAGTCCGTGGATGCTCGGGTCTTTGCCGCCTTGTAAACGGGCTCGGCGTTCGTTTCACCGGAAGAAGAGTATTGAACGTCCCTCGAGCTGGCTGGCCTCTTGCCGTTTATCGAGTGTACTTTCTGCACCGCCGCAACGAAGAGACTGTTGTTCCTTCCGGACGTGCCGTTGTTGACACTGCGCAGCTCCGCGACTTGATGCTCGTTATCCTCGTCCTCCCAGTCCTCGTCGACGTCGTAAGTTACCGAAGTGGCTCTTCCGTTAGTCTCGTTGCTCGGATACTCCTGATGGTACGTGGACAATCGGACTTCTTCGTAATTAAAATGGTCGTGCGTCGCGACAGCCTGACTGTCCTCCTCGCCTTGACTACCGGACGCGTAGAAGTCTGTACTCGTTTCTCGATGTTCGCCCAGATCGGGCGCGCTCTGGCATTCGTCGCCCGTACCGTCCTCGTTATCCGCCTCCTCGACTTCCTCTTCGAACGTCTCCTCGATTTCCTCTATCTCCTCGATTATCTCCACTATTTCCTCAACTTCGTCCCCCTCCTCCTCCAGCACATCCGACGCGTAAACTATCTCCTCCTTTACGGACATTCCGTGTTTGGTTACAGCCGACGCCACCTGGGCTACTTCCATCCCCAAATTCTCCATCTTCGGTCGTGCGTTTCTATCTGAAAACATTGTCGTGACTCAGATCGTGACGAACGTTCGGACTTTACGCCCACGCAATTCAATCGTCCGGTACAAGGAGAAAAAATACATCTAGATATTCGGAAAAGTCAATTATAAGGCGTGCATTCCGTTGGCTTTCTCCGGACGTTCGCGGCATCAGCATTTTTCGAACGAACGGTCTATACGTGGAGTCAAATGTGGGGATGCAGAGACGAAAAAACGCATTACGGACAACTTTGTCGTTGGCTTTGCCGTTGGACGAGGGAGAACTGTTCGCTAACGTAGCGTACTTCGAGATTTGCTCTCGGAGTTCGGTAAAAAGGCGCATACAGTTCTGTCGCGAGTGCGAAAAATCGAACGGGTATATCCTTGGGAATGAACATTGCTGTGGATGAATAAAAAAAATACATCGGGAGGAGTTTTGAAAAATTAATTTTCGATTTGTGCCGACAAACTATCAGCTGCGAGGCTACCTCATGTCGTTGACAAAAATTACAAAAAATGTTACTATTTATTAATCACCGACATGCAATGCGCGCGCGCACGTAAATGCACACACATGTGAATCGATGCGGAGGATTTGCAAGTGCATGCACGGGAAACATGAGCATACTTGATTATTTACGAAGCCACTGGTGTGGGTGTTATTGCGTGAAATTCTATCGTAGCATCGATATTCCGGATGAACTATAGCGACGGGTTTCCTTTCCTGCATAAAAAAGACGCCCTCCCCCCCTCTCGAATTTGAGCGCCCAGTTGGACGTAATACGCGTTGTCGAGGCAAGCAGATTGTCTCATAATTACACAATGAAATGACGCTAGGAAAAATTGCTGGCGCTAGAAATACGAAACGTTCGTATTTTTGTTGAAAGAAAACAAGAATCGTGGGGCATTGAACGAAGTAGAAGAGCGCGCGATAACAGGTTAACAGTTTACTTGTCGATGCATAGTCTCTTTTAATGGCCGATTTTACGCTTTGATGTGTATACAAGCAACGACGAAAATAACGCATCAACGGGCCTGTTGGAATTCTCAACAACGTGGCAATATTTGGTACAAAGTGTTTCGGAAAATAATTGACGATCACTCACTCCGTGGAATTTATCATATTATAATTGAAATTCGTTTTCGAACGCGGTCGAGTCGCCAGTCGGTACGGGAATGCCTTGCATTTATCAACGGACAGCAAAATGGCTACGGGACACGAAATTGGGCGCGATATCCTGCGGCGACTCTTTCGTATGGCGTTTTGTCGTAGAAAACGATTAATTATTTAATTTTTCTATTGTTCCACAATACGGACGATGAAATGATGTACTCACTGTCCAGCGATTGTTTACTCGAAGCGCCGAAAATTAAACGCGAAAAACACTCTGTCGAATAGACTTTTTTACTCGGTCGATACGCGATACACGGGAAGCGACATTTCCTTGTTCAGTAGTCAAGAGACGCCACCTTAAACGGCGCCGACCGAGATGGGTTTGTATCATGGTCTTACATACAGGTCTTGCAACGAAGCTAAATTTTCGTGGTGGGGGTACGCACGCTTATCGGCTTCACTTTTCGCTTCACTGGGCGCCGCTACGCGTCGCTACTAGCAAGGGGAAGTAGTTTCCCCCTTACCTCTTACCGGCGAATGGGCCCAAGGTGTTTACGTGTGTTTTTGTGGCGCGATTGTCGAAATAACCTTTGTTTGCGACCATATACCAGGCTCTACGTGACTTACCGTGATACATTTTTTATCGTGTTTTTACGCATAAGTGTGAATTTTTTTTGGTAGTGTTTGCGAAAAAAATGCGAAATGGCTAAGGGTTGCGCGGTTCGCAATTGTAAAACGGGGTAAAAAAATTGTAAGCAGAAATGTTCCGTGTTTCGCGTGCCTAGAAACGTCGAACGATACAAAAAATGGCTCGATGCTATTCCGGGACTGAAAGAGTCTCAGTACGTGTGCGAAAAACATTTCGAAGAACGATGTATTGTGAGACATTGGAGAAAAAAGGATGTAAATGGTCGTAATATGTGCTGGTATGAATTAATGTATTCAAAAAGTTTTCAGTTTTTTTTTTAAATGAAAGTAGTCATCTTTTTTTAATCAACATATTTTTTTATTGGTTTCATATATTATGCAGTTTACACGACAGTACGGTAAATTAAGTTAGGGCAAACGGCGCATGCGTTGCGTTCAGGAGGGAAAAGGACAGAAGAGCTATTTCTCTCTTCGTCGCACCACTACTTCCCCTTGCCGTCACGCACTGAGCGGCAGAAATCGGAATAAAAAACAACGGCTAAGGGCGCCTACCCCCACTACCGCCGTTGTCAGACCTGTCTGTAAGACCGTGGTTTGTACCTAAGCGGTGAACGCATGCGCATCTCACGACCACTCGCGATCACTCGATGCCGTGCTTCGCGTAAAACGTCACATTTGTCGATACGATTGGTCGACCATTCGTAAAGTCTAAATTCCCTAGAAAGACGGCTAATGTGACTAGCAAGCGAACGATGAAAATTGCACACTGTAGGTAGAGTCAAAATTGTTGTAAAAAATAATAAATGCTATTATGTTTCGTAATTTATGGGATATCGGTTCAAATTATATAACTCTTTGTTCCGTTGTAAAGAGGCAAAATGTGTCGTTCTTACCACCTTAAGGCACAGTGAATGTATACCGCCGACATGCGAGTGCATGAGAGATGGCTGAAATTTTCGAACAGAGATTTCTCAATGAAGAATATTTAGGACAAAATAAAATCGTCAAGCTTTGCGTCAGGGAATTCTCTGGATGTTTTGTTTTTCCTGACAACCTTAGCCATCCATGAGAAAGTTGGTTGGGAAAATTTGTGAGGTTATGTTAACCGTGAACGTGCTCTCAAGGTTATGGAGCACACGCTCCGACCACTTCAAAATGTTTAACCCTAATATCGACCAAAGGATGCAATCAGTTGAGATGACACTTATCGTGTACATGCAATATTGTTGAAGAAAGAGCCTGACGGGCGACATTTGTCCAAATTTTGAAAGAAAAAAACTGTAGATTGCAGTTGCCATAGGATGAATTTTAAATTACCAACTGATGCACAGAATTCATTCACATTTCGAGACCGTTAGCTTCTCGACAGTGAAAAAACACATTTTGAGCGTCGTTTCAACTGTTTCCATGGAAAAAATGCCGGAGAAATTGGGGTTTAGGGGGAGGGTAGGGGTTTCAGTGTGAAAAAAAAACACTTTATGCGATTTTTTTTTCATCTATATGGATAGAGTAAATTTATTGAAACCTTTTGTACATTGTTAAGTGTCATTTCAAAAACATTCCGTGAAATTTGTACGCGAAAATATCCACAAACAAGCCGGTGGTAAAGCTTTTCCAAGAACGCCTTTGAAAAAGCACGATTTGTGGTGTTCACTGTATCTCAGCTAGAAATTATCTGAAATCAAGTACCATTAAAATTTAGTCAAAGTATTATCAAAACCTCCCCCAACGGTCTTTGATCATTTTTTTCATTTCTAAATTTTTGGTGGTCATATAAAGTGAAAAGTGCTATTTTTCACGAAAAAATCCGCCATTTTGGGGATGGAAAACTCCCTCAATGTAAAAAAATCTCAAACTAACCGTTGGGCAGAGGTATTTTATATGTAGAAAGGGGGCTAGGTTAAAATTCCGAACTTTGAATGATTAGAACGCTCAAAACTCCGAAAGAATACTACCCCGAAAGATCAAAACTCCCAAAGAATTTTACCCGCAAGACCAAAACTCCGAAAATCTGAACGGGGCCGGGTTGAAATTCCGAATGTTGAATGATCAGAACGCTCAAAACTCCAAAAATATACTACCCCGAAAGATAAAAATTCCGAAAGAATTTTACACGACAGACCAAAACTCCGAAAATCTGAACACCGTCAGAATAATTCGGCTATG
The DNA here is from genome assembly GCA_944452715.1 of Ophion slaviceki. Taxonomy (NCBI): domain Eukaryota; kingdom Metazoa; phylum Arthropoda; class Insecta; order Hymenoptera; family Ichneumonidae; genus Ophion; species Ophion slaviceki. The sequence goes on along the minus strand of OX101786.1, from coordinate 26,032,948 downwards.
GAAGTTTTTAAAATTTCAAAATTTTCAATAAATCGACGAATTATTTCAAGAATTTTTTTTTTACTAAGAAGTAATTTGACGTTAATTTTGAAATTTATCTAGACAATGTTATACGTTCTACATAATTTACAGTCAACTATGTAAACTTTTGCTGGCATAATCTTTATGAACCTTGTACTTTCGGAACATTAAAATTAGGGATTTTAAATCGTCGGGGCATTCAATTTCAGAATTTCAATATTGAAGCAAAATCACTTCTTAATAAAAAAAAAATCTTGAAATAATTCGTCGATTTATTGAAAATTTTGAAACTTTTACAACTTCCATAGCCGAATTATTTTGACGGTGTTAAGATTGTCGGAGTTTTGGTTTTTCGTGTAAAATTCTTTCGGAGTTTTGATCTTTCGGAATACTATTTTTTCGGAGTTTTGAGCGTTCTGACCATTCAAGGTTTTGAATTTCAAACCGGCCCCATCTTGAATTTCGGAACATTAAAATTCGGAATTTTAAACCGTCAGAGTTCGGCATTTCAACCCGGCCCCGTAGAAAGTGTGTACCAAGTTTGAAATAAATCGGTCATGTAGTTTTCAAATGGCAGTGAACACGGACTTTGAAAAAGTGGTTTCGAGAAAAACGCGTTTGAAGTTTAGAGAAGTCGTAGCTACAGTGTTAGAGGAGCGGGACTAAATAGTCCATAACTTCGAGAGTTTTGCTATGATTGGCTTGAAATTTTGGGATTATATTCTTGAAATGTTTAACTATAAGAAAAGACAAAAAAAAGATTTTTCAAAAGTGCAAACCCCTACCCTCCCCTTAGAGCTTTTTGCATAAAAGTAGTAAAATTGTATCAACGACGCTCAAAATATTATCGGCAATGCTGAAAATCTAGTGCATTAGTTCTCCCACAGGTGACGATCGCGCAGGGCGAACGTGCACACATGTACGAGCATCACACACGGACTTGCAGCAACCGTCGCCTATTGGGCCTCTGCTCTTTGCTGTAATTGCGTAGCAGAAGGTTGCTGCGACATCAGGCGGTAGTTTGCGGCGGCTCATGGCCAAAAACTCCGAATTCTGCAATAGCGTCGTGATCGCGTCGAAATTTCGCAGCGTGTCATACATGGCCTTGTGTGGAAGATAGTTATTTGCAAATTCACAGAGTTCTCCGAAAACTTCGGAAAAGGAGGAAATTACTTCCGCTCCGTAAACAGTCGCACACCTTTCACTTTGTTTGTCCAAAATATAGTCTAGGAGGAAAATTGGCCATACATTTTTTACCGATCGGAGGCGTGACCCATGCTCTTAAGGTGGCACAGGTTCGGTCGATAAAAATCTCGCCACAAAAATTTTTCCCTGACGGGTTATATTTCGAGCAAAGCATCGGCTGCTCGTCTCTAAACAAAGCGGACAGCGTTTCTGTTCGATTTTCCCGAAATACCCAGTCTCAGAGAACACTTGGAATCTTTAAAACAGAAATCTCTCCCGCACTGAAAGCGACTCGGTCGGTATACACTTACCTCTCAAGCTGATGCGAAAGACCAACTAAGATTGGACTATTTCAATGCATATTAACATAATGTTCAATAATCGGTTGACCTACAGCGAGCGCATCATTGTAATTTATAATAATTTGAGTATCGAGTAGAGCAGAAGGAACACGATGGAGAGACGTTAATTTCGTTACGGCGCTGCGATCGGCCGAGTATCCAACGGACGGAGACGGACAACATGATACTCGACGTCAGCATCACGCAGACTCTTCGTTATGGACTGTACCTTTAATGATACTGGGGGGTATCTAGACTGTTTTTCGCGCCCAAATTAATGAAATAGGCGGGATTTCACGGCACGTTTGCCAGTAATCATGCATATCGATAATAGCGTCTATGTTGCGTTCGGTAAATAAGTAAAATCGAAAACGCGTGAAAATCTAGAGAAAATTATTCGATTTTCGAAGTTACGCGATTCGTGTACGAGGACCCGCGACAATAACATTTTTCCGAGCACACCTGCGACGTGTACACAATTGACGAGCAGCTCGCGCAAGGACGGCCGTTGAACAACAAAAGCCTCGAAAGTTGCCAAACCACGACGAGGTAAAGGTCACGAAAGAGAAGGAAAAAAAAGGTTACAGTCACAGTTTATATATCCGTATATAAAACGCAATGTCGCAGCCGTCGGTTACGGCATTTTTCAATACGCGCAAGCGACACGCGAACGACGAAATTCGCAACAAGAGCAAAGTCCTGATTCTGGATCAGAGTACAAAAAAAACGATCGTCCCGTCGGGCGAGAAGATCGTCGCGTCGATAAATCCATTGGAAAACACAGAGTCCGAGTTGAAAGCTGTGCCGGCGGAATCGTCGGAGCGCTCTTCCAGTCCCAAGCTCGTTTACGCCGCCGGCTCGGAGACGAAGGCGTCATCGGTCGCGTCCAATAATCAATCGGATGCCGCGAAGTCCGCTCTTAGGGGGAAGATGACGCCCAAAGCGGGAGGCCGGGCTCGCATCACTCGTACCAAAAAGTTCGCCGCCCAAGACGGACAAACGGATATCAGAGAGACCTTTCTGAAAATGAAGACTGAGGCGCCGAGCAAAGCTACGACCAAGACGGTGCCCTTCGAAAAAATGGGAATGCTCAGCCCGAAGAAGAAATGTCCCGCGCAGCCTGTCCATCGAGACGACGAAGCTCCGACGGAAAAAGGCGAGGAATTGTCCGCCGTTGGTTCGCTGACTCCGAAAAAAGACCCCTTCGCCGGCAGAATGACCAGACAAGAGTTGAGCCTCGGCGAAATAAAGAAGAGAATCAATAGGTCGTCCAGACTGGAGGAATTGAAAGCTTCCATCGCCAGGTTCAAGAAGTGCGAGCAAAAACTTGAGCAAATCGAAAAACAAAACGAACAGGAGACTAAAAAACCGCAGATTCGAAAGTTTCAGAGCATCGAACTGGAAGTTCCCATCAGGTGAGAGAACGAGAAGAATTAGGATTGGAAAGAAGAGACGGCGAATTAGAACCCTGCCGAATGATTTATGATGATTTTTATCTACTCGGAAATTCAATTGTTTTTTGTTTTTTGGGAAAAGAAAGATAGGTCTCCAAAAATTGAAAATTTCAATGAACTCAAATCTTCTTAATGATATTTCAATTATTGATCCAATATTTACGCGATGTCTTATTATTGGGCTAAGATTGCAGCGAAAACGGAACTATTTCTTCCTTTTGTTAAAAAGCAAAAAAATTATTTTCGTTTTAGTAAAAGACAGGTATAAAGTTGTAAAGTGCAAATTTTTACTCCAAGAATGGAAAATTTCAACTTATTTAAATCTTCTCAATTATATTCCAATATTCCTATTCTCGATCCAATATTTACGGGATGTCTCGTATTTGTGGTAAAATTGCAGCAGAAAAGAAACCATATCTTCCTTTTGCTAAAAAGCAAAAACATTATTTTCCTTTTAGCAAAAGAAAGATATAAACTTGGAAAGTGAAAATTGTCGACTTCCATAATTTACTAAAAAAATTGAAAATTTCAACTACGTCAAATCTTTTCAACGATATTCCAATTATTGTTATAAACTATGTTATAAACTAATTCTTCCTTTTGCTAAAAAGCAGAGAAAATAATTTTTGCTTTAGCAACAGACCGATATAAAGTTGTAAAGTGCAAATTGCTAACTTGCATGATTTACTCCAAGAATTGAACATTTCAACTAAGTTAAATCTTCTCAACGAGGTTCCTATTATTCATCCAATATTTACGTGATGTCTCATATTTGTGGTAAAATTGCAGCAAAAACGAAACTATATCTTCCTTTTGCTAAAAAGCTAAAACATTATTTTCTTTTTAGCAAAATAAAGATATAAACTTGGAAAGTGAAAATTGCAGACTTCCGAAATTTACTCCAAAAATTGAAAAATTCAAATAAGTTAAATCTTCTCAACGATATTCCAATTATTGATCCAATATTTGTAATATTTGCTAAGATTGCAGCGAAAACTAAACTATTTCTTCCTTTTGCTAAAAAGCCAAAAATTATTGGCTTTCTAGCAACAGAAACATATAAACTTGGAAAGTGAAAATTGCCGACTTCCATAATTTACTCCAAATATTGAAAATTTCAACAAACTCAAATCTTCTCAACGACATTCCAATATGACGTTGAAGGTTGCATCGTTGGAATGCAATGAAAAATAATTCTTTTTAATAAACCAAATTTTTCTTAGACTGTGAAAATCGCTCAAACGTTTCTATGTATTCTTATTAGAAATTTACAGCCTCAATTTGCAAAAATAAGACTGTCGATAGCGATAAAAATAAACGAACAAAAAAGAACAAAAACTTCAACATCATATTCCAATTATTGACCCAATGCTCGATGCATTTGCGCGATGTCTCATGTTTGTGTTAAAATTGCAGCGAAAACGAAACTATATCTTTTGCTAAAAAGCAAAAGAATCATTTGCTCGTTAGCAAAAGAGAGGTATAAAGTTGTAAAGTGAAAATTTGTTTTTTAAAACATTTTTATTTGAAACATTTAAAAATCCCGATGAACTGAAATCTTCTAAAAAATATTCGACTCATTCATCCAATATTTGCATGATACCTTATAATTGTGCCAAGATTGCAGTAAAAACGCAATTCGTCTGAAATGTCCAATCGAAAAACCCCAATGGCTCAACAGATCCTTTTGGAATACAATCAACACTTGTCCTCCACATGTTCGATCTTATATTTGATTTTTATCGTGGTGTTGAAGTTTGCATCGTTCGAATGCAGCGAAAATTCTGTTTTCAATTTTATTTTCCATATTTATATCATTATAGGCGATCTATTTTTATAGATTTGTCATGTAGATCGATAAATTGATATCTTGAAAAATTGTCGAAGGACTTTCGTAGTCGAAATCTGCCAAAAGAAATTAAATTCGTTGCAGTCCAATGATGCAAACTTCAGCATCGTTTTTTTTATCTATGAATCTAACCATTACGAAAAGTCACCGATGCATCTTTGATTCGTAATTTATCGGTGTGAATTTGGTAGTCCGTCGAAAGTGGCCCGTTTGCCGAACAAGTCGATGCAGAGCCCAACAAAGACTATAACGTTGCCGCCGAGCGCCAGCCCCCAGCGCCGACTCTTGTTTGCGCCGAAGGAATCGCCCGCGAGCCCTGTAAAAAGCAGTCCGACGAAAGTTCCGGCCTACCAGCGATATCAGAGCCTCGCGGATAGTGGCACTGCGGCTCTACCGTTGCCCTACAACTATAGATTCCTAGCGGAGGCTTTCAGATGCGTCGACACGGTAATCCAACAAGAAAGAGACAAAGTTTACAGCTATAAGTTAACCGCAGTAGTATATTTGCTCGAAAGTTAATGTTTACCTCCTTAATTCCGTTTCAGCATTGAAAATATGCGTTTACGTGCACTAATGATAAAATGTCCATTTTGAACACCATTGATTCAACAGGTTTCAGCTATGCTTTTCAACCGCAAAGAGGTCATCACGTTCAAGAAGCTCAAGCCAGCCGTTCAGGAACTGCTGCGTCGTAATTTCACTTTGGAGCACGTGGCACAGATAAAAACGATATATCCCGACGCCTACGCGTACGGCCAAGAAAAGTTACGAAATTTCGGTTCAACCTCGAAACAGGATAAATACGAGCTCGTACTAACGCCCATTGTCGAGGAGAAAAACGGAAGGAACACACCCGATCCCGACAACATTCTGAAATCTGCTTCGGAAATGAGCATGGGGCCGGGAGTCATGCTCGAGAGACGAAGGAAATTCTACACTGTCCTCTTAGGTTCGTTATGCAAACTTACTACGTTATTCGCCATCTCTATACTTCGCATAACGGAAATAACGAGGAATCCTCGATAAACTACTACTTTGGACCAATTCGAAAGCATTTGAAGTCTCATTTGTCTTATTTCAGTCATTTGCGTAACGGTAACCAAAGTTAGTCCGGGCTCAGCGAATCACGAGTTTCGTTTGGAAGTTGCGTTATTTTATATAATTTTGAATATTTAGACAAAGTGAAAGCGAACCACGAGAAGTTCCTGCTCAGCTTGGAAAGTCCGATGCATATACCGAAAGAAAAGATAACTCGTTGGCATCCGGAATTCGACGTCGAGGCGTGTGAACCTATCGAGCTTGCTGATTTACCGGAAGCGCCGAACGTCGAGAAGGCTCACTCCGCCAAGGAAGTGCTCGGTGAGTTTGAAGCGTAACAAATATAAACGCTGTGTAAAAATACGAAATTCTCTCAACCTCGTTTTGTATCGACGATGACGAAACAAACGCCGCATCGGCGTGTTGCATCATTCAGCATACTGTTCATTGTAATTTCGGTGACCCAAATTAATCGCGAAAATTCTTTTCGCGTCACGAATAAGGATACGCGCGATTTCGCAATTTAAACGAGAATAACATTTCTTTTTTATCGCGCATCAGCAAATCTTGATACACGAGGCGGTCGACAATTAACGTAATGTTCGTATGCACTCAGGTGCGACTGCAATTTATGGACGCAGTATCTCAATTATCGCGCGAGCAAATCTTATTTTCGTTTTTGGCGAAGAAAAAAACATTGTTCGAAAAAGACTTTTCTCTGCCTTTTCGCGTTTATGGAAAATCGCCAATTGAGCATTTTTTTCTTTCACGATGCACGTACGGAGTATACGAAAATATTCATCCTCTTTGGAGCGAATGAAAAACAAGTTTGCCAATCGCCGGATTTTCGCAATTGCTCCGATTTTAATGGAACCTGACCCGATTCGTTTTCGCGAAATTTTCTCACAGTCACCGTCGCTGAACGAGTACTAGTTATTTCTTTTTATTCGAGGAGACTATGCTCACGTTGCCGATTTTTCGAACGCGACCCTGATTTAACGCAATGCGGTTAAGCGATCAGCAAATACTTATCTCGAGCGAGTTTTCGAATTCGAGGTGAGAAAAAAAGAACATGTATATAAACGCGTGACAGCTGCAACGGGCAGAAGCCATTTAAAAGTCTCGAAGTTGAAACTACATCATGCTCTCTATCGACAACGGATTCAAAGTATCATTGAGCAACCGTCAAATTATTGCGAGGATCAGTGAGTCCATTCGTACTTCTATCGTGACGAAAAGTCTTCGAGTTTTGCAACATCGAATTTTGTCTCGAAGTCGAAAAATTGTAACGCGAAATTTCCTGATGATGAAATATTCTATTTTTCTCCAAACTAACTCGTTCGTTGTCACATTTTAATGAAGTAAACAGGAGATATCAGATCTGAATGTCAATTCTCATTCGACTTGGTCAATATGAAATTGTATATTGTCAATGTCAATATCGAAATTATACAGTGCCGATCGGTGGTGCGGAAGAAGAAAATCGCACGTGCGTTGCGAAACTTTCGGCACTATACTCGAATATTACGCTCACGGGATTTAGAGCCTTGCAGAAACAAATGCCGGAAGACAGCGGATATTCCAACGATTGTAAGCCATGATTTACGCGATTTTCAGAAAAAGCCAAAACCCTGTTCAACTGCAACACGAGAATGGAGAAGGCTTTGCAAAGATTGGCAGACGCGAAGATGACGTCGACGAGTACCACGGAGGCTTCCACCATGACGGTGACGCCGAATTCCAGCACCATTGCCTCTTTGGATGGAACCCCGAAAGTGGAAATTTCCGTGGTCGATACTCCGCCAGCGACACCGACAACCCAGACTCACTTGACTTCCGCATTCAAGGGCATACCGAAGGCCCTTCTCGAGCGGGTAAGTTGACCTTTTTTTCGCAGCATCGAATTCACTTTCCTGCAGCCTCAGGATTATTCGAGGATGTACAACAGTAGACAATGCAAAAATCTGAAGATCAAGCGAAGATATTTCTTTTTATGTAAGAAATCGAAACGCGAGTGGCGAAGTTTGTCTCCTTTTTATTTCTAATACAATAATATCCTTGATGTGACTGCCGCGCCCTCATTGAAACTTTAGATAATGAGCCATTGTCGGAGAAATATTATTCCGAATATTACATAAAAATCGACGCATCGGTTAAGGGGAGATATACACCTAGGAGCCGGAAAAAAGGTCATTTTTGTGAATTTTTTCAAGGAAAACTATTTGAAAATTTCGGATTGGGGTTTTAATTATCTAAAAGTATATACATTCAAAAATATGTTTAATTTTCTTTATTTAAAAATATCAAAAATATACAAGGATATTGTATGATCCTTGGAGCGTCGTAAAAAAATCTGCGTATACGGTACCCACTGGCGTTTCTTCAAAAATCATCTGAAAAAAACAAACCAAAAAGATTATTAAATTAGATACTATAATTTAGTACTTGTCATAGCCGATTTTGAAAATATCGATTTATGACAAAATGGCGGACGTTTGAACATAAATAGTGATTTTTGGGCCAAAAATTAGTTATTATTTTGCCTATAAAACAAAAACTAACGGAAAAAAATCCTATGACAAGTACTAGAAAATGGTGTATAGAATAACCACAAAAGACCTCAAGGCAATCGGTTCATTGGTTTTCGAGAAATTCTGGGTACCGATTTGAAAAACGTGGTTTTGAGAAAAACGCGTTTGAAAATTTGGGAATGAATAAATCATGTCAATCATGAAATTTGTCAACTTACATGGAATCATCGATACCAGGCCCATAGTGTAGGTCTTCTACGGTCGACGGATTGTTCATAGCTTCTAAATCGATTTTTTCGACCATCTAGGTGTATATCTCCCCTTAATCTGCATCGCTGTAAAATTTCGTACAGTGGCTGGACGGGAATATATCAGTAAATTACTATATATATATATATATATATATATATATATATATATATATATACAACGCGGTGGGAAAGAGATTTCCGAGAGTCTCAAGGTCACGAAGTAATACAATATTTGCCGAGGTGCATCAACGATTTTGTCAGCTGCTTTTATCGTATCGCCATATTTTCCTGCAAGCTTCAGTGAGCCGATTAACGACGAGCAAATATACAATACACGTGATACTTTGTTATATCAGGTACGCGCGAAGCAAGCAGCGAAAGCATTGGAGGCGATGACTCGGACCCCGACCGCCGACAAAGAGGCCGCACTCTACTCTAGGCTCCCCGAAATGGTGAAAATTCTACGCAACATCTTCGTCGTCGAGAAGAAAGGGGTCCTGCCGCTCGAAACGGTCATAATTAAACTCGACAATTCCTACAGAACGAAATTGACGCCAAACGAACTTGAGGAACACGTGAGGCTTGTTTGCAAGCTCTTGCCGACCTTCGCGTGTTTGCAAAAAGTACGCCAAATCGATTATCTCAAGCTCGCGAAAACGGCCGATATCGTTAAAGTCGTCAAGAGACTCGAGATCCTTGCGAACGATAAAATTAAAGCGTAATCAAATATTTTCCCGATCTTATTGCGAGTGAAAAACTCATTGAGCTTGCCCACCGTAATGACGAATATTTTTCCTAGTTAAATAATAAGGCACGAATCCAAAGTTACACGATACGGCGGATGGTTTCCGACGAGAAATCCCTTAAATCGACTAATACCGTGGAAAACCCTAATAACACGTTTATCGTATAGAATTAATTTTTTGTTGCCTTCGTTTGTCTGAATACGCAGAAGCTGCACGATTTTTTTTTACAAGGCACTACGATTTTGTATTGGAAAAATTTACAATTTAATATTTTCGTCGAAAGATATTACTCGAATTTGCTTTTCATTTCGAGTTTGTCAATTCTAGTTTGAGAGAAAAATAAAACAAATTGATCCTTTTGGTCGTCAGCGCGATCGCGAAAACGAATTGGAACTGCGTTTGATAACGTTTTTTTTTGTTGTCGATACTATCAATTGTACGATAATTGAATCCATTTTCCTATGAATACTTGTTGCTTGTTTCCTACTCCGCCATTCGCTTGATTGTTCCCTGACAGTATTTCGTTCGACAAGCGTTTCGAAACTACGAACAGCGAAAAGAGTTCGTCGATATTGGATTCAGAGGTACAAGCAATGTTCAATATGAGGGAAAACGATTCCGGCTCAATCATGTACTCGCTATTCGCATATACTCGAAACCGTAATTTAGGAAAACTCGAGGCCACTTCATCGGAATACAGGAAAAAGCTCACGCAGTCTCGGCTCCACGATTTTTGACCGATTTACTTTGCACATATTTGCCTTCTCGCAATTGATGAAACTTTTTTTTTTGTTTCGCTGTAACCCGTGAAGTTTGTGAGTTTGAGAACCGATTCAAGCACTATTGTACTTATTTTTGGGGCGCAATAAAAGAGAATAGATTTTCCGAAATGCCGAAGAGCATCTGAATGAAAAATTGAAGCTTGTCGGCGAATAAAAATGTCCTACGTGGCCTACGGGAAAGAAACTAGATGCAATTAACATTAATCCGGCACAATTGAAAATTCGCCGCATTTTTGGTTACTGATCGAATTTGAACGTGTATTGTAAATTACAATATACTTTTGACTCGACGAACGATTAATCGACTTTTTGCCGGGCAGTTGTAAGTGCTAATTACTACCATGAATGGTATGCTACATCGGTAGCGAACCAATTGTGGAAGCGCCTGACAGGTTGCCGTATATTCATGTAGTATTTAAGTTAGGAACGACAATGCCTATTTTTATATTATTGTATTGTAATAAAATGAGGTTTTTTTTCAAAAAAATATCAGCGAGTTCATATCTGAAAAAAAATCAATTTTATCGCCAAGCGGCATTTTGTCGTTGATAGGATCGAGCGTTTCAGCATTCAATATCCAAAGGTTCTTTTTAACGGGTTACACCTTGCTCGTGGCCGGAAAAAAAGAGGAATTTGCAGGTTTGCAGTTTTTTTTTCTTCATATTAAAGAGTCTCGTTTTAAGTATCATTTGCACATTTTTTATTTAAAAAATAATAAGATACAATGAATTGTGCAGACCATTGCTGCTCGAAAACAAATCATCCGAAAAAAAAAAATTGAACCCTTTTAGTATTTACGTGAAATTATCTAGTGCTTGGACGAAGGGTTCAAGGGGCCGTTCACTTTGGAGCCACGAAAAAAGGGCTATTTTCGCGATTGTCTTGAAATACATTTAAATAAAATTTAATTTATTTTTATTCATTTTTAAGTACAAGAACTATAGTTTAACGTAACGCCTCAAAAATAGGTGGGCGAGGTAGCTCCATCACAACTCGGCAACGGCTTGTCTGAAACAAAAAACATCAAAGTCCATTAGATTCAGTATGACACCAGCTACAAAATGACCCTCGGATATAAAGTTTTATCAAAAAATAAAAAAATGGCAGATGAAAAACGAAAAAAGTAATTAAAAAACGCGTTTTTTCGCCAAAAAAAGAGTAAAAATAAAAATTTTAAAACCATCGAGGGTCATCTTGTTGCGAATGATGTTTACAATATGTGGTTCAAATTTCAAGAAAATCGGTTTATTAATTTTAGAGATACGATGGAGCTAGATTTTGAAAACGTATCGAGAAAAACGCGTTTGAAGTTTATACTATGAAAAACTCTTACCTAAACTCAATCGACAATTCCTGCACCGTACAAAATTCCTTCTGATTGCTCATCATCGTCGATTTCTTCAAGTCTTGCTTGCTTTCGATTTTTTGAAATTTTCAAAGTGGACTGGCCCCTTAGTAAAAATATCGATTTTTGAAGAAAAAAAAGCAGTGTTTGACGAAAATAGGCGTCTTTCACCGAAAATCGCCTATTTTCGTTGATAAAAAATAACTATGCATCGAAAATGGAATTCCTTCGTTCAAGCACTGCTTTTTGATATTTGAAAGAAGCTTGTAACATTTAAAGTTTATAAGTGCAGTTATGTTTAAGATATCGTGGTCACCGATTTCGAAAAAGTCATTTTGAGAAAAACGCGTTGCAAGTTCGTTGGTTCGCGGAACCTACTTGTGAGCGCTCATAATTCCCTCAATTTTGAACGGATCGACGTGAAATTTTCAGAGAATATTTTTCAAATGTTATATTTTGAGAATCCGTCGAAAACCAGAATGCGATATTTTCGAAAATTTCAACTAGGTGTAAACCCTTAACGCGGTCCTCTAGTTTCTCGGCTATTTTTTTACGGCTTTTTCAATAATTTTTTACGGGCAAAGCATCGAAATAATCAATCTCATTGTTTTTGCACAATCTTTATTAACATTTAAATAAGCTTTACAAATTTTTTGAAGTCAAAATATATAATAGAATAAAAGTTATAGTGGCCGACAGGAAGACATCAAGTAAAAGAGGTGCTTGACGGTGACCAAGATTGCGGCTGTTCTGCTTATCTGAAATCAAAAAACCAAACGGAATTTTAATCTTCATATTTAAGACTAGCGATTGAACTAGAGTGAATTCTAAATTACAAAAATTGACTTTTTTATACACTTTTGAAAATTACATTCTATTTTTTACTCATTTTTTCTTAAGTTTTTCGCTCGTACAAAAAAAACTATCGAAACAATCATGATAATCGCTGGCTTATAACATATTAAAGATGCTGTATAAATTTGAACAAGATCGGTGCAGTAGTTTCTGAAATATCGTGGTCACCGTTTCGAAAAATGGTGTTTCGAGAAAAACGCGTTTGGAAGTACACCTGCTCCGTATACCTGCTCCGTTCCAGGGCCGTAACTTGTAAACCACTTCGAATATCAAAAAATCCTTTGGCACACATTTTCTACACATGTTGTAGATGTGATTTATGAGAAAAAAAAATCGATTTTTTCGACCCGAGAAACTAGAGGACTGACTTAACGGGGTCGTCTAGTGTAGAAGCCGTTTTTTAATGCTTTTTGGGGCTTTTTTTGACAAACCATTAAAATAAAATAATTTATAAATTGTATATCTTTTTTATTAACATTTAAACAAACTTTGTGAATTGTTTGATGTCATTATATAAAATATAGTCGGAGGTACACCGTCCAACAGGAACACATATATAAAAAGAGGTGCTCCACTGCTGCCATGATTCCGGCCGTTTTGCTTATCTGAAATAAAAAAACCAAACACAATTTTAATCGTGAGACCTGAGACTCTACATGGAACTAAAATGAAGTTAGAATTCCAAAAAATAGGTTTTTTACGCTTGAGAAAAAAATTCAATTTTTCGTATTTTTTTAGGAGTCTATATAGCTGACAAAAAGAAAACTAACAAAGCAATCTTAATTATTTTAGTTCAACTTGTAGTTATATATGTACTAAAGATGCTGTATAAAGTTGAGCAGAATCAATCAAATAGTTTTTCAGACATCATGGCAGCAGTTTGAAAAAATCATGTTTTGAGAAAATCGCGTTTGAAAGTTGTTGTGTATAATTCATAATAAAAAAAATGGTCTCACTATCAATCTGCTATGCCTGGACCATAGGGTACACCTTCCTCTTCTTCAAAGAAGTCATGCAAGGCCGTTTTCTCTTTTTTTGATCTGACACACTAGACCCCCTTAAACGGAAGCACTTTCAATATGAGTTCAACTTTACTTTCGGCAAATGTCACTCCATCGTTTTTTTATATTAAAGATCTTTAAATCTAGGCTATTTTTCATAGTTTCTCATGAAAAATATTATAGTTGAACTTTGAAATTCGTAATTTGACTTTCATTGAACATATCTACGTATATAATCAGTATCCTGTACCATCAATCGATAAAACGTTCGACCCCCCATAATCGTACTCGATTTACCCGAATTACGTGTGTGTATTACATAAATGGTGTCTCAAAATGACCTGACATTTTTAATTGCGCGCCATTTTTTTTGTGGCGAACATTGAGTATCTTTGACAAGTGGTATCAGGAGGTATTGAGGTTTAGTCATAGAGAATTACGCGATCGAGCAATGCATAGAAATTGTCATTTGCTGCATTGTTACTGCATAGTCATTGCAGACGAAGTTTCATGGTTGTGTTATTTTGCTCCGCAACGGAGTGGATTGACCACCAAGATGGTGCGATTTGACGCCATTATTGGACTTCTTCCTTTGGGGTTTTCTGAAAGGAAAAGTATATGCCAATGATCCGTAGGCCATTCCGGAGCTCGAGGAAGCAATTGGACCATTAAGGGGCCAGTCCACTTTGAAAATTTCAAAAAATCGAAAGCAAGCAAGACTTGAAGAAATCGACGATGATGAGCAATCAGAAGGGATTTTGTACAGTGCAGGAATTGCCGATTGAGTTTAGGTAAGAGTTTTTCGTAGTATAAACTTCAAACGCGTTTTTCTCGAAACAACGTTTTCAAAATCTAGCTCCATCGTATCTCTAAAACTAATAAACCGATTCTCTCGAAATTTGAACCACACATTGTAATCATGATTCGCAACAAGATGACCCTCGATGGTTTTAGAAATTTTGATTTTTACTCTTTTTTTGCGAAAAACTGCGAAAAAAACGCGTCTTTTTTTACTTTTTTCGTTTTTCATCGGCCATTTTTTTATTTTTTGTTAAAACTTTATATCCGAGGGTCATTTTCTGTAGCTGGTGTCATACTAAATGGACTTTAATTTTTTTGTTTCAGACAAGCCGTTGCCGAGTTGTGATGGAGCTACCTAGCCCACCTATTTTTGAGGCGTTACGTTAAACTATAGTTTTTGTACTTGAAAATGAATAAAAATGAATTTATCATTTAAAAAAATGTATTTCCAGACTTTATTTATCCAGCCCAACAACTTTTATAAAATCCTCAAAAGAAATCGCGAAAATAGCCTTTTTTCGTGGCTCCAAAGTGGACTGGCCTCTTAATGAAATTAGTCAGCAATTATGCCAAAATGTTATTGATAATTTCGTCAAAAGAGTGAACGTTTGCAAACAGGGACGAGGCGGCCATTTATCGGATATTAGGGTCTACACATAACCTCCATGTTTGTAACGTTATATTAAAATAAAAATGCTCGTACTTTTCAAATTAATAATACGTTTTATATATAAATTAAAATGTCAGGTTATATTGAAATACCCTCTATACACACACACACACACACGCACGCACGCACGCACGCACGCACGCACGCACGCACGCACGCACGCACGCACGCCCGCACGCACGCACGCACGCACGCACGCACGCACGCACGCACGCACACACACACACACACACACATATATACACGCACGCACCACACGTATTGGGGTTTGACGCGTTTACACTGTATTCTGTAGTAACTTTTTTCAAAACTAGAATTCGAATTATCGACGCGACCGTTAACAGATTTATTTTACCGACAGCCGATTGAAATTAAGGTACATTAAAGACCTTACAGCGCCATACTTTCATGTAAACAATAGATACGTGTCTGGCTGGTGCGGCCCGGAAACGTTTTTACCGAAAAGTTGGAGGATATTTATTTCGAACTTTCCATTCAACAACACAAGACCCAACGACAATGGTTTATTTCACAGCGATTCAATTCGCGAAGAAAGTCAAGAGCAAGTAAGCCTCCGCAATTATGAAAAACGTTTGTCTACATTGTCCCAATTTTTGAGGTTAAGGCAAATTATCTTTCGTTGAGTGTTCGATCAGTATGAAGAATTCTTCAAAGATTTTTTTTAAAGGATGTATGGGGGATATAGTCCCAGACAAAAGCAGCAAAAGTTTGGAATTTTCGAATATATGCCTTACATGTAAAATCAAATCAGTTGTGAGCTACATGATATGGCTGAGCATCTAATTTCCAGGTAAAAATTTTCTTTGCGAATTAAGGTAGTACATGCAACAGATGGTATCAAACAAGAAGTTTTGTCATTTAATACTAATGTCATCCAGCGTATCCTGCATACGTTTGTGAAATTCGAAATACATTGACCATCCCGTTATCGAGATATGTGCTCTTGAAATTCGATTGATTTTTAACCCACGCTGCATAACACAAGTTCCGGAGAACATATTTCTGTTGATAATGACAAAATGATTACAAAAGTTCGTAAAAAATTGTGAAATGATGAATGGATGCTTTACGGCTATTATGAAAAAAAAATGAATATTTTTAATCGTAAACTTTTCAGTTTATGAGCGCTCAGATACGGATGACTTGGCAGTGCTGTGAATGATGCACATTCGATGGACTGTTTTTTCAAAACTCTAGTCTTTAAAAATGGTCTTTTATCGAGTAGCCAATTTTCAATTTGATTGAATCTCTGATGTATACATTGCACAAGTTGCAAGATCTGTACAGTCAACAACAGCAATTAGTATGGTTAAAATGATTCTAAAGAGATTCTTAGGACAAAGTAGCCAAAGTACTTAAGGGGATAAAAAAGACGCTGAAGTTTGTATTGTTGGAACGCGATGATTTTTTGGTTTATTTTCCATTTCTTCATTTTAATCATTATCCAAAGCCTTTCTTTCTGCAAGTTGTGATGGTGAATTTCTAATAAGAATATGTACTAACGTTTGAGTGATTTTCACAGCCTAGATAGGAGAAAAAAATGTTAACAAGTAAAAATAATTTATTTTCCTTGCGTTGCAACTATGCAAACTTCAACATCATGATAAAAAACCCATGAATGGTTCCCGATTGTGTAAGAACAGCTGATCTGATGGATGCGGATCAAGCTGATGGTATTTTGCCATTAGTCAACAATGGTAATGAATATGGTTAGGATAAGGGATTGATTGTGGCTACCAGTGCGCGTTGCCACATGTGGAGGCTGTTTGGTTGTCAGCACGCGAGCATGCGTGTACGCAAACCTTCTAAGTATTGGCATATGTCCCGGGCAAGCCCCACTAAAAGTTTGATACCATGGACAAGAAGACCGTTCTGAAACTTATTTCCAATTCATTGACTATATCATTTTAAAATTTTTAAATTGTAGGACGTGGATAGTTTGGAAGTAGGTTAATTCGTGACTTTTTCAAAATTATTGTTCCGTTGAAAACTGAATGGGACTGTGTCGCATGTACTACCTTAATGGTTTTAGCTAAATTTGTGTTTCAACTATATCAAGACAAACAAGTTTAAATGGAATATGCAGGGCCTGACAACTTTATGAGCTGCTCAACTGTTTATAGCTTTGTTGTACAGTTTGTTGACGATGTATCGATGAGTCGAATAGGATAACGAGCAAAATTTTAGTATGTTACAATCGATTACTCTATAATCGTATAACGAATGATCGTGATATCTTCCAAAAACTTTTCTTCATACATAAGTCACTCACACAGAAAATCTAGTAGATTTAATCCGGCTTTCGAAGAAGTTCATTGTCCCATATGAATACACACGCAACTACTGCAAATCAAGAGTGTCATAACTCCACAACGGGTTGGTTGTCGATCTCAAATTTTGCATACAAACAGAACAAACAGGGTGTTGAAGTTTGCATAATTGGAATGCAGTGATTATCAATTCTTTTCAATTGTTTGAATTTTGTTTGGCTGTGAAAATCACCCAAACATTTTTACGTTTTCGTATCAGAGATTGGCGACCTCAATTTGCAAATAAAAGAAGGCGTTGGGTAAGCATGAAAATAAAGAGACGAAAAATTAACAGAAAAATCGTTGCATTTTGACTACTAGGTGCGCAACTAAGTTCCCGGGTTGCACACATGGATGGCGCTAGCGACACATATAGTCGGCATACAGGTCTAGAAATGGGTGTCTTTATAGCTTGGACATCTGTTAAGAATACCCAGTCGTAATATAAACAAATATCGCAACACAACGACCTTTTTTTTAACCTCGAAAATGTCAAACTTTGTGCCGAATAAACAGCATTTGCGGGAAGCATTGTTTTTCTGCTTCAACCTAAAAAAAACAGCAGCTGAAGCATGTCGGTTACTTGAGGAGGCCTACGGCGAACATATACCATCAAAAACAACGTGTGAAGATTGGTTCATGCGGTTCAGAAGTGGCGATTTTGAGACTGGGGACAAGGAGCGCTCGGGAAGACCGCAAACATTTGCGGACGCCGATCTGCAAGCGTTATTGGATGAAGATGACAATCAAACAGAAGATCAACTTGCCGAGGCATTAAATGTGACTTGGCAATGTATTTCGAAACGTTTGCACGCTGTGGGAAAAATTCATAAGGAAGGAAAGTGGGTGCCCCATGAGTTGACTGAGAGACAAATGGAAAATCGAAGAGCCACTTCCGAAATTTTGCTTTTGCGGCAGAACAGAAAGAGTTTCCTGCATCGAATTGCTACTGGCGATGAAAAATGGATATATTTCGAGAATCCCAAACGCAGAAAATCGTGGCTTTCACTTGGCGAAGCGTCAACATCGACGTCACGGCCAAATCGCTTCGGATAAAAGACAATGCTCTGCGTTTGGTGGAACCAGAAAGGAATCATGTACTATGAGCTGCTGAAACCGGGCGAAACTGTCAATGGGCATCACTACCGACAACAACTAATCAATTTGAACCACGCATTGCTCGAAAAACGGCCAAAATGGGACACGAGACACGAACGTGTAATATTGCAGCGCGACAATGCTCCGTGCCATCGTCCAGGACACCATAAAAATACTGAAATGGGATCAGCTAGCGCACCCGCCGTATTCGCCAGACCTGGCCCCTTCAGACTATCACTTGTTCCGGTCGATGGCGCATGGATTGGGTGGGCTACATTTGGCCAAATACGATGCAATACAAAATTGGTTGGACGAATGGTTTCAGTCCAAAGACGCGTCTTTTATCGTCGCGGTATTTATGTATTGCCAGAGAGATGGCAAAAATGTGTAAATAGCCAGGGACATTACTTCGAATGAACCATTTTTTTGTATTTGTCTTGAAATTTTCGATTTTTTATTGGTCAAAAAAACCCGGAAACTTAGTTGCGCACCTAGTATGCAAATTTCAACATCGTGAACCAACAAATTAATTCGTCCAATTTTTATCAGACTTCCATACATCCTCAAATACTTTGGAGAAAAAGTATCTGTGCTACCATGGGTACGTCAGAGATATCCGTTCTTACAAAAACAGCTAGTATTTCAGTTGTTCAATTTATAATGGCTTGAAAGTAAAATGAACTACAATTAACGCAACGAAACCTAATTCTCTTTAATTACTGAATTTATTTTTGACCGATTTAGGCTGCGAGAACCGCTCGGACGTTTTTACGTATTCTTATGAGAAACTTACGACCTTAATTAGCAAAAAAACAAGTTGCGATAATAATAAAAATGCAGAAATAAAAATTAATTGAAAATATCGTTGCATTCCAACGATGCCAACTTCAACGTTATCTACAATTTCAAATTTTTTACTACTTGATGTTTTCAAAAGAAGCATATCCTCACTCATTGAATATTCGGCAAATAGGATATTTAGCAAGTTTAGTATTGGACAAATACAAACTTAGTGCCGTAAATTAATTTGTAGCTCCTACTCTAAAAAAAAACTTGCACAAAAACGAGAAGACCAATGTGTATCACTTCATCCATATTGTTGTGATTCAAATATTCTAATATTTTTATGGGACATAAATTTGTAGTACTTTTTCATGGCGATGCATTCTCACTAACCTTTTATCACTTACAGACATATTTTAGCCCTGGTCGAGAGTACGGTTTCCGGCCATAAAGTATTGCTTTTGCGGGAAAGACTCGCCGATAAGATAGAAGTTATGAAATTCGATCCTTACAGTAAGTTGAACAATGCGTATCCCGCTTATTTCGACAGTGGACCAACATTCCATTTTTTATCGCCAACTCAAACCTGACGTGCTGTCGCTATTTCTTTCTCCTCCATTTCCGTTTCGCATCCCCTTAAGGTATCGCTTGCGCGGAGGGCCTTATGTAGCGGGGGCATGAGAAGGGCCTTTCTGCATCATGGTTCAATTACAGTGGCGCTTAATGAAAAAAAGTCACAATCAATCATTATACCCAACGATAAACTGGAATAAAAAATTTCGCGCAAATTAAGTAGATTGAGACATTTTTACATTTTCTTTAATTCTCATTTAACGCATTAAATTATACTTTTGTTCAGAAAAGTGTACATGTTAGTTAAGATACTAATTCAATAATAACTAAATAATTGAACTATTATGAAATTATGAAATTATTCAATTAATTATTAAATTAAAAATGTGTGTTGTTTGGGAAACGTTCATTCGGGAAATTATCCATTCAAGGAATTGTTTATTCGGGAAATTGTCTATTCGGGACATAGTATTCGAGAAATTGTTCATTTTGGAAATTGTTTTTTCGGGAAATTGTATTTGAGGCATTTTTTATTCAGGTAATTGCTATCGATAAATTGCATTCGGGGAATTGTCATTTGGGTAATTGGTTTTCGAGAAACTTTCCGCAAAGCAGAAATATGGCCAGCGTGTCATCTCCATAAAGTATCGTATAAATAGGACAATTTTTAGAGTCGTGATATTTCGTTAAAAGTTCGTCAACTTGCCTTGAAATTTTACCAGTAAACTGGGACCTATTTTTACTTGATTGTAAACGAAATTCAGTTAATTGATAAATATTCGGATTCGTGTAAGGAATACTTTAAGCCCACAAATGTAGAATTTTCGTAATGATGGTCCCGTGTCGAGGAAGCTTTAATTTGTTTGGGAAACATTTACGAATCAGAACCGCTTAAACCACGTTTTACTATATTCTTACCTTCTTTCTTTCAGTCCAGCAGATGGCGCTTTACAGAGAGAGGAAACGCATCCGAAGTGTTTAGGCGAAGCAATACCTACAACAAATATATACAAATAATTTGTAATTGAGCAATTTTCTGTTATAAAGAATCAATGATCAAGTTCTATGCTTGCGGTTCATTGAAACGCGAACCGTAGCGAAACAGAGATTGTTTTTTTGTAAAATAAAGAATGAAAAAAACCACAAGACATCAATAAACATTGAATAACGTTGATTGCATGGATCGTTTGTAATTCTGAGCGCGATTTGTTATGGAAAAATGTTAAACTTGCAGGACGGACCTACGTGTAGCTAACGAGAGCTCCTCTTTCCTAGGGATTTTCCGGTATATCGGAATGCTTAAGGGGGTAGGCCACAGTAACGGTTATAAAATCGTGTGCGAATTTAACAATTTTTTTCGTTTGTAAAAGTGATTCACTCATCAAATTAATTACACATCTATTTAGTATGAATATCAAGCTGTTAGAAAAAATATATATTTTTTTCGATGTACAAAATGGCCGAGTACTAATATTTTCGTTTATCTTTTTTTTAGGCGCTTCGTGGCGTGACATTTAGCATCCACAATTTTTGACCTAGAACAAAAAACAAAAATTCTCGTCAATCTACATTAGAATACCTAGAGAAGTACGTACGGAATTTACGAAGTATTGTTTTATTCAAAAGTTGTAAGTATTTGAATTGAGTTGTAGGTATTTGAATGATTTTTCAGTGAAAAATTTCGTATAAAACTGCTCATAAAAAAAGTTTTCGATTAATCAGAAATTCCGTACGTACTTCTCTGCGAAATGCAATCAGGAACATAACTTTTAAATTTGAAGTAAATCGAGTGAAAATTGTTGAAGTTATTTGTCACGCTTATTGAAAAAAGCTGTTTCGAGAAAAACGCGTTTCACGTTTTAGGTACTCTATGGCCGTGCCAGAAGTGGGCTTACGTTATCGCTCAAAGTTGGTGAAAAAAAAATTTCTTGCTATAAATCGAATAGTAACTTATTTTTATGGTGATAAAGCACCGTTTTAGCGAAAAAAATCGATTTTTTGAAAATTCTACTGTGATCTTACCATTTAATGTACAAAGGCCACCAGCAATCAGCAATCAAAACCATGGTCTTACATACAGGTCTTGCGACAACGGTGGTAGGGGTGACGATAGTCACGCACCTCGCGGGAGGTGCGTGACTATCGATAGATAGGTATATATACGATAGATAGGTATACTGTGCAACGAAGACAGAGTAGCATTCTGTCTCTTTTTCTACCACATGTAACGCATGCGCTGTAAACCCTAACCCCATTACTCGTATTTATTCCGTGTTTGGAAACAATATTTAAGGTAGTCCTAACGCTTCACACTAGTCATACCACTGATCATACTTGAGACTTGTACAATTTATATTTTTAACATATACAACAAAAATTTGTAGTAACTAAATTTTCCATGTGTAAACTGTTCAATGAATGTTCACACTTAATTAGAAAAATAAAAAAATAGTTATTCCAACGATTCGCGCAGTACTTCTAGGTATGATATTTGGCAATATTGGTTCTAACTTCGTATCTTTTTCCTCAACCAGGCGAGTTTAACCTCCATGCTTTTCAACCTCGATCTGTCAAAACAATGTGAGGTGCGAGAAATATAAAGAATTGTATTCGGGCCACGACTGGTAAAAAGTGTGGAAAATTTGTATCGGCGAAATATGTCGGTTAAAAATGAAATATGTGTGGAAATTCGAATGAGTGAGATGAGGTTACGACTACAGTCAGCTGTTGCCTTGCTTTCACGTCTCTTTATCGTAGCAAGTGGTAATCAATCCAATACCGGAAGTTCACATTAAACTTGATATTACATAAAGATTAGGTCAATAAACGTCGTGTTCTTTAGAGCACTGGATTGCTACAAGTGTTAAGTATGTAAATCTGATTATTTTTGAGAATCTGACGGATTCCCACTATTATATACACTTTTGTAGCGCCCGGAAATTGAGTTTTTGTGTCGTCTCGGAATTCCTTCACAAAAATACGGAATATTAATATTTATTTTCTCTGTAATTAGGGCGATAAACGACCCTACAATTTTACAGAGACGATTATTAATATGTTTAGTGAAGCGCAAAAAAAAATTATGAAAATCCTATGGATTGAAGCCTGGCGATAGGGCTACCTTAATTTACGGACGAAGGAAGTACAAGTACATGTTCTACACGATAAAAAATAACTAACTTGCAAAATTTAAGTCATTCTGGTAAAAATGAATGACATTTCAATAATCGGAAATGCTCTACCCATCTTGACAATAATGGATGATCAAAATGAGACACAAAAAATCACTAACACCTTTTCTCCGCATAATAAATAAAATACATGAAAAAAGACTTATTAAAAGTGTAGAAGAAAACTACGAGCAAACATGTAAATATTTTTCTGCTGTAGTACTGAGGTTATGTCACGTACCGGGCCTCACCGTACTGATCTACAGCAGCGCCGCGCAGTGGCGTTGAAGCGAACGAAAAGTTTGCAATAAGGGTAGTAATTCTCACCACTGAAATTCGCCTTCATTTCAAGACCTGTATATAAAACCTTCATCACAACGGCAAGATGGGCTCGATCGGAGATCGATCGCCAATGCTGTCGAAAATAATCTGTAACAAATGGAGTATTTCAATAAATACATATATACTTCGAATCGAAACGTACATAAAATGAAGCTAGAGTGCCTTCAACAAAACAAAGTGAAACAACTTCTGCAAGACATATGCAGAGGAAATGTTATAGTTGGAGGACAACGATCGTTGATCTTGGCGATTTCGAATTCTTTCAGGCTCGTTGGCGTTGAGCGATCGGTATGGGGTCTTGAAACTTCTTAAAGACATCTACAAGGTAGACATAACATCACAAATTTTCAAACAGATTTTTCTCATAGATACTTACGTTTTTTGGAAAAAATGGAGCATCAGGCTCTGCAGAATGTACTGACGCAGAGCTTGACGATGTTCTTTTGCCCTAAGTATTATTTATATATGAGAAATCTGTGTTTCAAAATTTCAGCTATCTCTCTCGCACTCATATCACGTGGTACATCTTTTACTTCACATTAAGAGGTGAAACTAATTTACTTCCCGCTACGGTGAAAACGACGAACACTCGTTCGTCGCTCGAGACAACATAAATTGAAGGTCCGCCATATGGTTACAACGACAAAACTGCTAGTAGAACTTGAAACGCGTTTTTCTTGAAACTATGTTTTTCGAAACGGGGTACGGATTTCTCGACATCTCAGGAACGGATTGCCTTGAAATTTGGTACATTTATTCAGTGTAGTAGTAGTTTAGTCTTGACCATCGTTTTTCTTCTTAACATGCTTGTTCCATTTGTTATTAACAACAGCGACATTTCTCGTCGGAAAATCGAAAAAAATACAGTTTTTTAAATGATTGAAACACAATATCAAAAAAGCTTGGTCAAGTCAACCATTCAGCCAATATTATCTATTTTAAGAAGAAAAAAAACTCGTTTTTTGTTTTATTTCAGACCAACCGGGTTGCCAAAATCAAGTACAGGCAGTCTTCGAGTCACGTCGAGTAACTTTTTGACACCGTTCCTCGATAAAGCGTCAATTTCCCGAGTTAAGTCAGCTGCTTGCATTTTTTTTTTCAATGTTCAATAACATGCCAATTACATATGCATGTAATAAGCAAGTTCATAATACAAAAAATACATAATTACCAAATTTGAAATAAATATACATGTATGTATGTACTTATTCTTTATAATAAAAGCCGGTTATATGATATAAAATGCAGTTTTATTGATCATATTAAAAGTCGATGTAGAACCTTAAACCTTCGGTCGGTTTTTATTGAAAAAAATCCGGAATACACTTGAAACATTTCTTGACATGTCTGCATAATTAAAATTCGGAAAGTACAAAATTGGATTGTTGTAAAAAGTTATTGAAAACTTTCAATTTTCGGAAAGTGAGCATTTTATTTCAAATTCGTCCGCGTCAAAAAGACGCAGTGTGTCAAGCGAGTGTTAACTATTAATATCCGTATATGAAATTTGGTAGACAAGTTTGGTAATATACATACAAATAAACGTCGAAACGATTCTTCAATCACCTTATTCATTCAATTTTTTTTAATACCCCGTCATTTTCTGTTCATCCCAGTAACCCCCTAATGACAATCAATAACGCCCGTCGACTAGTGACAACCAATAGCAGCAAAGCTCAAGGAGAATATCGAAACCCCTATTGGCTATCGTTATTCAACACGATACCGATAACCATCGTACAAAGGCTACGGGATCTTCGTACAGATTTAAGGGGGGCGGAAAAAATTGCTGATTTTCATGATTTTTTTTTAAAGGAAACATTTCTCTACCGTTCTTGAGACTTAGGGTATGTTTTATTACTACTTTTGGCTGTGACATGGTGTTTTTTCAAAATAATCTTTCAAAATGGCGGAGGTATGACACGGTCTTCTAAACGGGTTGCGGCGGATGTTGTCAGACGGCGTGACACGTCGGCGGGGTTAATCCGAAAAAAAACCAACGACGATTTTTCTTTCTTCATCACTTATACGCAGAATATGAACCAAGAAAAAGTGAGAAATTTTGAAAGTCGATGAAACGGTACGCTTTGAAACAAAGAAATTGAATTTTCCTAAAAAAAAATAGCTACATTTTGCAATAAAAAATACATTTTTAACAATTTTCAAAAACATTGAGGATCACGTTTTAGACAATAAGGTGAAAAAGATTAAGGGCAGATATACACCTAGATGGTCGAGGTCGAGGATTTAGAAGCTATGAACATTCCGTCGACCGTAGAAGACCTACACTATGGGCCTGGTATCGATAATTCCATGTAAGTTGACAAATTTCATGATTTATTCATTCCCAAATTTTCAAACGCGTTTTTCTCAAAACCACGTTTTTCAAATCGGTACCCAAAATATCTCGAAAACCAATGAACCGATTGCCTTGAGGTTTTTTGTGGCTATTCTATACACCATTATCTAGTACTTGTCATAGGATTTTTTTTCCGTTATTTAGTTTTTGTTTTGAAGGCAAAATAACAATTAATTTTTGGCCAAAAAATCACTATTTATGTTCAAACGTCCGGCATTTTGTCATAAATCGATATTTTCAAAATCGGCTATGACAAGTACTAGATTATAGTATCTAATTCAATAATCTTTTTGGTTTTTTTTCAGATGATTTTAGAAGAAACAACAGTGGGTACCGTATACGCAGATTTTTTTACGACGCTCCAAGGATCATACAATATCCTTGTATATTTTTGATATTTTTAAATAAAGAAAATTAAACATATTTTTGAATGTATATACTTTTAGATAATTAAAACCCCAATCCGAAATTTCAAATAGTTTTCCTTGAAAAAATTCACAAAAATGCCCTTTTTCCGGCTCCTAGGTGTACATCTCCCCTTAATAAGAAATTTCCTCAGAATCGGTCGTTTAGTTTTTCAGCTATACGTCACGCCAGTTTTGAAAATGCAGTTTATAAGACCGTGCCATACCGGCGCCATTTTGAACGATTAATTAAAAAAATACTATGTAACAGCCAAAAGTAGTAATAAAACATACTCTAAGTCTAAAAAATGGTGAAGAAATCATTTCTTTAATAAAATTATGTAAAACTGGAATTTTTTGTCGCCTCAATGTATCTCCCTTAAAGAAACGGATGACCGCGATGAAATTAATATTCCTCGCGGTCATATAACGGTACGATGACGGTAAATCTACCGTAAAGTATGAATGGTCAAAATACGCGCCTCTCGTATTTCTAGCATACCACAAATACGACCCCATAAAGGCACGCATGTACGTTATCGGGTGTTATTATCAGGCAAAAAAAATGATGACTTTGCAGAGGCGCGCTGCGTAATCGGCCAAATTTGCGTGTTCATGAAAATGTTTCGAGCCGTGAGAACGTTCTAGTATGTAGAAATGCGTGCAGTATTAGGCGTGGGTCGGTTAAGCGAGTGTTAACAGTCGCCATCCCGTCGCGTTTACCGCGTATAAATGTGCCTTTCAAGTATTACGTATTTGGTAGTTAGTAGTTTAGTAGTCAACAGTTTTCCAAAGTGTTCTCCGCGAGGCTAGACATGTAGAATAATAAGTGATGTCCGCTTCAATTGACAGCTCATATTATCGGTGCATCCGGAAAAGACCGATCAACTCGACGTCCTGACGTCGATTTGTGAGCGATCGCGGAGATCCAATTACTATTTTCCACTCGGAAGTGATCCTCGCAAAGTATTTTGTTTTTTTTTTCTTCGACGGGCAGCGACACTGCGTGCGCAAGCATATGTTGAAAGCGAATCTGTCAAAGTAGAAAATTCTTTTGTTGGCGACTAGCGACAAAGGTGAATAACATTATGAGTTATCCAATATAGGTTATGTATGCACCGTAATTGCGTATCCGCAGCAAACGTCTCTAACTCATCGCTAAACTTTACATATCCATAGTCTATCTCTACGAATGGATTTTGTTACTAAAACTGAACCGCTGGCCTTTCCATCTTGAGGGCAAACACGTAAGAGTGCGTGTGTGGGCGACTAGTTTCTCGACCATTTTTTTTTCTGTACAACTTGCTCGATCGTGTTTTTTTCTTTTCATCATTATGAGCATGTGAAAAACATATTAACCCGCACTTGCAATAGTCCTGTACCGCAGGGGTGACGATACGTGGATGCTTCGTTTAATTCTCGAGAGCCACGATTTTCCGATCTAATGTGGACTTAGATCGGGATTAACAATATTTCAATTTATGGCATGACACTCCCATTGTTGTAGAAGGAGAAATGCAAATTAACAGCCCAACCGATGCTACTCTAAATCTGTGTTCTTAATCATGTTTTTTCTTTCATACGTATATACATCCGGGCTATAATAATAAGCCTCATTAACCTACTTGGCACGATAGACAGCGACGTATCAGTGGAGCAAGTGGGGGGGGGGGATGCTTGAGTGCTGCTAGTAAGGAAATCACACGTATACTCCATACACCCATGCAGTAGTTTGGAATCGGAATTTCCTTATTGTGCCAAGGAGCGATAAAGTATGAGGAAAAAAAATATAGATTGGGAGAGGGCGCTTTATTTTTATTAATATCTATCTATCTGTCCCATTCGCTTGTGCTATTTGGCCTGATTCGTCGCCAAGATTTTTGCATTCTGTTCCATGATGCGGTAATGCGAGTCTGCAGCAAATATCAGGTATATCGGCAAAGGCTGAAGCTTGCTTTAACAGGTATTATTTCTTTACCTGTAACAACCACTTTGCTGTTAGTCGTCTTATTGGAACGGATAGCACCTTAACATTTTTGAAATGATCTACTTCATTGAATTCCCATGACGGTGTCCCGTTGCAATTCATTGGATGTAATGCGACAAAGCATGTCAATGATTCCCGTTGGAATTGTTCTTGAACAATTCGACATTTATTGTAAAAACCATGACGCTGAAATTACACCGGAGAGATTTTTAGGTCGTAGCCAAAGTACGTAAACATGATTAAAAAAAGATGCTGAAGTTTGCATAATTGGAAGGCAACAATGTTTTTGGTTCTTTTTATGTTTCTTCATTTTTATCATTATCCAAAGCCTTTCTGCAAATCGAGATAGTGAATTTTTTATAATATGTAAAAACGTTTGAGTGATGTTCACAGCCTGGAAAGGAGGAAAAAAATTGAATAATTGAATATTAATAATTGCAACTGTGTAAGTTCCAACATCATGATGAAAAAACCCATCAATACTTCTCGATTGTGTAAGAACAGCTGAACTCATGGATGCGGATTAAGCTGATGGTACTATGATCTTGAAGTTTGCATAGTTGGAACATAACAAACATTAATTATTGTCCATAGATACAATTTCATTTTGGTCCATTTAGGCTATGAAAATCATTGGAATATTTTTAACTCATTTTTACTGCAGATTTACGACCTTGCAAAAAAAGTTTTAAATAATAGTAAAAATGAGGGAATGATCATTCAAAAATATGGTACATTATATGGTACTTTGGCTACTAGGCCGTCAACACATATTGTGAATTACACTATTATTTCGACACGGCAAACAATCGTCTTTTTTCTAATGCAACGATTTTCTTGTTTCTTTTTTTATCATTATCCAAAGCCTTACTTTTTGGAACTTGACATCGCGAATTTTTAATAAGAATACATAAAAACGTTAGAGTGATTTTCACAGCCTAGAAAGGCAAAACAAAATTTGAGTATTAAAAAAGAATGAATTTTCGTTGCGTTGAAGCGATGCAAACTTCGACATCATCACTGGGAAATATTCATGTGGTATTGAAGTTACGAACGACAATGTCTATTTTTATATTATCGTTTTGTAATAAAATGAGGTTTAAAAAAAAGATCGTCAATGTGTTTATATCGAAAAAAAATCAATTCATATTATCGCCGATTGTAATTTTTTTATTGAGGGGGCTAGAGTATGACATTGAAGTTTGCATCGTTGGAACGCAACGAAAGTTTCGTAGTCGAATTTTTTTGTTGTCACATTTAGCCCTCCATATCACTCAAATATTTTTCAGGATCGTCATTAAAGATCTTCAGTCCGAGTATTCAGGGGAAGATTCTGGATTATATTAAAAATGAGAAAATACAAAAATTATAAAGAATTATCGTTGCACTCTAACGATGCAAACTTCAGCATTGTGGTAGAGTATGTTTCACTGGACAATGTTGGAGAGTACTAATTTTTCACAAACGTAAACACAGCGACTATAAGTTCCTTTTAAACTTCAGTTTCCACAAATGCCACTCCATTGTTTTTGATATTATAAATCTCAAGATCTCGGTAATTTATCACTGTTTCTTATAAAAAATGTCTAACCAAGCCTCCGGTACTTTGACTATGAAATAGAAATTTGCATCGTTGGAATGCAACATACATTATTCTCTTCCAACTGCTCAAATTTCTTTGGGAATATCTTAGCTACGAAAATCCCGCCACACTTTTCTAAACTGCTTATTTAGAAATCTACATTCTGGAACCGCGAAAAAGATTTTGCAGAATGATGAAAATGAGAAACTAAAGTATAAGAAGCATTTAAGTGGTGTTCCAACGATGAAAAGTTGACTTTTATTAGTCAGATTAGTAGCCAAATGTGCTATTACGTCTATGTAATACTTTACCATCCAGCGAATGTCCTTTTATCTCTAACTCCAATCCGAATGTGGTCCATGATGTTGAAATTTGCATCGTTGGAATGCAACCAAAGTTCTTTTGTATGTCTCATTTTGATTATCCAAAATTATCTTTGCAGATTTAGGTTGTAGATCGCTAAACAAGGATCCCAAAAAGTGATTTTCTGATTTTCGTAGCTTCCATAAATTCGAAAGCTTAGATAAATTCGTAGATTACATAAATTAACTTTAGCTAGATAAATTAGCTTCTTAGATTGGATAAATTCGAGAGCTTAGATAAATTCGAAAAGTTAAAAAAAAGATTCGTCGCATTCGAATGATGCAAACTGCAACGTCATTGTCTCCATTGCCACATTTTTTTGAAGATCGGCGTGAGAAAATACTGTAAAATATGCAGAAATCCTTTTACTCGAATCTTTATTGGTATTTTTTTCCACATCTATTTATAAATAACACAACGAGCCTCAATCTTGTCGGATCAAAGATTTTGATATCCTTATTCATCACTCTAATACTCGTTTCTTTTTTCTCCGTTACAATGCAGCCTCTTACAAAAAATGGACAGTTCCGAGTACGAATTGGTTCGAAATATGACACTGCTGTTTTTCTTCGAGCGGCTGATGGACAAAGGTGGGCCACGCACGTTGCACGACCTCAGCTGTCAATTCGGAGCTAAAGGATTTACGAAAGAAATGCGACAGATAGCCGGGGGTTCGCAAAGCGGTCTGAAGAAGTTTTTGTCGCAATATCCGTCGCTTTTTGTCATCAACGGGGACTACGTATCGGTGAATATGTTTCAACCTGTGGTGGAGGAAGACGACGGCCCAACGAAAAGCAATAAGCGCAACTACGCTCAAGAAGCCGTCGAGTATTTCACGAACAAATTGATGCAGTACGGGGCCGGTACGGAAGTTCCAATAAAGAGCTTACTGGGACACCGATCCCAAGCATCGCCCGAAGTGCGACACATTTCCGGCCAGCATTACAAGGAGTTTCGGGACTTTCTTGCGAAACATCCCGACGATTTTGTGGTGACGGAAGATAACGTAATATTGAAGCGATTCGAAGGAATTGCGGCGGAACCGTTTCACGAGCTCGAGCCCGATGTTCCCGTTGATCAACAGATGACGGCAAGATTGATCAATTTCTTTAGCAAACAAATCGAAAAAACGGGTTCTCTTTTGGTAGATCAATTGTTAACATTGGCCTCGGACGCGTTTCCGGAAAAGTCGTGGATAACGATGTTTACTACTTCGCAAGATCTGTCGACATTCCTGAAAATGTTTCCGGATGCGTTTCACGTGCAAAAAAATGTCGTTACCATAAATCATCGTAAATCATTTGGCGCTGCGGAGATCGAACAAAACGCTAAAAATAATTCACAATCGACGCGAACAACGGACAGCGACGCGTCCACAATGACCGCCCAGCTGGCACCTCACGAAGAAACAACACAAAATGCATTGCCAAATTCTACGCCGTCACCCAACGAATCGTTGAAAATCGAGCAACTTCCATGCGGACGCGCGTCTCCGATAGAAACTAACAATAGTTCGCCTCCTTTGAGTTTGCAACAGCAAACTTTGAAGCAGCGTATTAATACACTCGTCATGAAGACACTCGCTGACAATACGGAGAAAGATCGATCTCTTCAGACATCCCACATCGGCGATGCGTGGAGAGTCAAAGTGCTACAGCAGACGAGGATAGTCGTCAATCCGAAGGAATGCTCGCAAATCGTCGACGATATCATGAAATCGACTCACTCGTTGTCGGCGAACGGCAACGTCGTCGTTTCCTTCGACTGTGAAGGTATCAATATTGGCGCCAAAGGCCAATTGACGATTCTACAAATCGGCACGATGCTTGGGCAGATCTACGTTTTCGACTTGTTCACCTCGCCCACTCTCGTCAAAGCGGGCGGACTCTGCAAGCTACTCGAGAGTCCAACTGTCGTTAAGGCAAGTTTAACGGTACCTTCAAGGGGTTAGGCTTCTGTGACGATCGAAAAATCAGGGATATTTGGACAAAATAGTTTTATATTCCTTTCAAGGAGGGTCGTATTGCGTGGGGGCATAAACAGGGCCCCTATGAATCATCGGTAAATTACAATGGCGCTTAATAAAAAATCAGTTACAATCAGCTATCATGAATAACGATAAACTGGAATGAACAATTTCGCGCAAAAGTAGATTTAGACAATTTTACATTTCGTCTGACACGTCCCGGCTACGAGAATTCTCCTAGTCACATTTTTTTACGTTTTATCATTAATGTTTTCTTTAAACTTTTGGGAACCCCCTACTTTTATTGTCGTTGCGGAATCTTTGGATTTTTTCATACGCGGGAGCAGTTTATAGCATGCATCTGCAGTTCTTGAGTGTGTATATTATTAGATTGAAATGCGGCCAGCGTCGCATCTCCATAAAGGGCCGTATAAGTGGGACGATTTTTAGAGTCGTAATTTTTCGTTAAAAGTTCGGTAACTTGGTTTGAAATTTTGCCAGTATACTGGGATGTATTTTCACTTGATTATAGATGAAAATCAGTTGTTAAAAATTCGGGTTCGTGAAAGAAAGGCGGGAGCCTTAAGGCGGGAGTCTGAATTAGAAGGTCCGAAAAATGGTTTTTTTATTGCTTAAGGGGCCAGTCGACTTTGGAGCCACGAAAAAGGCTATTTTCGCAATTTTTTTTAGGATATTATAAAAGATATGAATATAAAAGTTGTTGGGCTTGATAAATAAAGTCTTGGAATACATTTAAAAAAGAATTTAATCCATTTTTATTCATTTTTAAGTACAAAAACTATAGTTTAACGCAACGCCTCAAAAATAGGTGGGCTAGGTAGCTCCTTCACAACTCGGCAACGGCTTGTCTGAAACAAAAAAATCAAAGTCCGTCAGACTCAGTATGACACCAACTACAAAATGACCCTCGGATATAAAGTTTTATCAAAAAATAAAAAAAATGGCAGATGAAAAACGAAAAAAGTAAAAAAAAACGCGTTTTTCGCAGTTTTTCGCAAAATAAAGAGTAAAAATCAAAAATTTAAAACCATCAAGGGTCATATTGTTGCGAATCATGTTTGCAATATGCGGTTCAAATTTCAAGAGAATCGGTTTATTAGTTTTAGAGATACGATGGAGCTAGATTTTGAAAACGTTGTTTCGAGTAAACGCGTTTGAAGTTTATACGATGGGTCGGCCGAGCGCGCTATACGCTCAGGTAGACGAAATGAGGCCCTGACGTTCAGGTAAAAAAAATACTCAGAGAGCTCGGATTTTCATAAAATTTTGACACAATATTTCTGAATGTATGTATTTTCGAAAACAGTAAAAAAAATCGATTTTTTGAAATTTTCAAGGTGAACTGGCCCCTTACATCCATAAACTATCTAAGAATATATTTACAAAGTTACAGAGGCCAATTGTTAATATTTTCGAAGATACGAGGCCAAACGCAGAGAAGCTATTGGTACTCGATATTGATATTTCCTCCTATTGAAAACTTTGAAGCGCCTTTTCCCCAGTTTTCATTTTCACGATTTTTCCAAATTGGCGGGCGTGATAGCAAAAAACTTAACGACCTATTGAATCAAACCAAAGTTTATTTTCTTCAGTATGAAAATCTCTTCGAAGTGAATTAAAAAAGTCGTTGAAAAAGTATTTTTTAATCATTTTTATAGCACGTTAAAGTGTTTTTTTGAACGCATTCTTTTTTTCAAACTTGAGAAAAGTTATGATTTAACGATTTTTTCAGCTTTTTCTCAATTCACCCAGGAGAAAAATATATGAAAATTGAAAATTTTATTGGTTCATTTGGTTCAGTCAAGAATTACGAGCTGCATCTTTCTCGCCGATTGGGGCCTGCAGTGGCAAAACGCACATGGAATAAGCTGATAAATTTGCAGTCATTTATTGTTTCATGGTGAAAACATTTTTTTATACATTTTAAATATACATGGAAAGATACCTCAATGTTTACTAGGCTCACTTTTTGTCCATTCTGAAAAAATTCTCGAAAAAACGCTTTTTTGGACCTTCTTATTCAGGCTCCCCCCTTAAAGGAACATGTAAAATGATTGACAAATCGTTCGGAAATTTATTTGCATTTACATTAATAAAATTGTGTACCAAATTTCATTAAAAAATATTAATAATTAAAGAAGGTATAAATAACCTCATGAAGAACCTTCGAACGTGAGCTCAACGGTGTAGTGACTTTGGTCTCCTGGTTGATCTGAAACAAAAAAACGAGTTTTTTTTGCTTAAAATAGATAATATTGGTTAATACTTGAACGAGCTTTTTTTGTTATCGTCGTTCGAACATTAAACTTCTTTTTTCAATTTCGTTCGATTTTTCGAAGAAAAATGACGTCAGAATGGTCAATAACTGAAAAAAAATTAAGAAAAAAAACGTCCTTCAAGACTAAACTACTATTACAGTGAATAAATGTACCCAATTTCAAGTCAACCCGTTTATTAGATGTCGAGAAATCGTGTACATCGTTTTGAAAAACATCGTTTCGAGAAAAACGTGTTAAAAGTTCTATCGATGTAATAATTAGTTTACCTTCAAATTGCGATTCCTGCACCATATGTTTGACCTTCCTCTTCAATTTGAGTTGCCTCAAGCGACTATCGATTTTGTGAAATTTGCACAGTATTTTCTAACCCCTTCTAACAGTATTTTCTAACCCCTTGAGTGGTTAGAAAAGAATCGCGTGCTCCATTTGGCCAATAATTCCAAGCACAAATCAAATTCTCCACTTCTGGAAAATGACGAACATATTATTTTTTCTGTACGCAAAAGGGCGATCTCAGGAACAAACACGCTGGTTTGTTCTGCCGTTCGAGGGCGTTACAGCGAATTTTTGGAAATCAGTCTGAAGTCGTGACCCCCGTGTTGTAACCAAATTTATAACCTGGCTTGTCAAATTTGTCATGAGGTTGAAGTTCGCATCGTTGGAACGCAACGAAAATTAATATTTATGAATTCCCTTTATTTATTTTCGTAAATTTTGCCAACCAAAATCCTTCAACCATTTTAAAGACATTTTTGTTTAGCGATCTACAATATAAATCTTAAAAAAAAGATCTGCTATAATAATAGAAATGTCGAAAACAAAATGTGAAAAAGAACTTTCGTCGCGTTCCACCGATACAAACTTCAACACCATAATTCGTCCGTATATACTGTCGGGAATATGTTTGTCAAGTATTGTCACACGCGATTTAGTTACAGTCGGAGTGTTAATTACTAAAAGTCAATTTCTATTTTGACAGGTGGTGCACGACTGTAGGAACGACAGCGTCAATCTTTTCAATCAATTCGGCATTACATTGTGCAACGTTTTCGACACACAGGTTTGTACGGTCAAGTGCAAAAATATATCCGTTTGCTCAAATCAAGCGCCAGAGGAAAAAAAGCAACGTCACGTTGAGTGTGACGCAGCGAGAATAGGGAAATATGCATAAAGAAATTTCTTGTTATTCCAATCGCTCTTATTCTTTTGACGTTTCATTTCGTTTTCTCGTTTAGGCAGCCCATGCTGTTCTTCAGTTTCAAGATACGGGAAAACCGGTTTATAAAGTAAAAAACGTAAATCTCACGACACTCTGCGAGATGTACGGTGCGTCGTGCAATCCTGTGAAAGAACAATTGAAAAATATATACCGGCGCGACCAGCGATATTGGGCTCGCAGGCCTATGACACGGGAAATGCTGTTTTATGCCAGTAGCGACATTCTTGGCCTTGTACCGCAGGTCTTCACGGCAATGTCTAAGTGAGTCGAATCCAAATATTCCAATACCGCGATACAATTCTCCCTTTTTTGTTTTTTTTTTTATCACAGAGGGAACTTTCGTTACGGTAAGCTACCCGAATAATAACGTCAAAGTACTATTCAAGAAATCGAACAACTGGAAATTTCTCATTCACTCGGTGTATATTTATAGCCGGCAATTTGAACGTTTTTTCATTCCCAGTGTACTCCAGATCGAGATAACTATTGTTTTAATCGTCGTTTCTAGACTCATCAGACCGGAATCGCAAAAACTGTTTACAGAATTGTGCGAGGAACAAGTGCAGATGCACGTTAATCCTGCGGATGTGAAAGCTCGCAAAAAGCAACGGAAAATTGACACGGAAGTGGCGGACCTCCGGAAGAGAATGGAAGAAACTACCGGAAAGAACATCGTTCTCAGCAACCGGGAAATACGACTGCTGCGCTATCTAGTTCTTACTGAAAGTGAGAAAGATAAACTCAAGGGAAATTGTAAAGTTGCGAAAAAACTGGAAAAACTCGAAAACATGGGCCACGAAAAAGGCGACAGCAGCGACGACGAGGATGAAGACGATAGGAATGACGACGCGGAGTTTCCGAGTTTGGAAAGTTGCACATCCGATAACTCCCAATCTGGTAAGTACATAAGAATGCGTGGCGCGATTTACGATACTTTCTTTTTTCGTTGCTTAGGGTCAAGGCGCGGCCGTGCATCTTGATTCGACGATTCATTCATATTTTCGAGCATATGTTTCAAGCATGGATGTGGAATCTTACAAAAAAAGCGACCGTGGGGATAACTATTGGATACATTATTACTTCGTTTGCTCTAAGCCTGTATGCGATAATGGCGAGCGATCCAATAATTCGTTCCATAATTACAATACTTTCAATTTTCAATAGTTTTGCGTGTGTTATTATGGGCGTTGTTGTGCTTTTAGATATGATGATAAAAAAGCATTTAAAAGTGGTACAGAATGTTTTACATATTTGCGTGGGTAATTTATGTATCGAGCTGGCAAATAAGTTCGTTTGGTTTTTGTGTTTTATTCTACTCTCAAAAATCGAACGAACTTATTTGCCAATCCGATATTAACCGTTTAACGGCCACGCCTATTTCTGGATGGCTCGAAATCATTTCCTCTGACAGTATAGCTAAAAAAGGGCTAAATATGAATGTCCAACCATAATTTTGTCGATAAGGGCCTGGGAAGTAGTATTTTCGGACTGTAGCAAATTTTCTACTACCCGCTCGATTCGAACTATTATTCTAATTCAATAAAAAATATTCAAAGCCTAGTTCGTCCAGTTAAGCTTCCTTTACACAATTCTATCAAAAAATATTTCAAGAATGTCCATTTACTTACTTTTTTGGACAAAAAACGGGCAGCAGATCGAGTGCTGGGGCAAGCGTCGTAAATTTTCACGACAACATTGTTGCCACATTACCATAATTCATATGTTCACGTTTGAATTTCAGGCTGTCCCGGCATTTGTAGCTGCATCTACCATAGATTGATGAAACTGTGAAGTAGCTTGTCCGCTATAGCGTCCTTGCGCTTTTACCGACGGGGTCAGAGTGAACGTAGCAAATTTGCTGCATTGGCAGTTAACGGGTTAAAGAGACTATTGGAAATATTAATCGTTCGCTATATAATTGTAGTGTAACGCATTCTACGGCAGTGAAATTCTACTTATTTTCTTTTTGGCGCTACCATACATCCTTATCGAACTGTGTGGCAATGCTGGTGGTCGAGTTGAAATTCCCAACTTTGAATGCTCCGACGGTTTAAAATTTCGAATTTTAGTGTTCCGAACTTCAAGATGGGGCTGGGTTGAATTTTCGAATTTTGAATGGTCAGAACGCTCAAAACTGCGAAAGAATTTTACACGAAAGACCAAAACTCCGAAAATAATTGGGCTATGGAAGTTTTGAAAGTTTCAGAATTATCAATACATCGACGAATTATTTCAAGATTTTTTGATTAAGTGATTTTGCGTCAATTTTTAAATTTGTCTAGACAATGTTATTCGTGTCGGGTATGTCAACACCCAAAACAGCTTCGTTCAGATGGGTGTCAGCACCAAATGTTTTCGGTGTTAAAATTGTAATTTGACACCCTACACGTGGCACTCAACACCGAAAAATTACGGTGTCACGATCTGTCAGGGAATCAATTCAATTGGTAGAATATGCTTGAAATTCTGTATTTATTGGAACACTATACACTTATTATTTCTACACCTCAGGTGATATTTTCGGAAAAACGGAGGACGGTCTACCACTGACAGAATCGATGCAGCTGGTCGACGAAATTTTATCCGACGGCCAGATGGATGGATTGGAAAAGATCGAGAAATTGGAAGCCATTCTATCAAACGTCACTTTTTCGAGCATCGATGCTCTTGGGAGTCCTCTTGAAAACAGCAAGACCTCCTCGCGAAGATGTCAGCAGTGCGCGTGTCAAAAAACATTCGGCGCTCGTACCGAAAATATTAGTGAATCCGTCGTCGAAGCGGCGTGTCAAACGCTCAGCACCGGCGATATAGTAATAACGAGGGTTTATCTGACGGAAGAAGAAAAAGAGCGTGATCGATTGCTCAGTTCATCAAGAGCATAAGTTTCGGGCTTTTAAGGTCAAAGTGCAATTGTCGCATTGTCCAATCAAACGTGTCAGCCGAACCAATGCCCAGAACTAGAATATCCTCAATAATGTGCCTCATTTGTACGTTTTTTGTCCCTTTTGGATCAGGATCCACGCGTGTCCTGTCGTCTTTACATTTAAACAATTCCATTGAGAATTGGTAGATCGCACGCTGCAGTATCTTCCCTCGGCATTGTTACGAATCAACGAAACTGTAAAAACTAGCTAGAACTTTGCCTTCGTGAACCGCGGCGAATTTGTAAACGCGAATTGCTATAACAGTAGGCTCTCTTTTGCAACGGTGCCAACCAATGAACGAAGTCGCTGGAGATGAACTTAACATTACTACTACAACGAACAGTTTTCTATACCCAAGCCTCTCTTTTGAAGATCATTGTGACTCGTTCGCCTTCTATAATTCAATTTTTATCGACTGCAGGCAAATGGCGGATAGAAAAAAATTTACGCTACAAATCTACGGCTGCTGACTATCAACGAATATGTGTTTTCAATATTGGATGGAATCGTTCCATTATTATTGTCAACGCAAAGCCAGTTTCTCCGTAGTACCAACGACAGTCCGAATACCGAAGTAACCCAATACGTTATCACTGCTAACACGAGCACGTCGAATGATTTAAATTAAATCACGTTAATATATCGTTATTTTACGAATGTATCGATCTTACGCACGTCTCGAATTTTTCTCACAAGCAAGCCATTCAGTGCCCGAACTGGACTTCCGAACGAATTTAAAGGCCCGAGTATGTTTATTATGACGTTGAAGTTCTCATCGTTGGAATGCAACGCTCTTGTTTCCTCGATTTTCATTGATTTGTTTTCATCTTTGTAAAAAGCCTCTGCGAATTGAGGTGGTGTATCTCCACTAAGAATACGTAAAAACGTTTGGGTGATTCTCTCAGCCCAAATCAGCCAAAAAACTCGAGCAATTGAAAAGAACGAATTTTCGTTGCGTTTCAACGATGCAAAATTCAACGTCGTTGTTTATCGTCGAAGGGAGAGCACGACCCATATCGACCGTTGGAAATATTTCGGAGAAAAGTTATCTCGAATTGGCAAAAAAATATGCCTCGGGCATGAATTGACTGGTGAATCGTCGTCGTGTTGAATGAATTGGTTTTATGCTCAGATAATGTGATCATCGATAGTAAGCCCGTTGCGGGAAGAGAAATTTCAACAGACTATTGTCAATGTATCAAATCAGGCAACGTTTGTATGTTGTTTTCGTCACAAGTGGTGCCTTAAAGGAATCATCGTATAATTGGATTTCCGTAAGCTAATGTTGTAAAATGTACGAAGTGGCCTTGCTAATCATTGTTATGGGGAAACAACAAGGGAAACGATATGCTTTGCGCGGTAAAATTTGAAGAAAAAATATATATTCAGCCCTTAATCAATCCGAGCAGATCAATCAGTTATTGAACCCGAGGCCAATTGTTCTCGAGCTGCATTTCGCGACGTGTATCGTCAGTCGAATGTGCTTTTGAACGATCAACAATACAGGCCGATTTCCGTGATGCCGGTATTTCGAAAAGCCATATATCTTACATGTACATAAACCTCTGTAATATTGCATCGCAAGGTGCATCCACGTGCATAATTTCGTACGCTTTGTTCTGTACCGGTTTTGTTTCTATCACGACACTGAAATATTTGTTGGTCAATGCAAGATTTTGGGAAGTAAACTGTAAATTCGTATGGCTCGGATGCTGCGCACCCTTGCATTCTTCCCGTTCTATTTAAGGGGAGATATACACCTAGGAGCCGGATAAAAGGTCATTTATGTGCATTTTTTCAAGGAAAACTATTTGAAATTTCGGTTTGGGGTTTTAATTATCTGAAAGTATATACATTCAAAAATTTGTTTAATTTTCTTTATTTAAAAATATCAAAAATATACAAGGATATTGTATGATCCTTGAAGCGACGTAAAAAAATCTGCGCATACGGTACCCACTGGCGTTTCTTCAAAAATCATCTGAAAAAAAAAAACCAAAAAGATTATTAAATTAGATACTATAATCTAGTACTTGTCATAGCCGATTTTGAAAATATCGATTTATGACAAAATGGCGGACGTTTGAACATAAATAGTGATTTTTGGGGCAAAAATTAGTTATTATTTTGCCTATAAAACAAAAACGAAGTAATGGAAAAAAAAATCTTATGACAAGTACTAGATAATGGTGTATAGAATAACCACAAAAAACCTCAAGGCGATCGGTTCATTAGTTTTCGAGAAATTTTGGGTACCGATTTGAAAAACGTGGTTTTGAGAAAAACGCGTTTGGAAATTTGGGAATGAATGAATCATGAAATTTGTCAACTTACATGGAATCATCGATACCAGGCCCATAGTGTAGGTCTTCTACGGTCGACGGAATGTTCATAGCTTCTAAATCCTCGACCTCGACCATCTAGGTGTATATCTCCCGTTAAGTCAAAACACTCCGGCGTTATGAACCAAATGAAAGACGGTTATTTTCTTTTGAACAACTACATTTTAAGCCTCTGTGAAGGGCGAATGGTGCAGAGCTGGCAGTAACGTTTCATTGCTCCGGCGGTTTGGGTTCGGTGCCGAAATGAGCAATGTTTCTCTTTATCTTTGTATCAAATAAGGATGAATAACTGTTATGAAGCTTCGTTAGAAAACTCGTATCGATTAATCGTTTTAACCTTGTCGCACGCGACAACTGTTTTTCTACTAAAACCGTGAATACTAATTCGAAACCTAAAATGAAGTTATATTGTTTATAAGAAGCAACACCAACGAATATTTGTAAACATTTTTAATAAACAAGGATTCAATAATTCATCCAATGTCAAGTTGAACAAGTGGAAGGTACGTGCAACTTCATCGCGTTGTGCCTTCATCTGAATAACTCGTACACTGTTACCTCGAATTTGTACTCGTTTGTCTGTAAATTATCTGGGACGATGGACTCCAGCCGAAAAATCGATTTCGTATCAACGTAATCGTTCTGTTTCAAACAACGATCGAGTGGTTACGGTAACGCGTATTTATTACATTTATTACACATTACAGAAATAATGCGGTGTACAAGAAATGGTTGTATAAAAAAAATTGACGTCTGATAAAACGGTGGCGGTAATTTACATTTGAAGACGTCGCGGT
This sequence comes from Ophion slaviceki, assembly GCA_944452715.1. NCBI lineage: Eukaryota > Metazoa > Arthropoda > Insecta > Hymenoptera > Ichneumonidae > Ophion > Ophion slaviceki. Next base: position 25,991,539 of record OX101786.1, on the reverse strand, counting down.
GTTTGCTGATTTCCCTAGTATGATTTCAACGTGGAAGACTCCTTTATTTTCGTGCAATTTTCGTATGTCGACTTTTTTCCTTGTCGTTACTGGGACCGAAAAAGGGATGCCGAATTTTGAGATTCGATGGAAACGGTACGGAAGTGGCATCCAGGAAGTCCGATGTTTGTTTCGAACTGGTGGGCAGCTTACGCCTGACGGTGATCGAACCAACCGGCGTGACGTTTACTAAAAATAATTGCATGATTGAGGTACAATGCAAAAAATATTCACAAACGTTACCACGAAGTTTCGAGAATTGTTACCATTGATTGTTAACGTTGAAGTTTGCATCCTTCTTCTTTTCAGTGGCTCAAACTTTTTTTTCGCCGATTTAGACTACGATAATCACGCAAACGTTCTTACGTATTCTTATTAGAGATTTACGACGGTAATTGGCAAAAAACGCCTTTGGGCAATGAGAAAAATGAAGGAATAAAAAATGTAAAAAAGACATCGTTGCATTCCAACGATGCAAACTCAGGATTGTTATGCATTACTGACTCAGAAATTTCGTGACTTTTACAGGTCTTGCATCTGACCCGGATTAGGGTCAAATAAAAAACAATTTTATCAAATATATATTTAAAAAAATTAAAGACCACAAGTGAATTCTCGTTTCGACCATACTAGTATTTGTAAACGTTACAAAAAATACGGGAAAAATTATATACGTAGGAATAGCAATGAAGCATTTTTGTAAAAAAAAACAACCTTTTCAATCGTCTTGAAAAAACAAAGGAAATTCTCAATTCGATCCTTTTATTGAAAAATTATGTTGAACTGGATAACATAATTTTTTTAAGATCAAATATGAGGCATTCCACATCACTTCATCCAGTAAAAAAAATCCACAAATAATCTTGAAAAATCGAGTTACTTTTTTGAAAAATATTCACCGAGTGTCGACATTTTTTTTAAATTTCGGCCGTTTTTTCTCGTTGATTACCATCTTTAAATATTTTTCCATTCTAATGGCTGTATCGTTGGCAGGATTTGACGTATTTACATTCGTAAAAAACGAAAATGTGCATCTTTTTCTAGCCTTCCAGAAAAAAACCTAATTCATTAATAATAAAAAAACTAAACAGAATTAATTTAGATTTTATTGAGCAAGTCGAACGTCCGTGTCAGGGCAAAATATGCAAAAATATTTTTTTTCTCAAGGAAAAACACTCATTATTTTATTTTTAAGAATTTCCCCGAATTGTGAATACGAAAAACGGATTTTTTGGTATTTTTTATATTATGGGATTCCTAAACACCGTGAAGTAACAGCTATTTATATTTCAAATTTTTTTTAAATTAATATTCGATTGAAGAGTCTCGAAGGCTAGAAAAAGACGCACATTTTCGTTTTTTACGAATGTAAATACGTCAAATCCTGCCAAAGATACAGCCATTTGAATGGAAAAATGTTAAAAAACGGTAATCAAAGAGAAAAAACGTCAGAAGTTTAAAAAAAATTTGGACACGAGGAATATTTTTCAATAAAGAAACTCGATTTTTTTAAATTATTTGTGGATTTTTTTACTGGCTGAAGTGACGTGGAATGCCTCATATACGGAAATGTTGAAAATTGAAATAAAATTTAAACAAAACTGAAATTCGAAAAATAATTGAAACATTGTAATTAGAGAAAAATACTTTAAGAGCAAATACAGAACCTGCTCTTTATTATAAACATAATCCGGTGAGAATAAATAAAAATATATATAAACACTTATCTATAATAATAATGATGTAGATGTCTATCGACAGATCAAATGCAAGTGTATAGAGCTTTACAGTAAATTGGTTTTCAGTTTTTTAAATTTTCATTTTTTGGCGCTGACATAACTTTTTTTTGTATATAATGAAGAATCATATGAATATTAAAAATATACAAAAATATTTATTTTTATGCTGTTCAGTTTTGTTGTCAAGTCGGTTTCATTTTTCGTAATTCTTGCGAAAGTAAATTTTGAGAAAATGTCAGAGAATTTCCAAAATTCCCTGACGTTTTCCTGATTATTCCAGGAGGAAAGAAATTCCCTGAGTTTTCCCTGTTTTCAATATGCGCAACAACCTTGAAACTTCGACCTCATTGATTGTTACAATGGCAACGACTCTCGTAACGTCAGATATTTCCGAATTTTTGGGTTTATCATTAGTTGGTGCTTCGGAGTATCGTAATGGTGTTGAAGTCTGCATCGTTGGAACGCAATGAAAGTTCGTTTTTACATTTTATTTTACGTTTTCCATTATTATAAAAGTTTTTTTCACATAGCTTCATCTTGTAGGTCGGGAAATAAATAACTTGAACAATGTTTAAAGCATTTTTGTCGGCAAAATCAGGTAAAAGAGATTGAGGATCCCTCATTGAAGGAATTCAGAAATGTTTATTTTCATTGTACTCAAACGATGCGAACTTCAGCCTCATAGTTTCGTAAGCATCCGGTGGGCGCATCACTCCGCAACACGTTGGATCCTTCAACACTGGTCACTCAATTACTTCATTCCTGTAGCACGTATTTGTCATTTACGATTGAAGTGAAGGCGATTCGCTTCCTCAGACTGTACGACAACTATTTTGCTTGTATCGTCCTTTGTCTTCTGACTTTTAAACACTCACCTGCCTTGTACGGTCGACTGACTCGGCCCGTATTGAAAACCCAAGTCAAGGCGCATCCGCTGTTTCGGCCTACAGCGCAGTACCGTTCATCGTCGATTTTCAATTTTGATTTTTTACCCAACGTCAGGGTCTGCCCGCTCAATTTCCTTGGATCCACCTGACAATAAGTATCGCGCGATAAGTATTGAGACGACTACGAAACGTATCATCATGACGGAAAGTGCCGTTCGATATGGCGTCGAAGTTTGCATCGCTGCATTCACTCTTTTTCTCATTCTACGTCTTTTCGCAGATTCAAATAATAGATTTCTAAACAAGCGATCAAAACAATGGTTGAGACATTTTTCGTGGCTAAGATATGCGAACAGAAATTTACGCGATTAAAAAAGAATAAATTGGTTGCGTTCCAACGATGTAAACTTCAATGTTATCCGTTCGATTGTGCACGCAATGGTAAACAATATTCCTCCGATCTACTCACAGTCTTCGGAATATCCATGACCCACATCTCCTCGCTGTCCGACAGGTCTTCCAAATTGAAGGTCGAGCGAGTAGGGTCCGTTATTAAGGTGTCCTTTTTGAGAAAATCTTCCAGCTGCGAAAGCAAATATTACGGCAGGCATTGGTTTTGCGATTCGATGCGTTACAATGTTACTTACATTGTGCGGTCTCGGCATGTGATTCTGGTTCCAGTATCCCGTTTCCATTGGAGAATTGCCATTATTTTCTCCTATCAGGCGATCTGTATTTTCCGAATTTTCGAGACTTCTCGGTTTCTTCAAAATACTTTTTCGTACTCCGTCGCTCGATTCTCCAGACGAAATGGGAGACTGGATTTTCGTGTTGATTTTAATCGACTTGCCCGCTTTTTCTTTGCTTCTATACTCGATTGGATTGTCCATTAGGATCATGGACTTGTTAAGTGCCGTATTCAAGGTGGTTAATGAATCTTCCTGATCGGAATGTGACATTGTTGAGAAAGTTTAGCAGCCAGCTAAAAAAAAATCGTCGTCGCTGTTAAGCGCTTGTATTTTATGCATGCTCTAGCCCACGAACTACTAAGGATACGAGCGAATAAAATGAACAGAGACGTAACTTTATTTTTTGGAAATAATGGTAAATAAAACAAGTCGAGCAACTTTGTTAATTGTTATTCTTTGATGTTCGGTATAAATGTACGCTAACCTTTAGTAAACACGGAGATTGCTCTGCCATGTTCTTCTTTTTTATTATTTTACCCGGACCAAACGTTTCATACACAGGATATGAACTTTCACAATTATATTACTAACCTCTGTCGACTATATTTATTCCTTTAAATCTGTTAACAAATGAGAGTTTTAAAAACTACACGTGTCTTTTAGAAGGAATCGTACGTAAGAGTGTTCATTCTGTTTATCTCTATTCGCGACATGCAAACGCAATTTTCGAAATTGGAATAAGAATGAATCTCGAGAAGAATATACTCACGTAATAACGATTAATGGCGATAGCAAGCGTCGCCGTTGTTGCAAGAACGATTAATTAATTGCCAATCGACGATGAAACAAGCGATTGATTTCATTCGCACAAAGTGAGGTTAACTGTACGACTGTCACTTTCGTTACTCGTCTGCTCACGGGCAACAGGAAAAATCGTGGAGTAAAATGCTCGGAACAACCTCGAGGGTAAACTCATTCATGGTTTAGCAAAGTAACTCATCGGAAGTCGAGGCCAACTCGGTAATTACAATGTTCGATGCGTTTTATGCCAATTGTTCGTATAAAAAATACACTATTTCATTGCCTTCGGGTTTGAAGGTTAGATCTGCTGCTCTAAGGTACAGAACTTGATCCAGATGGTCACGTGGATATGGAAACTTGGCGCGAAAATTCGAATGAGGTTTCGCCGGTTTACGCCTCGTAACAGTCGAAAACGGCTCATTATTGGGACTTTTTAATAGAAAATCGTAATGATTAATTCCTGGCCAAACTAGGTATTTGAAACAGTATCATCTGAAGAAGTCTTTAATTCTTTTGTGTTAAAATATTTAAATATAATCGTTTTACAGCCGATGTCCGGGAAGCACCTCTCGAAAATGTCTTTTGCGGTGAGCAATGCCCTACTGAACCAGATTATCCATTACAAAATAAACAAACAGATATCGTTGGTATATTAGTTTATCCTATGATTAATGGAAGAAATTTCCTAAATAGCAAATTTAAAAAAAATGACCCGGGTTCAAACTACATCTTGATTCTTCCGAAAAAAATGGGCACTTTTCGTTTATCAAATCGAAAGTATACATCGGAAAAAAATCCTTCGATCAAATACGAAATTTTTGTATCTAAAAAAAGCCCTAAAAATTTCAGAAAGATCACTGCAGTCGTTTTTGAAATATTTTTTCAAACATAACACTTTATAAATCTGACAATTTTGGTCCGATAAACTTGAAATTTTGGAGGACCATTTCTAAGATGATATACTGTCAAAATAGGTTGGTTTTGAATAAAGGGATTCAACCAGGCATAACCCCTCAAGACGCTGAAAAATCTTTAGTTCAAAACGTAAACGTTCTGTCGATTTGAATATTCAAAACGTACAGTTCATGCGTATAAAAATAAATCTGTAGGAATATTGCAACCTGTCTTTTAAGTGTAAAATTTCGCGTCTGTTAACAAAAAAAATATCTGATTGCTCAAAAAGTTAGCTGATGTCTGGAACGATAACTGTTTATCATCGATATGGCGCCACAATTAATTATGCGATAAATATGAGTTCGAAAACGAAGGTAGATGTCATTCAACCGATAAATATGTGATTGAAAAACTTAAGCCGAAATACCATTTGGCCAGAATGTCAGTTGTTCAATCCTCTGCTTAAGGTTTTGGCAAAAAAGGATTTTTTTTACCGACGGTCACCATTCAAGTCGCCCTTATGGGTGCCCTAAAGATGGCGCCACAAATACGAACAATCATGAGGCACCTAAATTGGCTAGATAGGACAAGCAGCCCCAAGGCTCTCATTTCTATTTCAGTATATTTTAAATAATAAAAAAAGGTATTCCTGAAACAACAACGTGATAAATCGATTATTTCATCCATTTTGCAATTTGATAATTCAATCATTTCATCCATTTTGCAATTTGATAATTCAATCATTTCGTCCATTTTGCGGTTCGCTAATTCAATTGTTCAATTGAACTGCGATACAATCCCGAAACATTAAAAAAACAATTGCAAAGTACTCAAAACAGAATGAGACTCCTTTTGAACAATGGGCGTAAAAAAAAATCCTGGGAGGGAAACATTTTACCGCGTCACTTCACAAATGTCGAATAAAAGTTCGATAAGTAGAATTTGGTGAGGACAAAATAGATGATTATTTCGAAAATGTTTTGCAAACCGTTGTACTGAACATCCTGACAATTTTGCCATTGTCTTTCAACTGTCAGTCAAAAACCAAAAAAACTGGAAATAAGTAAATTTTGTTTAGAATTAATTTGTAGTGAAAAAACTAGACATTGTTGTATTTTGGCATGAGAGGCATTCTTCATCAACTGGGCCACTTTTTTTTCAACCTCTTCAATTTTTTTCAAAATCTGCCAGTTTGAAATATTAGTCAAAAGGAACGTCTGTGATTTTTTTTAGATTTTTTTAGGCGTCCGTTCAGGATTTTCAATTTTTCATTATGAACACTGTATCCGAAAAAATATTCATTAAACAAAAAAAACATGAGAATAAAAACTTTTAATTTTTTCCGCTTTATCGAAAAAAATCAAAATCATAATTTTTCTGCATTGAGAAAATTGAAATTTGGCAAAAAATGGGAATAACATTTTTTTTAAACCTAATAACACACTTTAGATTTCGGTACGAATTTTACGGGATGACCGTCATTGGGTAAAGAGTCTGCGAAAAAAAATTCAGGATGGTACCTCCAATGGTTAAGATAAAAAAAATACAAATATGCGGTTATGCATATATGCGGTTATGAGATTTCGCAGGGTTTGTATTTTTTTATATGAGATTTCGCAGAGTTTTTATGTTTTTTCATCTTAACCATTGCAGGTACCATTCTGAATTTTTTTTCGCAGATTCTGTACCCAATGACAGACATCCTGTAAAATTTGTACCGAAATCGAAAGTGTGTTATTAGGTTTAAAACAATGTTATTTTCATTTTTTTGCCAAATTTCAATTCGCTCAATGCAGAAAAATTATGATTTTAATTTTTTTCTCGATAAAACGGAAAAAATAAAAAGTTTTTATTCGTATTTTTTTTTTTTTGATTGATGAATATTTTTTCGGATACAGTGTTCGTAATGAAAAATTGAAAGTCCTGAACGGACGCCTAAAAAAATCTAAAAAAAATCACAGACGTTCCTTTTGACTAATATTTCAAACTGGCAGATTTTGAAGAAAAAAAATTGGAAAGTTTGAAAAAAAGTGGCCCAGTTGATGAAGAATGCCTGATAAACAGATTGTCACGAATTTGAAATTGACAAAATTTCATGTATTTTAGAGTTCATTATGAACTATCGTCACTGTAGGTGTTTTTATTTACATGTTTCGTATTACTTCTAAAAATCATCGCAATTAAAAAATGGTACATAACGTAACGAAACGTCAACGTGAGTTTTTCGTTCCAATCATATAAGTAGATACGAGTGAATGTTATCGCTCATCCTCTAAAAACCTGCCATAACACAAAAAATCCCTAATCGAATTTTTATTGCAACTGGCTACATATTATTTATAATCCTCGAAAAGGTTAGTAAATTTCACAATATATAAAAGCATTAAAGGCTAATTTAGATCAATATTGACGTCACAGTGGCCTTACGAATGTGACTAAGATGCGTTTTTCTCAAAACAGAATTTTTTGACAGTTTTTCAGTGGCTGAGAGATATCAGAAAATGAATAAAAAATCTAATAGAATCACCTTACGCTATTGAATCAGTGAGCAGTGCTTTTCTTAAATTCGTATAAAACAAAAAATAATTTTTCCCGATAATTGTGGGTTTCATCGATACTGCCAATTACATTTTTAATCAAACCTTTCGAATGACTAGATGAACATCTAAAATTCATGACTTTTTTTTTATCGAATCCGATTTTCCGACAGGATTGTATACGCAACCTCAATAGTCACCAATAAAAAGATCGTGAAAAGTTCCGATAAAACATCTATAAACTGAGGAAATACGTAACAAGATAGATATCCATCGTTATTTCATTCTTTGCCGTGGAGTTATTCGTTTATGAACGCTTTCGGATCGTATTCAATTCGTCTCATTCTCGTACTTAGTTTGGCTTCCAATCATATACTCTTTCGTCGAGGAGTAATGGCATATTCCGACGACTCCCGCTGGGTTTAACCACTTTTCCCATTTTTCATTAGCGCAAAACGTACTTCGCTGGGCGAGCCGAAGAGCACAAAAAAAACACACACACACACACACAATCGTTTCTTGCCCAGCACCGTAGAGAAGCAGTGGCTGTTCGAACATATCGATGACTCAATGCCGGAGAGACGTAATCAGTTTGCACAATCGTTGATCATACGTCCTTCTTGTTTCAGGCCATAGGTTTTATAGATCGAACCTGTATGTCTATACATACATGAATGATATCTATACGAGGAAGGGGTAAACGGATAAAATGTGGCAAAGAGAGGAAGATAGAACATTGCTATGTATGGAACATCGTTACATCGAATCTCGCCATCTTTTCCCTCAATGGGATTAATTTCTCCCACTCTGCGATCTCCCTAATTGTTTTTTGCTCAGTCGAGCATCCCTCAATGTGGTTAATGGTCTATGTTTTTCTTCAACAATGAAATTGATTGATTTTGTCCGTGGGAAGCTTGTCAGAAAAAATCGCAATTGCAATTTTCTTAATTATGCAGTTTTTCGAGACTCAAAGTCTTTCGCATCTCTTCACAGCGAACGTCCGCACCGAAACATTTTAATCCAACATCAGCAATGGGCAAGAATCCGAACCCCCCCCCCCCCCCGCCGATCAAGCTTAAATTTTGCGCAAACCTCCTTTCAATATTTTAAGACAACTCCTAAAGGGATTTTTGGCGACGCGCAATTGTTTTTGGGTTTGTTTAGGTTTGTTTGGGTATTTTGTGTTTGGACAAAACGGAGAACGCGATAACATATATAGGAATGAGCGGAGACGTAGCAGATATAGATATAGACAGCGCGCGTTAATAAAAAACTCTAAAATTCAATATGTCGAAAACTATTGCGAGTCGCAAAAATCCCTTTTGGGGTTGTCTTGAGGGATAAGGCCACTGTAAATATCTAAAATTAAGCGATTTCACGCGATTTTTTTTCGGTGGGAGGACCAGTAAGAGGATAATAATATTCAAGGATGTTATTAGTCATACCTTCAAGTGAAGAAAAGAAAAATTATTTTGAAAAGTTATACAAAATGGTGACGCAGAAGCCATTCTCGCCAGGCATGTTGAACTTGAGACGCTCTGCGGCACGCAGTATAACTGACGCAGATTTGATTTTGAAAAAAAAAAATGAAAAATCAATCTATTAATTTACACGAGTATAGCTAGAGAAATACGTAGGGAGTTTTTTAAATATTAATTTTTGTGTTATTGGCAAGAATTGAAAGTAAAAACTCAACTTTCGACAAAAAATGGACAATCATTTGTAAATGAATAATGTTATAATTAACTCATGGAAAATCCCGTACGTATTTCTCTTCGGAACGTTATTTTAAAGATGTGCGCGAAATTTGGAGAGAGTAGAATGAAAATTTGGAGCCGGGTTGAAATTCCGAACTTTGAATGATCAGAACGCTCAAAACTCCGAAAGAATACTACTCCGAAAGATCAAACTCCGAAAGAATTTTACACGAAAGACCAAAACTCCGAAAATCTGGACACCGTCAAAATAATTCTGCTAATGGAAGTTTTGAAAGTTTCAAAATTTTTAATAAATCGACGAATTATTTCAAGAAGTTGTTTTTTTTTTATTGAGAAGTGATTTTACGTCGATTTTGAAATTTGTCTTGACAATGTTATACGTTCTACATAATAAAAAAAATCTTATAATAATTCGTCGATTTATTGAAAATTTTGAAACTTTTAAAACTTCCATAGCTGAATTATTTTGACGGTGTTAAGATTTTCGGAGTTTTGGTGTTTCGTGTAAAATTCTTTCGGAGTTTTGATCTTTCGGGGTACTATTCTTTCGGAGTTTTGAGCGTTCTGACCATTCAAAGTTTGGAATTTCAACCCGGCCCCATCTTGAATTTCGGAACATTCAAATTCGGAATTTCAAACCGTCGGAGCATTCAAAGTTCGGAATTTCAACCCGGCCCCGAAATTTTTCAGAGTTATGCTGCACGCCGTTTTCAAAAATTGTGTTCCGAGAAAAACGGTCGACGTTTCGCACACGGACCAGCCGCTGCCACCGCAGACCCACACGGGCCTGCGGGCCTTTTTTTTACAGGTACCAAACTTTTTTCCCCTATTTTAGATGGGTCAAAGCATCTCTTAAGCCAATTCTTATGAAAATCAATTTTTTCACAATTCTACAATTCTTACCCCTGAAGCACGCGCCATTTTTTAAATTGAATATTTCGGAAATTCCTTCGATTGAAAAAAAAAAATGAAAAAAAAAAATCAATTGTTCGAAAATGTTACAGTGGTGTTACCCCTTAAAATATGAACAGGAAGGTTTGTGAAAAATTTCAGATCGATCGGGAGGGGGGGTTCGGAACCTTACCCTTAAAAAAAGCCTTAAAATTCAATATCTCGAAAACTATTGCGAGTCGCCAAAAATTCCTTTAGGGGTTGTCTTAAAAAATATTAAAATGAAGGTTTGTGACAAATTTCAGCTCGATCGGAGGGAGCGGGGGGGGGGGGGGGGTGGAACGTTATCCTCAGCAATAAAAGATTAACTTGGAATTTTTCATCCACGACAAAAAAATGGGTTCGATTGAATCGTTCTATTCAGGCAGGTTGTGGAATAATATATAGGATACGAAGCTTCTTTCATGTAAACCAATTTTTAGAACAAGATCTTGAAAAAACATCTTAAAGATCTTCCAGTGTGAAGCAGCAATTTCTCTAGCTCGTCCGATCGGCGAGAACGCCCAAATGAATTCTGCCCTATATGCATATAATATGCATACATCCACGGTGTTATGAGACCGGAAGAGGAACTCGAAAACTGAAAGACGTCCGGCTGCAACATACTGGAACGAGAGAATGAGAGGCAAAGAGAGAAGGAGAGTGGTAATAACCGTGAGGCTTTAATTATCTCGCCACCCTCTTTCCTCTCCTAACATGCAATTAATTCCGAATGCGGTTTAGTTTAGCGAACGGGGAGCAAACAATGTATTATCCGCTCCCTCCCTCTCGCTGGGCCACCATCCCTCTTGCCGCCAAAGGCCATTTAAACGTAGGTGGTTGTACAGCGTACAGCGAGAGAGGATAGGTCGCTGGGCGAGGTGAGGCTACTATTCGTACAAATAGAAAGGTTTCGCGCCCCCGCTAGGCCCTCTATTGCTCCGGAAACTCCTGCCGCGTCCCATTCAACCCCATTCGGCCTCCATTAACGTGACCTTGCATATCTTCGACCTCACCTAGTATTCTTTCCAGCACGATTCTCCTCCCTGTATTTCCACAAGTATAAAAAACCACAATGCTTTTCCTTCGAATTTTTTTATTCTTTCGGACATCGCTTGGCGACAAAAAAATATAGCACGATGTCCCCGGTCGCCAATCCAGTTCTTTGGCCAATGTAAAAGTCTTCTTGCATTTGTCTTTCGACTTTAAAGCTCGACGTGTACGCAGAGAGTCACCGAAGAGTATTGCTTTTTTTTCTTAAGGCCTTATATATTATTGAAAAGGAAGATTTATCGTTTTTTTTGTTAGCTTAAGGGTATACCAGTGTGATCGCTGAAAGTTTGGGTGATTATCGGGAATTTTTTGGAAGAGAAGTACTCAATTAAATGGTTCGGAAAATTAAGAATATATTTGGCTATGTTTGACCTATATTACAAAATTTTCTCCACTGCTGACATGATTCCGGCCGATTGAGTAGCTGAAACCGAAAAAAGGAAAAATGTCGTTAAACTCGAAGGTATTTCCTGTACAATGACATTAGGATTTTCGAAAAATATCAAAATCTAACAAAATGGCGTAGTTATGAAAAAAGTCTGTTTTCTTGCCTATAAAATAGTCGTTTTTTTCGATGTCAAATCGTCCATTTTCATCCTATCAAAAACATCCTACGTCATTGTAGAGTAAATATATTCGAGAGTACTCAGTTCAAATTTCAAGTCAATCCGATAATTGCTCTTTGAGTTACAATGTCAGCAAATTTGAAAAACCTCATTTCGAGCGAAACGCGTTTAACGCGGTCCTCTCGTTTCTCGGCTGTTTTTTTACGGCTTTTTCAATAATTTTTTACGGGCAAAGCATCGAAATAATCAATCTCATTGTTTTTGCATAATCTTTATTAACATTTAAATAAGCTTTACAAATTTTTTGAAGTCAAAATATATAATAGAATAAAAGTTATAGTGGCCGACAGGAAGACATCAAGTAAAAGAGGTGCTTGACGGTGACCAAGATTGCGGCTGTTCTGCTTATCTGAAATCAAAAAACCAAACGGCATTTTAATCTTCATATTTAAGACTAGCGATTGAACTAGAGTGAATTCTAAATTACAAAAATTGACTTTTTTATACACTTTTGAAAATTACATTCTATTTTTTACTCATTTTTTCTTAAGTTTTTCGCTCGTACAAAAAAAACTATCGAAGCAATCATGATAATCCTAGTTCAATCGCTGGCTTATAACATATTAAAGATGCTGTATAAATTTGAACAAGATCGGTGCAGTAGTTTCTGAAATATCGTGGTCACCGTTTCGAAAAATGGTGTTTCGAGAAAAACGCGTTTGAAAGTATACCTGCTCCGTATACCTGCTCCGTTCCAGTAGGCCTATTCTGTAACTCGTTATATCTCGGTAACGATAGTTTTCGTTATCGTTAGCTACCGACAGCCAATAAGAGGCCCCCTTTCGTCTTGGAACGTGCATGCAATTGGCTGTCGCAAGCTAACGATAACGAAAACTGTCGTTACCGGGTTATAACGAGTTACAGAATAGGCCTCCAGGGCCGTAACTTGTAAACCACTTTGAATATCGAAAAATCCTTTGGTCCTTTTGGAAAAAATCCGATTTTCTACACATCTACAACATGTGTAGAAAATCATTTTCTACACATGTTGTAGATGTGATTTATGAAGAAAAAAAATCGATTTTTTCGACCCGAGGAACTAGAGGGCCGCCTTAATGATTTAACTATCGATTTTATACCTACGGGCGGTTGCTCTTTACAAGGCTGCCATTCGGGGAGTATTAGAGATACGGCCTTGACATTTTTACAGGATATTCTTGAAAGTATGAACTGTCGAAAAAGGCAACAAAAAAATCGACGTTTTGAAAGTGTCACACTGGTATAGCCCCTTAAATTATGTACAAAAAACCCAAGACTCATATGACTGATATGGATCAACATCCAAAGAATGATACGGTGCGAAGAAAAATGGTTTTAAAACTTCCAACCTGATTTTTTGAAACAATGTTTTCAAAATCGGGCGGACTTGTAGCTCCTGCGATTTTTAACCGAACGACTTGAAATTTCAACTGTAGCTTTTTGCATAGGTTTTCTTGTTACGTACACGCGCTATTAACGATAGATTATTAATTACGGTTTTTATTAACAAATTGAGGCCGTTTCTAAGTCGGAAATGCGACTTTTTTTTAAACGGTGCCAAATTCGCAAAAATCAATATTTCGTAATAATCGTGTGTACTTTGCTAGAAAAACTCATGTAGATCTGGAAGAAAAAATATTTTTTATTCTAGGTGTTCATGTGCGTCTCCAATGAGCCTGCCCCTGGAGGTCCTAAAAAAAGAGTCGTTCTCTTTCTACCGGCCACTGGTCTGTCATTTTATATTTTGATGATGAGCAATCAGAAGGGATTTTGTACGGTGCAGGAATTGCCGATTGACTTTAGGTAAGAGTTTTTCATAGTATAAACTTCAAACGCGTTTTTCTCGAAACAACGTTTTCAAAATCTCGCTCCATCGTATCTCTAAAACTAATAAACCGATTCTCTTGAAATTTGAACCACATATTGTAAACATGATCCGCAACAAGGTGACCCTCGATGGTTTTGAAATTTTGATTTTTACTCTTTTTTTTGCGAAAAACTGCGAAAAAACGCGTTTTTTTGGTACTTTTTTTGTTTTTCATCTGCCATTTTTTTATTTTTTGATAAAACTTTAGATCCGAGCGTCATTTTGTAGCTGGTGTCATACTGAATCTAATGGACTTTGATTTTTTTGTTTCAGACAAGCCGTTGCCGAGTTGCGATAGAGCTACCTAGCCCACCTACTTTTGAGGCGTTACGTTAAACTATAGTTTTTGTACTTAAAAATGAATAAAAATGAATTACATTTAAAGAAAATTTATTTCAAGACTATATTTATGAAGCCCAACAACTTTTATATTCATATCTTTTATAATATCCTCAAAAAATCGCGAAAATAGCCTTTTTTCGTGGCTCCCAAGTGGACTGGCCTCTTGAGCGAGAAGAGATTGGGGCATTTGAGAGCTGACGCGTTATTTCGTATTCTTTAAAACTGCTCGCACTGGGTGTTTGTAGCAATGAAAATGCTTTTAAAACTGGATATGTTTGTTGATGTAGGCTGGGTATAGGGGTCTGAGTTAGCTGGATGTTACACGAAACTAACGCTATCCCCACTCCCCTGCCACTGTGTTGTAGTAGAGTGGGGGCCTGTGATCAGTTGAAAAATTCCCTCTCCCCACCTAATTCTAATCTAGTTATTAATTTAAAAATTATATTACAAATATATTATAAAAATTGTAAAACAGTTATTATACGAACAAACCCAAACAAACCCAATACTCTCGCTCGATACGAATGACGCAAAACATACCTTAATCTATCAATATTTTAACCTCAATAAATACCTCATAAATCCTCACAAATACCTATTTTTACCTCAATAAACCAATAAATATACCTCAATGTATCAATATTTTTCGAAAAATAATAAAAACCAACTCACATTATTTACATGGACCTGTTTTTTTATTACCCGAAAAGTCCGATTACATGTTCAATGGCACGAAACAGTTGCACTTCGTGTAACATCTATAGATTTTTAGAACAATCTAGACGAAACGAAAAGGATCAAGAAATACTTCACATTCAATCAGCTAAGGAGAAAAGTGGCTGTCAAAAATAATAATTCGAATTTTTTTCATTCGTATCGAGCGAGGGTATTAGAGGTGAATTAAATGGAGCCATTCTTTCCATGCGCTGGACCAGGTGTAATGGGGATAAAACGGCCAATCTCGTACGACTGAACGTACAGAGTGATGTTGGTGAATATATATAGTAAGCGCTACACTGGTGAGAGGGAGGGAGCATCGTATTAGGTGTGGGAAATGGTGAGCAACGTACAAGAATATAGACAGTGGTGAGTCAAGAGAGAGAGAGAGAGAGAGGAAGAGTGGTAGAGGCATGAAACAGGAAGAGACGGAGCCGAGGGATGAAAGCGGTTCGCGCGAAGCGAATGACTGCGATTCGTCCAATTATCGGTTGGCACCAAAAGTGCTGGGTCTGGCTCGTCTGCCAAATGGGAAATAGCGCCGGGAAGAGAACTCAGAGGGACCGGAATGCAAAGAGGAATAGAGAGGGTGAGAGTGAGAGCAAGGGAGACTCCTCTACGTGTATGGATGTCCGCCCCTCATCTAGGGTTGACATCGGTAGAGGGTTGCACGACCCAAGACTTATATCTTCATTGCCATTGCCTCCTCCCCCTCCGTGCACATGGGCAAATCGTAACATTCGACTTTACGGACTGCCGAAGATTTCGTTCGTACGTAAACGGAGGCTATTGGAAATGATATCGTTTCGAGTATCGCCGCATGGCTGGTCTACATGGACATCGTCTGGTAAGTTCTTCAAGAGCTCGACGAATGCGGGGTAGAAAAATTTCGTTTTTATTTTAATTTTTTTAAAGTCTCTCAACGAAGGTCTCAGAGGGAATGGACGGCTGGATTGCCGTTGGTCCGACGAGGGGGTTAAGGAGAGTTGAGCAAAAGGGGACGAAGTCCGAGGCAATGGGTTTGGGAAAAACTTTTGCCCTGGAGCCTTATGCTCTGGCCGTTTGGACGGTTTCTTTGCGAAAGGAGACTGCGAGCCTGGTAAATGACGTCATTAACGAGGCTAAAGTGCTGACGCGTCGAGACCGCCTTACACAACGATCCTCGCATAGTCGTGCTTCCTTACGTATATACGTATATATATATATATATACATATCTAAGTATGTACGCGTATATTCGTCGTCTCGTTTTCGTTCCTCCCTTCTCTCTCCCTCTGTCTCACTCGCAACCCCCTCGTCCGAGCAACTCCATATACTGGGCTGTCGACCTACACCGTTTTTCCGCTTCAAGATCGATGCGTCGATTTCCTATGGCTCCGTATATCCCTTACGGAAACTTTATAGGTATATAAATCCCGCAGAGCACATATACCGCAATAATACATACCCGCATACACATAAAGTGATGTGACGCTATCTATGGACAAGCCCAGTTCTTGCAGTATTGTACTTGGAAAGCAGAAAAACTGCTGCTTCGTCGTAGTGCTAAGATTTAGACGTATATCCATTTACAATATACAATATTGAAAACTGCATACGTGTGAATCGGAAATCTGGATTGAACACAATATTTATACCTTTATTGTATTATACATTTTTCGAAAATTGATTTTGCCAATTTCCAAAATCGATCATTCTCACATACAATTCGAAAATTTACAAAGTATTTGTACCTTGGTTGCATATTCTTTAATTATTTTTTGGACAACTCAATTAACGAATGCAGAATAGAAGCAATGTATCAGTACGATGATGACGAGGCTATCCCCCTCAGCCTCGATGCAACCCTCGTTGCATCGTCCGGTTATCTTCCGGGGTTCAATTCCTCAAGAACGAATTTTACCGACCGCCAATGTTCAAAATGGATCATTCTGACATACAATTCGAAAATTTTCAAAACAGTTGTATATTCTTAAAACCATTTTTCTTACGATACGATTTATGAATGGAAAATGGGAGCAATGCATCGCTGCGATCATGACAAGACCCTCGTTGCATCACCCGGTGATCTTCAGAGGGTTCAATTTCTCAAGAACGAACTTTCCCGTCCGCCAATTTTCAAAATGGTTCATTCTGACATACATTTCGAAAATGTACAAAACAATTAATACCTTAATTGCACATTTAAAAAATAATGTTTCTTACGCCGCAATTAACGAACGAAGAATAGGTACAATGTACACCTGTGATCACGACGAGACTACAACCCTCGTCGCATCATCCGGTGATCTTCAGAGTGTTCAATTTCTCATGAACGTATTTCCTGATCTTTGATTTCCAAAATGGATCATTCTGGAATACAATTGGAACATTTACCACAACAACGATCACTGCGCCGTAATATCGTTCGAAATACTATGCATTCGTGAATTATATCACTTGGTGCATCACCACACAGTGAACTATTCAACGTTTGTTCTGCGTGCATGCTTTGCTGCGCGTACCCTCCGCACCGTGAAATGTTCTCCAACGTTGTCTTCACGTGTATATATATATATATGCATATATATATATATATATATATATATATATATATATATATATATATATATATATATATATATATATATATGTATGTATGTATATCGTGTAAGTGGATGCACGTCGTATGTACTGCACAAGGCTCTCCCGCGCTCTGCATACATATATGCGTGTGTGTAGGCGTGTATAGTGTCTAGTTGCACGGACGAGATCTAGTTGCTGTACGGTAATTGGCGTGGTAGGTATGCAGATGTATACGTAATAGGGTCGTGTATATTCCTGCCTGAGGCCACTAATATACTCACACGTGTTGGCGATCGTGTCCCCAGGATTTTGATTGTCCCATGTTGCACGGAGAATTATCGAGATCGAGACAGAGCGAGAGAGAACGACACAGGAGGAGGGAGGCTTCGATGGATTGTAGCGACTATGTGGTTCCATTCCCCCTTCATCTATGCTGCATAAGCAAGAAGTGTATTTTCAAGCGCTATCTAGTCAAAATCGAGCGAGCGACGAACTCACCTTTCTACACGTTTGATCGAAAAGCAAATTGCGAGAAAACAAGGAAGTAGGATCATACTGTTTTCATTATAAAAGCAATTTGCACACGATAAAGAGACGTTTTGCGTAAATGTATAGGCGATGAGCGAAAAAGAAACAATTCGAAACGACGGAGTAAGACGACATGTTAGGTTTGTTGCTAAATCATTTGGGGGGGGATGTTCCTGTGCTAATACATTGTGTGACGTCACCAGTGCCAACTCATTGTGGTAATATAGTGATTATGTGTACGAATGAATATCGCGACAATTTTCAAGTGTACGGTGGATAATCGTAATTGATATTTACATATATGTTAATTTAAGGGAGTTGTGATTATCAGAAATTGGATTTGCGATTTTTCAAAATCTTATTGAAATAGACAGTAACTTTGGAAACGTCGCACGGTTCTCTCGTATTTCTCTCGAAATACGAGAGTTTTTACACCGTTTTCAGAGGTTATGTCAGAGCAGAAGGAGACAACGAATGGTTCAGAAGAAAAGATTATTGTGCCACAAAGTTTCAGATGAGTTTTTTTTCGAGTTAATAATTATTTATTCATATTTACGTTACATTTGCATATTTTGGTAATGGTCGCCCCTAGGGTCTCTATACATTCATGGGATAGAAGTGAGTATTTTGAAATGTTTATATGAGTTTTCATTATTGCCCTTTGGCTACATCATTTTTGTTTTCAACATCTCAGTTTCGGATGTAAAAGACGATTGGTCAGTGCATACAAGCATCGTACTATATTCACCGAAGCTAGAAAAAAAGCGAATACATAATAGTAAATAAATGAAAAAGTCCCCTTTACTCGCATTTGACTTAAGGAGGGTAGGGGTTTCAGCGTAAAAAAAACACTTTTTTGCGAATTTTTTACGCCTATACGGATAGAGTAAATTTATTGAAACCTTTTGTACATTGTTAAGTGTCATTTCAAGAACATTCCGTGAAATTTGTACGCGAAAATATTCACAAACAAGCCGGTGTCGCTTTTTTCTCGAAACCACTTTTTCATAGTCCGTGTTCACTGCTATTTGAAAACTATATGACTGATTTATTTCAAACCCTTTCTACATATAAAATACCTCCCCACAACGGTTAGTTTGAGATTTTTTTTTACACTGAGGGGGTTTTCCACCCCCGAAATGGCGAAATTTTTCGTGAAAAATAGCACTTTTCACTTTACATGACCACCAAAAATTTAGAAATGAAAAAAAAATTATCAAAAACCGTTGGGGGAAGGATTTGATGATACTTCGACTAAATTTTAATGGTACTTGACTTCAGATAATTTTTAGCTGAGATACAGTGAACACCGCAAATCGTGTTTTTCCAAAGGCGTTCTTGGAAATGCTTTGTCACCGGCTTGTTTGTGGATATTTTCGCGTATAAATTTCACGGAATGTTCTTGAAATGACACTTAACAATGTACAAAAAGTTTCAATAAATTTACTCTATCCATATAGATGAAAAAAATTCGCAAAAAAGTGTTTTTTTTTTTCACGTTGAAACCCCTACCCTCTCCTTAAACGTATTCGAAATTGGCGCGCTAGGTCTTCGATTAGCTCTGCTATTCCCATAGTTCCGACGTTGCCACGTTTCAATACATACTTCTCAACAAGCCTCACTTGTTCGTAAACTGATCGCATATTTTTCATCCATTTTTATTAATTATATCGGTAACCTGTATTTTTTCCCCGGTAACATTGTTCCGTACACTGTCCTGCACACAATATTCGGTTTTTGGGTCACTTTCTTCACATTTGCGGGAGCTATGTGCGAGAAACTGAAATGGTAAGGACAATACCCCATACAATCAAGCGAAGATTGACGTAAACTTTAAAATTTAATATTTAATAAACGATCGCGTGAACCTCCGTTCTCCCTTTGTTAGTACATTCAGAAAATATACACGATAACGACTAGTCAAATTTTCATTAATATTTATTTACCACAATATTTGTAAGCAACAACCTTAAATTCGAAGCTAAAGCGGAGCTTGAATTTGGGCGAGAGGGTCCTCGGAAAGCTGTTCTCCGTTGGCACCAAGCTGACGTGCCGTTATCACCCTGGCGGAGTGTGTAAAATAACCTCGGCCCCGTATTTATGAAGGCTTTTGGCCGAGAAGTTGAAATTCATGCCAGGCCAGCCGCCAGATTATAACGCCCGTTGAAAACGTGTGAATATTTTACAATGCGCGTCTTCATCTCTTAACTTCTTCAGAGACTCGAAGAGGCGTTTGTCTCATTCGCAAGTGCTATCCTGCAAATCTTTTAAATAATTCAGTCAATCTTTATTGTTTTGCAGATTTGCTTACAATTGTGGGCATATTCGATCCGCAGTTTTCACAGTAGCGAAAAATATTATAAAGGAAAACAAGACTACATTATCTTCATTCTTTGCTGAAGGAGGTTGGAGCGTTAGTCACAATCCAAGATTAAATTTGAGTAAAAATATATCTTATTGTCTGCACTATACTGAGTCTTGGCGAATTTTTTGAATTTTTTTCACCACAAAACACCGGAGATAAAAAGTAGTTTAATGTATGTAACTTTACGTACGGTTAGATAGGCAAAATATTCACCCCATAATTTTGCCCTTTAATTACATATTTTATGAAAAATTAGTATGTACAGAATAAATCCATACCGCGTATGCATTTTTTTGAGGTTCATTGAAAAAAAAAACCATAAACCGATATTTGAGTCAACTAGACCGCTGCAACCTCCTTAAGGCGGGAGCTAGAATTAGAAGGTCCAAAAAATCGTTTTTTTTTTTAATTGCTTGAATCAATAGATAAACTATCCAAGAATATATTTACAAAGTTACAGAGGCCAATGGCAAATATTTTCGAAGATACAAAGCCAAAAGCAGAGAAGCGATTGATATTGATATTTCCTCCTATTGAAAACTTTGAAGCGCGTTTTCTCCATTTTTCATTTTCACGATTTTACCAAATTGGCGTGCGCGATAGGGAAGAAACTAAACGAACTATTAAATCAAACCAAAGTTTATTTTCTTCAGTATGAAAATCTCTTCTAAGTGAATTTAAAAAGTCTTTTTAAATAATTTGCATAGCGCGTTAAAGAGTTTTTTTAACACATTTTCTTTCAAACCTGAGAAAAGTTGGAATTTCACGATTTTTTCAGCTTTTTCTTATTTCACCCAGAAGAAAAATATATGGAAATTGAAATTTTCATTGGTTTATTTAGTTCAGTCAAGAATTACGAGCTGCATCTTTACCGCCGATTGGGGACTGCAGTGGCAAGACGCACATGGAATAGGCTGATAAATCTGCAGTCATTTATTGTTTCATGTTGAAATTTTTCTTAATACATTTGAAATATACATGAAAGACACTTTAATGTTTACAGGGTTCACTCCTTTTTTTTCCTTCTAAAAAAATTCCCGAAAAATCGCTTTTTTTGGACTTCGCAAATGAATTATTGTGGTACAAAATAAATACTACAATCTCAGGTTTTCAGCATGGGTGGGGATTGTAACATCATCAGCAATTAAAACAATACCGGCACAGGAGAATCTCGTGGCGATCTATCTTTTGTGCCAACGAATTTAAGGGGCCAGTCCACTTTGGAGCCACGAAAAAAGGCTATTTTCGCGATTTTTTTTGAACATTTCACAGAAGATATGAATATAAAAGTTGTTGGGCTTGATAAATAAAGTCTTGACATACATTAAAACAAATTTAATTCATTTTTATTTATTTTTAAGTACAAAAAGTATAATTTAACGTAACGCTTCAAAAAATAGGTGGGCTAGGTAGCTCCATCACAACTCGGCAACGGCTTGTCTGAAACAAAAAAATCAAAGTCCATTAGATTCAGTATGGCACCAGCTACAAAATGACCTCGGATATAAAGTTTCATCAAAAAATAAAAAAAATGGCAGGTGAAAAACGAAAAAAGTTAAAAAAAAACGCGTTTTTTCGCAGTTTTTCGCAAAAAAGAGTAAAAATCTAAATTTTTAAACCATCGAGGGTCATCTTGTTGCGAATCATGTTTACAATATGTGGTTCAAATTTCAAGAGAATCGGTTTATTAGTTTTAGAGATACGATGGAGCTAGATTTTGAAAACGTTGTTTCGAGAGAATCTCGTTTGAAGTTTGTACTATGAAAAACTCTTACCTAAACTCAATCGGCAATTCCTGCACCGTACAAAATCCCTTCTGATTGCTCATCATCGTCGATTTCTTCAAGACTTCCTTGCTTTCGATTTTTTGAAATTTTTAAAGTGGACTGGTCCCTTAATGACATTCCAGTGAGTTCTCGTCCTAGCATCAATTTCATAAATTCCGGAAAGTGCGAAGATTGTGCAATTTCTCTATTGCTCGAAGATTAGTTAGCGCGTCGTCGACGGCGGCGGCTAATAGCGAGTACCGGAAGTCCAATGTATATTCTCGTCTTTTCGAGCGTATAACCGAATAAGGAAGCTAAAATAGTTTTTGTTCGCATTGGCAAAGACCGCGCTCCCTCCCACGGCAGAAAGCAAATAGTGCGCAAGCCCTTTCACCCTCTCATCGTCTATTTTCCGTATATACATGTACACCCACACACACACACGCCCACGCAGAAATAGCTTGCCTACGAGCAGGCAAGAACTTAATTATCTGTGAAACAATAGTCCGGGGAATTATGATTATTGCCTCAGGACAGTCTGAGAAAACGTTGGGCGAAGTCGAACGGGCGAAGTAAGGGTTCAGGGTCGGTGTGGGTGTACGTGAGAGACTGTAACTTTGCTGGCTCGCACAGCTATAACCAATGATAAAAGTAGCGAAAGCGTAAATAGAGGATTCAGTTTCGTTTTCCCAAGGTGTCCTCCGCCTCGAATTACGACTCAAACCGATGAACTTATATACTTCTCTCCTTTCGTATCTCTTTCCTCTCCTTTTTTCTGTCGCGCGATAACGAGAAAAACCGAGCGACAAGATATACGCATCTATTTGCGAGAGGACGGACTCTATGCCCCTCTCGGTAATTGGACTCGTCGTGTCCGTTTTCCACACGCGATAGGATCGTTTCGTCTTTTAGTGCCCTTATCGCGCGGCGGTATAAAGTGCGAGAATACTCAAATCCAACAATCGTAGAGTTTCGTAATTGTGACGGGAAGACTTCGTGACGAATCAATGCAATGGAGAAACCCGAAAGACGCTTATCAATTATTTTTATCAATGTTTTATTGTTCAATAAAATAAGCACGTATAACTTCTCTTTCGGTGACACACTCGGGATTACCAAACTGCACGTCTCGTCAATTCGAATAAAAAAAAAACGCTCTGCGTGCCCTCGTTTCGGCGGGTCACCCTGAATCATTTTTAATCCAACTGTCGATGTAACGGTGAGGCGATGGTCGATTTTGCATTTCGCGGAATGTGTATAAATATTTATCGCGATCACGAGGTTGGCTTGGAGGAAATTATTCCGGTGGACAGAGATGAATTTTTCGCAGTGACACAGACTTTTTAAAAATCAATCGTGAATTTGGTCTCGGCCACAGAAAGCTTCGGGACAGTTGCAAAGATAGTGTATGCATAGTATTTATGAGGTTGAATTCACGATAAAAGTTGGGTTCCATGTGAAAAGTTATGGGGTGTGATGCCGTCAGAATTTTCAAATATCGATTTTTTCAAACATTTTCTTGAAGTGTGATGTTACGAAAATATTCCCTGAAAATTTCAAGTCAATCTGATAAATAGTTTGCAGGATATCCCACAATTAGTGAAGGGGCGTCGAGTCCCCATGGCAGGTAGCGGACGACAGCTGCAAGCAACCGGTTTCGACCCCCCCTATTATGTTCACTCCCCCCCCCCCAATTATATTCAAATTCATATTTTGGAAGGTTCCACATCGGCAGAAGGCGTATTGTGTGGGCCAGGAATTAATGATTCGATGTAAGTAATTTTTTAATTAGTATTTATATACATAAATCAAGTGCAAAATTGGAAAACTCTTTCAGAAATTTTCAAAAATGTATTACTCAAAAACTATGAACTTTAGCAAAATTTTATAAAGAATACTTTCGTTTAAAAATTGCCAAAATATTTTTTAAAGAATAATTCATCCCGAAAAACTTTAATTTTTTGCAACATTGTTTTAACAATTGGCTATAAACAATTCAATGCTCGACTTTTCGGCAAATAATTGTGATATTCGGATTCAGCGGATCAAAATATATAAAAAAAAGTTTAGCTTCATCGATCGAGCTCAACATTTTACGAACATCTAATACCGTATCCACATAGAAAAACTTTAAACGCGTTTTTTTCGAAACTATGTTTTTCAAGTCGGTGACCACTATAATTCAAAAACCACTCGATGGATTTTTATGAAATTTGGTGTGCTTATTGATAGCATTAAAAACTAGTCCTTAATCGAAGGATTTTCATTTTTGTTGAAAATTTATATTTTTTTAACAATAAACGAACGATTTTTTGGTCGTAAATCGAAAGTTTACTTTCGATTTATCATTATACTAGATTCTAGGTCGACTAGATTTATTATTATACTAATGATTTTTTTTTTGGTTTTTTGATTTCAGATGATTCAGTAAAATTTTATGGTAGTCACCGTAAAGCACTACGTGCCGAAGGGAGTCCGACAAAGATGGCGATGTTTTTATAAATAATCAATATTTTTCTTTGAAAATTTGTACAATTCAATTTGAGATATAACATAAAAGTCTGTGAAACCACTTTTGTAAAACAAACTTAATTACTATAAAAAAAATAATCGAAAATGCTCGTTTTTTCACGCCTCTGACTGCATCTCACCCCTTAATCTAGAACAGTCTTCAAATTTCGATCCGGATAGTATATAATTCTCTGTACGCGCACACACTCACACACATTATGTGTGTGTGTAATGAATGGATAATACTGTGACTATTATATGTCCTACTATATGTCCTACTATATGCTGGAATTTCAGTTTCGTAAAAGTCCCACAGTTTTCGAGATTTTGGGCTTCGTGTTATTTTTTTTTAAATCATCTGCTTTTGGTTTTTCGCTTGCCATTTATACAAATGATACATTTTTTTTACCGATGCGCAAATTATCTCCGTCTCTTTTATCTACATTAGTCTTGTACCTCCGTCTCTTTTAGTAAACTACCCCTTTCAAATGACACGCGCTGGCGCTGGCGCAGGTAGCTAATTCAAGGTCGAATTCCTGGAAGCACGCGACGGATCGACCATTTCCACTGTTCACATGCCTCAAACCATAAAACAGCTCGTACCACTCGATAGTAACATCATATTTATTTTTACTTTTTCACTTTACTATTTTCAATAAGACGACTTAAATGATTTGAAATTCGATAAACAGAAAGAAAAGGCAAATGTCAAAGAATAATAACAGTTCAGAATCGACAATAACTAAGCAACCTTTTTAAGTAATTGGTACGATATGCGTAGTCCATTTTTTTTACACCGCAGGCTATCGAAGTCAGATGTTCGAATTGTTTTGTATGAAAATTCCGCATAAGCTGTTTTTTCATAAAGTTTCCTTAACATTTAAGGTTAAAAAGAAAACTTTTCCAGATAAAACAAATAACCATGATTATTTTTTTTAACCGTGTAAAAAAAGTCATCCTTTGTGGAAATGGCATGCGAAAAACCAAAAGCAGATGATTTTATTTAAAAAAATAAAATCAAGTCCAAAATTCCGAACACCGTGGGATTAGTAAACTGAAATTCCAGCTTATAGAAGGATATGATCTGACCTATCGACAGTTGTAGGATTATCCATTCATTACAGGACACTTCATCACAGGATATGTATATAAATAAAGTACCGGGCAGAATTATTTTACGTGCTGAATTGTATGGGTCACGTCTCTTTGTGGTTAAGAAGCGGCAAAGTCATGGGTATTGGCGTTTGCTGTGATAAAAGTAGAGGAGAGCAAGTGCAAGTAGATCAGTCTGTGTTGGGTCAGACAACGCGCGTGCCTGGTTCCTTTCGGCTGGTAGTCAATTATTGGCATGCTTCCATCCCCCTCGATGGGGTCTAGTTCTTACAATCTATTCGCCGATACACGGCCAATCGTTGCCGAATGCCCAATTCCTGTATCCCCAGCTCCTTCCCTTTCTCCTCCGTTCTACATTCTATATCAATGGATACGACGTTGAAGTTTGCATCGTTGGAATGCAACGGAAGTCGATTCTTTTAAGTTGCTGAGAAGTTTTCTTTGGCCGATCCAAACTACGAAAATCACTTAAGGCCGGAGCCTGAATTAGAAGGTCCGAAAAATCGTTTTTTTTATTGCTTACATCGATAGATAAACTATCCAAGAATATATTTACAAAGTTACAGAGGCCAATTGTAAATATTTTCGAAGATACTCGGCTGAAAGCAGAGAAGCGATTGATGTTTGATATTGATATTTCCTCCTTTTGAAAACTTTGAAGCGCGTTTCCTCCAGTTTTCATTTTCACGATTTTTCCAAATTGGCGGGCGTGATAGCAACAAAACTAAACGACCTATTGAATCAAACCAAAGTTTATTTTGTTCAGTATGAAAATCTTTTCTAAGTGAATTAAAATAGTCGTTGAAAAAAGTCTTTTCAAATAATTCTCATAGCACGTTAATGTGTTTTTTGTCAAACATTTTTTTTTTCAAACCTTAGAAAAGTTATAATTTCACGAGTTTTTCAAATTGTTCAGTCAAGAATTACGAGCTGCATCTTTCCCGCTGATTGGGGACTGCAGTGGCAAGACGCACATGAAATAGGCTTATAAATCTGCAGTCATTTATTGTTTCATGTTGAAACATTTTTTAAATACATTTCAAATATACATGAAAAGATACCTCAATGTTTACTGAACTCACTTGTTTTTTCCCGTCCAAAAAAAATCCCGAAAAAACGCTTTTTTGACCTTCTAATTCCGCCTTAAATCCTTCTACGTATTGTTATCAGCGATCTACGATTGTAATTTGCAAATAAAGCCTTTGGGTAATGGGAAAAATCCAGGAATAAAGAAATTAATAAAAGTAATCATTGCACTCCAACGCTGAAAACTTCAACTTCATTCAATGGATGGGGTTGATAACGTGCCGTGAGCCGTTATTGGCAACAATTGTTTCCTTTATCGAAGAAGGACTCTCGTCACTCCTAATCACTTTCGTGTACGTCAGAACTGACGACGCGTTCTACTGATTTTTCTTTAATCAAGGATACACTTTCCCGAACCAACTGTGACCAACCAGCGAGACATTTCAGCCTTTTCAATCAATTGCTATCTTTCACTCGGTGGTGCGAAAGATTTCATTATTCAGTGATTCCTCGTTGCAACGGTTGCAATTGAAGCTGATCTTTGGAATTTTCCGTGCGACGGGTCGGCCTACTTTCTGTGAAATACTCCATGGATGTTTTATAGCGATATCGCGGTGAAATTCGATTCTCC